>CM062820.1:628133111-628623111 GCA_031772625.1 Pinus tabuliformis | reverse complement strand
AAATCATGGTCAAAGAGACAAAAAAATTATTGATAGTATGACTGAGCTTTTTGAGGATACATATGCATTAATTTCCCTTCATTCAACCATCAGTGTTCTTGACAATTTTGGTCCCATAATATTTGATGAGAGGGGTTTTGGCTTGAATGCAAAGATGATATAGATTTTACACAAAATGTTGACCTTACTAATGAACATATTTTTTTAGTAGTAAGCAACATTTCAGAGAGATTTGGATTTTCAAAGGTAACATGTTTGTTGTTCCAAATAAAGGAAAATATCCTTGTTTTGTAGATCATTTCACATATAAAGAGAACAAAGGAAATCCTACCTAGAATATTTCACTGGGTAACAATAACGTGATGAAGAACTCTAGTATGACAAGAGTGAAGATAAAGAGTTAACCATCAATAATGAAGGTGAATTACACATGGAAAAACAATAATTTGAAATTTGTTTTCATATGTCATAAATCTTGAAGAAAACCCTATGTATGACAGTTATGTCTATGGTGATGAAAGAGGTATATAAAAAAAGGTCAACATTATGGCCAACCTAGTGCCTTGAAGAGTATATACAAGGAGGTTGTTGGTAGCTATGATGTGCATGTAGTTGTTGATCTAGATAGCATGACCCTATTGATAGATATCGATGCTAGAAAAAATCTATCCTTGGAGTTGATTGAAGATCCCACACACAATGTTTCTTATATTAGTGTATCAGGAGTTGAAAAAACTAAAAATTGTTTCTTATATTAGTGTATCAGGAGTTGAAAAAACTAAAAATTACACTCTACATGTAGCTAATTCTCATACCTTGACTCTCATGCCTAAAGTGTAGAACCAAGAAAAACTATATATGTTTCCATATGATAATGAAGGGAGTAGTGATCAAGGTACTTAAAGAAGTAGTAGGTGCTTTTTTGCTAAAAAGGGGAATTACTATACTTGCAATTTTGTGGTTAACAATCCTAGTTATGATGTTAAATATGTGGACAATATGATATGCCTTGGTCAGAACTATGTGGTTTTTATTTGGCTGGAATGCTTCATGTTTGATGTTGGTGGTAAATTCAAAGACTGTGGAAAATGTCATTTTGATGCCAACTTGAAAGATATGAAAAAGCCAGATAACAAGGACTTGAAATTTAACATTTCATCATTCTTTTCAGCAGCCAGACATATAATAAATGGGAATTACACGTGAGAGATTTCAAGGTGGTTATATTGGATCACTGATTCCTCTTTAGCAGTTTGAAAATTGGATATTTTGGGGTTCTCAAATTCCTTGAAAAAGGACACTTCTCCCCAAGTTGGAGCCATATGTTACCCCTCATTTTGATTCGTAATGTAGAGTGTTAGTCCCCATTATGGTAAGATAAAATACTTGAAATTTATTTGAAGGAAGTAATAATTAAGGAATTCAATCCTTTATTTTATAATGAAAATCCTGAGGATATCTATGTGAAAGGAAAATGGCTTGAGAAGAAAACTTTATATCTCTTGCTCATTTACATACTATACTAACTAGGAATTCTTCATTTCCAAGGAATGCTCACCTTCTAGTTATGGTGGGACATTTTCATCGATAAGGAGATGTCTAACAATTATTTCACAACAATATGCAACTCTTCGTCTTGTATCCGAATGTGACCACTAATGATGGAAATGAAAGATAATGACCTTCCAAATGTTTTTATTTTTTATTTTTAGATAGTTTCTGGGCTTATCATGTCCTCCATTCTAAACTTATGTATGAATAAACAACTATAGATCTTATTTGTTTCTTTTCTACAAAATTTGTATGGTAAAATCTACAACACCAAGTAGTAGTATGCCTTTTCATTTCAAGGATAATCTAAAAAACAATATATAGAGTGTACCTCATATTAATTAGCAAGGTCTAGAAAGGAAGAGTTATACACTATAAGATACACCTAGATCTTGTTTTGTCATAAGAAACAAGCTCAAAAATCCACTACATCAAGTTGCATGTTGAAAACACACTTATACTGGAGCAGTGAATCAATATAAGATAATTTTTACTTATCTAAACATTAGTGAACCACAATAAAACAATCACATATGAGATCTATTAGCTATAGAACATGGGACATAATATTTAGTTGGAGATCCTTTCAAGAGAAAACCACAAAACTTATTTTTATAGTTCTAGTAAGAATTGACCTATTGTTACAAATATTTGTAGGCACTAACCTACTTGATAAACCAATCCCCACTACTACAAATATTCTTGGGCACAACCTATTGGATACATCAATCCCCACTAATGAAAATATTCATACACACCAATCTACTTGAAAAATTAATTCCCATTATTTCAAATATTCATAGGCACCAACCAACTTCATTGAGTCTACTTGCTACCTATGCCTTCATTAGGTATGCTAGTTGCTTTTTCCTTCACTAAGTCTACTTCTCCCAAAAGTTGTTGTTTTTGGCCTCTTCCCAAGAATGGAATTGTACAACATGCCATGTATCCAATTTTTCAAATACGATTATGAATTTTTTTCTAAGGCACTTTTGTATGTCTCCTTGTATCTATGAAGATTTCAGTTTGAAAATTACTAGAAAAGAAGCTACAATAAAAATTCCAAGTTGACTTGTTTGAAACTAATTCCAGGATAATTCAAAAGCACTAACTTAAGCAAGGTATATCTCTAAAATTATAGCAAACCAAAGTTCTATATTTTACCTGAGATACTTCTATATGTCTCCACAGGTCTTTAAAATTTCACTTTTATAAAACATACCAAAAAATAGGTTATAGCGAAAATGCCAAACTGACCCATTTGAAATTGATTTCAGGACTATTTAGCAACCCTAAATCACATAGGGCATATCTCTGAATTATAGTGAACTAAAGCTTAAAATTTTAATCAAATGTACCCTAAGATATCCCTTTTGTTTCCTCAAAGTTTCATGGTTTGAATCATCCTAGAACTTAAGTTATAGAAAAAATCCCAAGATGAATCATTTGAAGCAGATTTTAGGATCAATCAAAAACCCTAGCCTCCATAGGGAATATCTTAGAAATTATAGTCTAAAATTTTTACTTGAGGCACTAATATATGTATCAATAGGTATTTGAAAATTTCTTAGTCTAAAACATCCCATAACGTTATAGCTAAAATTCCAAACTAACTTATCTATAACTAATTTTAGAACTATTAAAAAACCTTAACTTCCATAGTGTGTATATTTTAAATTATAATGAATCAATACATGAATTTTTTACCACATGTACCTAAAGATATAAACTTCATTTCCTCAAAATTTCACCTTCTCGCTCATCACATAAAAGAATTTATAGTGAAAATGGCAAGACATTTAGTTCACTCCACAAATCACATTTTTACTCCATCGTTTAAAACCCAAGAGTATTCCCCATATTACTTTTCACACCTTAGATATCTACTTACTTGGAGGATATTCAAATGCATAGATCTATCCTTTATTTATAGTTTTTCTTCATTCACTTATGCAATCGAATTTTAAAACTAGTTGGGACAACCTATACTTTTGGTTGGGATGACTTTTCAAAAAATTTCATATCTCCCCATTCCTATGGAGTTGTAGGGAGTTCCATATACCATTGGAAAGGTACTATAAACATATTTCAATCATCTATCCTATGTTCCCATTTGAGTTAGGTATTTAGAGTAAATAGGCCTTCAAATATAAAGTATCCAAACCAAACATAGAAAAAAAAATGGGATACCCAAACACTATTTCCAACAATCTTCATCTTGCAATCTTTAACTTGGATATTTGTAGTATCCCCTTGTATTTGACATAAAGGAAAAAAATATTTCCAAAAATCTCATCCTTTTTCATTTATAGCAACCCTTAGTCAATTTTGCAACAATATTGTAATACTCCCTCTCTCTGCAACTCTCCCTGTGTCTGCAACTTCTCCCCCTTTGACATCAATGGAAAAGGGTTGTTCCCCCTAAGCATGTGTGTCCATTTATTGATGATATGAGAGAGATATCACTCCCAATTGTTGTCTAAGATATTCAATTTTTACTTTGATGAGGGGTTTGGTAAAATTATCTACAACTTGTTCCTTGGTGGAATTGTATTCTAGATTGACACTTTGTTCGACTACTTGTTCTCTTAGGAAGTGGTATTTAATGGGATTTTGCTTCGCCTTTGAGTGCATAACACGATTATTTGAAATGTTGATTTCACTTTTTTTGTTTCATATGATTGATAGAGAGATTGAAATTTGATTCTTGTTCAACTATAATACTATATAGTTTCCTAGAAAGAATGCTAATCCACTTGTACTTTACTTGTCATCAATACTTCCACCCTAATTTGCATGTGTATATGTTGTTAAAGTGAAATCCTTACTTATTGAATACCATAAGCCAAAATCCAATGTGTGCTTCGGATATCTGAATATTAATTTTTTTCTTACATATGTGTCTCCTTTGGTGCAGATTGTAATATTGCAACCAAATCCTATTTCTTGCATGATTTTTGGCCTTGATGTTGTCACATATAGTAGCTTTTCAATCATTGACCTATACAATAATTGATTTTCCTTTGGGGATTCATAATCTTTACTAAATTTACATTCTGTGATTATGGGTGTACTGATAGGTGCACAATATTACTTTCTAAATGTATTTAAAATCTTTTTGATGTATTTGGTCTAGGAAATGACATCCCTTTGCTAGATTAACAAATTTTCAAACCTAGAAAGAATGCAAATCTTCAAGGCATGGGCATCTCAATTGTTTTTGCATTTTTTTACAAAGTTTTGCCTCATTCTATCAACATTAATTCAAAAAATGATATAATCCACATAAATCACATTGATTAATATATTTTCATTTTCTATTTTTACATAAATATTTCTATTTGCAACTCCTCTTTTCAGACCTTGTTGTTGTAGATATATGTCATTTCTTGAATAACAAGCTTCGGTAGCTTGTTTGGTCCATAAAATTATTTCTTCAATTTGAATACATGATCTTTGTTTCTAACATTTCAAATCCTCTTGGTTTTTCAATATATACTTATTCTTCCATATTTCCATGTAAAAGGGTTGATTTGACATCCATTTGATAGGATTTGAAGTTCTTGAAACACACAAATTCTAGAAACATTATTATTTCTTCTAATCTTGCAATTGGAATAAAGGTTTCTTCAAGGTCAAAATGCTCAACTTGACCATATCCTTGGTTTGAAATCCATTTGTTAGACTTTGAAGTTCTTGAAACATGAAAAGGACAAAAATATTAAGATTGCTTCTAATCTTGCAATGAGAGCAAAGGTTTCTTCAAAGTCAATACCCTCAACATGACCATACTTTTTACAAACCAATATTACTTTATTTCTTACTACTTGTTTGTTGACGGTGCAAAAAATCTGTCAACCAAGGGGGTCTACCCAATGAAAACTCCTAATCAAAATTTTCACCATTTGGTATGGGAGCTATTATGGAATTAAGGCTCTACTATTTTTTAGAGATTTTCCTTGGCTACGATGGTCAATAGAATAGAGTAATGTACATGTACTTTCTGATGAATAAGTGAGTATTCCTTGTGGAATGTTCAGTTGTAGAATGTATCAAGGTTCTTCTACTAGAGGGGAAATAAGAGTGAGCCTTTAAAAGAAGAATAATAGTACTAATGTATTAAAGACACACAAGCATATACATATGAATGAATCGTTGATTAACTAGCGAAGTAGTTCACATAGAAGCAACGTTTTTTAATACATATACAACACACCTTCAACAAGATAAGTACCAAATCCACCTAAATAGTTCAATCTCATTAGTATAGATGAAAAAAACATACATCACAAACATTCAAAGAGTAGTCTTACGATATTTATGGCATATGCATGAAAGCGTGTTGGCTCAGCGAGCTTCAAGTATTAAGCAAAAGTTCTGAGATACATTGTACAATGAACACCACGAAACCTAATAGTGGAGTGTTAGAGAAACCACTTGCTCCTCCAAAAGAATTATCTTCCTCTCTAATTCCTGGTAGGAGGAGCCAAGGTGAAAAGTCCTTTGCATGAGTTATGAGGGTGTGTATAAAGAAAATGGGGTGACCATTCACCTCCCTTATGAATCTTGGACTAGCCTCATGACTTTTTGACTCCCA
This sequence comes from Pinus tabuliformis, assembly GCA_031772625.1. Classification (NCBI taxonomy): domain Eukaryota; kingdom Viridiplantae; phylum Streptophyta; class Pinopsida; order Pinales; family Pinaceae; genus Pinus; species Pinus tabuliformis. The sequence goes on along the minus strand of CM062820.1, from coordinate 628,616,963 downwards.
TATGATCTTTTTACTCCTTCATGACTTTTCGCATTCTATATATGACTCTTGGACTTCCACTTTACATTATATTTATCACATATTTGAAATTACATAATCCAAAAATAATGTGGCAAATGATGACTCATAAACATCTTCACATGACACCTTTACAAGACATGATATGACATTTATGACATGGGCTGCATGATGATATGGAAATGTCAAGCTATTCTTGCTACTACTATCTTCATGTCTTCTTGAAAGATAGTACATGTTCTTCTTCTTCCTCCTCCATAAGGCTTGAAGGTAGGGAGTATTCATTATGATCTTGATCTCCATCTGCTATTGTGATTTGGTGCCCATTTTTCTTTTCTTGATGGATCAACTTGTCTTTGCAGCTACAAAGGTGTCTTCTAGTAGAGTCTCCTTCTTGATCTCCTTCCTTATCATCCTATCATAACATGATATAATACCTGCAACTAATATCCACTCATGACAAGATGACATAAGTCCGATAATCCCTTAGTCTAACATGCTTCATGATAACCACTAACTAAGCTAGAATCAGGTGCTAAGTTGAGAGACCAGTTCAAGGATTGCATAGTTATGAAACTTAGGAGGTCGAGGGCTAGGAATGAGCCTTGATATTGCGCAGTGCACAGTTGAGGTAGGCTAGGGAAAGACAACTACACATTTGATAGGATCAAGGAGTCAGGCTTGAAGCTTGAGGCTTGAGGTTGCCCATTGTGCAGTTCTAGAGGGACAGAGGAGTAGGGCTTGTGTAGTTGCGTGGTTCAAGGAGTCAGGTTGGAGGCTTGTTGCTTAAGACTACACAATGTGCAGAAGAAGGTGACTGGAAGGTAGGGGATGTGAAATTATGGAGCACAATGATCGGGAATGAGTATTGAGACTGGGAAGTGCACAATTCCGAAAGGAAGAATCTACACATTACACAGTTCCAAGAGGCAAGGTCTGAGCTTGAGGGCTAAGATAGTACAATGCATAGTTTAGGAAGGTAGAATGAGGTCAAGCTTCTCAGCAAGGAAATTTTCCAGATTTGGCTAAGTGTGAGATCAGTAAGGCCAAAGTGAACAATGAAAAAACTTGAGCATGATCACACTCTTAGAATAGTTGATGAAACAACATTTATCACTCAAAAAACATCAACAACATAATTCCCCCAATGCGATAACAATCCGAAAACTTTCCCCAAGTGTGAAACTAAAGGTACACTTTGTGATGAAAGTGATGATACTTGTGTGACAGTGATTGGAACTTTGGAATGAGTGTAATACATATATTCATGATACGTATGACTCATTGGCACCAATATTACCCCTTGAAACAAGCGAAAACTACATTTGTACGATGTGAGATGCTTTCCATGCCCAAGAGATGACACTTGCAATAGTAAAAGGAAAGTGAAAACACCACTTGCAATAAGATGTAAAATACATTGAAAGTAACACATGCAAGAATGAAGATAGCATGAAAATGAAACTTATTAAAGTGAAAAAATAAAAAGCGACAGTCGTAAACATGAAAGTGACACTTGCGAAAGTGAAGGCGTGTAAAAGCAACAGTTGGAAAAACTCACTGAAATAGAAGAACAATCATGACCAAAAGTGAGAGACTGTCAATGAGAGTACATATTAACTATTGACATAGGTTGAAAATTGCATGGGCACTATCTTGATGGACTTGTTCTATGCTTATTCAAGCTTGCATAAAAGGGTGCACCCGTGAACTTGTTTCAGACTGAGCATGTGTGAGAAGGTGCCTTTGACACTTACAAACTGAGAAGAAGGCTAGAATACTTAACAAAGCACCAATCAACCATAAAATGAATATGGAAAGAATGATCACAAGATCCAAAATAGGCTCAAAATTTCAAATGTAGACTAAATTTTGGAGGGTCTTTATTGTAGCAACAACACTTGGTGACACACTGGTAGAACTCCAACATATCTTCCTTGCTATAATATTTTGTGCAGGGCTTCATTTTTTAGGAAGTATTGATTCATCATATAGATTACTCTGGCTTCCCCGCTTAACTCAGTTATTGATATAGTCCCCTTCATCTCTTTCTCAGTTGAACAAAATCATAAATCCAAAGAAATCACAATGTTTTGATTCAAGAGAAGGGTAATGTAATTAGCGAACTTAATATATTCAAAGCGTGAGTTTTCATATCTATTGTTTCTCCATTGCCAATAGGCCTAGACAGTACCTCGAAAAAGTCACTACAATAACACAAGCATTGCTTCGCTACCAATGAGCCTAGGCAATACCCGAATGAAATTACTTACTTCACCTCCCTATGCAGGAATCCTTTCTCTTCTTTCACCCTTCATTTATTTATTTTTATAATACTGTGCTTCAACACTTCTTTATTTCATGGGGTGGAAGATGGATCTTGATTTATTGACAAAAGAAGAGGTTGTTCCTTGAGAGAAGCATATATAAAACCTTTAATATGAGTTTTCTCATTAATATTTTTCCTCTTTTCCTTCTCTACTTGATTGGATCAATGTGGAAAACACTGAAACGTAAAGAACTGGCGCTCCTAGAATAGATACTAGTGTCATCATTTCACACAAATCCCTCCTTGCATAAGGATCGTCTTTTACATCAAAAAATCATCGACCAAAAGGTATGAACATAAACGAAGAAGAAGGACTAAAGGTTAGCCAAATGTTGTAGTGTCACAAGACCCTTTTCTATTTCTCCACATTGTATTTTGAGCCAAAGGGAATATCCTTCATGCAAAGTATTATTAAAAAAATCACAAATGGAAGACAAGACACAAGAAGGAAACAACATCCATGAGACAAAGAAAATGGAGGCTAAAACGAAAACAATATGTGAGACAAAAGTAATAAAACACAAGAAAAAAATACAGAGAGTGAGTGTGGGATATGTGTGTAAGGGGATACTAGTATGCAACTATACCTACTCCTAACCTAACTAGCTAGAAGGTTAGGGTCAAGTGTAATGAAATTTCCAATGTAACCATCATAACTGCTCCCAACCTACATACACAAAGATACAAGCAATTAAAACAGATATAAAACAATGTGTAATATAAAAGATAAGCACTTAGATAACTTGCACAACAAATTGAAGCTCTTTCATGTCAGAAGAAATATATGTCATAGCAAGTACTTCCAATTAGCTCGCACTCTTACCTTTTTGATGAAAACCATAATTAAACAAACCTCAGAAGCTTCTTCTGAATGTATCTTCATCTATGTTATCCTCCTTAGAAAGCATGAGAAAATATCAAAACTTGTTATTTTAGATAGAGCTTTCCAAGTAATATTGTTCCAACCATTCAACGATTGGATCATGAAATTCAAAAAAATCCTCTTGAGAACCCTGAGATCCTTGAAAAGATGAATTTTCAATTAAAAGTATGGGATCAGGATGAGAATATTGTAAGGGAAAATGAATATGATCATATTCAGAAGGCTTCTCAAGATAGTGAGGGTCTGACATAACCATCAACGAAGGCTAATGTGCTTCAACTTCTTGAAAATTATCTGAATAGTGAGATATATCATATAGATTAATCAATGTGAAACAATTGTCATCAGATATATTGGTTGGAAAATGATAAATCAAATGTAAATTAATATTATGATTAGATGGAATGATTAAATCGTAAGATTCTCGATGATAATACAATAAGGATAGGTCAGCCTAAACAATTTTGCAAATGCTTTGAATAATAGAATCATCTTCCCGTGTGATGAATGTAACAAACCATTTTCTTGTAAATGGTTACAAATTGCACTAGCGTCGTAATTATCGAAAGAAGTGAAAAGGAATGATAGTATATCAAACAAATGAAACTAATCAAGATTCAATGATTTAAGAAGAATTAGATTCACCAAATAACTCAGCATTCATTATCACTCAAGAGGATTTTAGGTGTGATGAAGAAAAGCATTAATAGTATAACGTTCATGAGAAAAACTAGGGGTTGATTATTCTGAAATGCATTTGATAGACATGATTCCTTTAGCCAAAGATAGTTTTTGAGATGATAAACTTTGTAGTTCCATGATTCTATGATAGATACACACTCCAAACCCAAGTACAAGATCCTTGAATGGAGATGAATCAAATGAAATAGAATCTTGAATCTGATTAGAAACCTGATGTTGAAAGTTAGAGAGACTAAATCTGAAATACTAAACTTCTTTCAAGAAATAATTTACATCTAGTGAAACCAAGAAAAGAAAATAATTTTGCAAGAAAAACCAGATCTAGCCTAGTTCAGGGACCTTACCAAAGTTGCAAGACCCTAACATAACCATCAATGAAAGTGTTAACGCTGTGATCAACACCCTTCAAACATTTTCCTACACATGAATTTTGGAGCCTACTGAGGATCTAATGATCTATTTGCTTCATGATCAATGAATGTTATGCTAAGTTTTTAAGTCTTCTTCTTGGTTTTTGAGTGTCAAATTCACTTTCATACACATGTTTAGTCCATAAAAAGTTCATAAGAGAATTTTTTTACACAAGCTTGAACAAGAATAGCATAGTGCATCAAGACAATGTCTATGTGATTTTCAACATATGATGGTTGTCAGTGCGCACTTTCAATTGGTAGTATCTCACTTTTGGTTGCGATCATAGTTCTATTTCGGCAAGTCGTTCGAATTTTCGCTTCTACACATCTTCAATTTTTCAAGTTCCGATTTCATATTTATGACCATTTCTTTGTTTTTTTTCACTTCAATAAATGTCACATTCATGTTATCTTCACTCTAGCATGTGTTGTTTTCAATGTCATTCGCATCTTGTAAGCGTCGTCTTTTAGCATGAAAAGCGCCGCACATTGAACACATGTAGTTATGGTTTGTTTCAAGGTGTAATATTGGTGTTAATGAGTCATTCTTATCACATAGACATGTATCACTCATTCCCAAAGTTTCAAGCACTATCGCACAAGGGTCGTCACTATCGTCACAAAGTGTACCTTTTGTGTCGCGCTTGGGGAAAGTTGTCACAATGTCGTCACATTGAGGGAAGTATGTTGTTCATGAGTTATGAGTGATCAATGTTGTGTTTTCAATTGTTCTAAGTGTGTTATCATGCTCAAGCCTCCTCCTTGTTCACTTTGGCCTTACTGATTCCACACTTAGCCAAATCCAGAAAAGTTCTTTCCCAAGAAAATTGGCCTCACTCAGCCTTCTCGAATTGTGCACTACGCAGTCTATGTCCTTAAGCTTCAACCTTGCCTCTTGGCACTGCACAATATCAATGTTCAACCATGACCTCTTGAGATCCATAATTATGCATCCCTACTTCTTAACCAGTATTTTACTACGCATTACACAGTCTCGGTCATCAAGTTGTATGACTGAGTCCTTGAGCTATGCAACTTCACAATCGATTGATTTTTCTCCCTCTAGAAATGCACATTACATAGTATCAAGGCTCAAGACTACCTACTTTACCTCTAGAACTATGCATTCTCTAACTTCAATAAGCCTATTTTGTGCACTACGCAGTCTCAAAAATCAAGCCTCATCCTCGAGCTCTTGAACTGTGCAACTGCACAAATGCTAGGCATGCTAGGTCTCTATCCCTCCAAAACTGTGCAATGGGAAACCTCAAGTCTCAAGCCTCCAACATGATATCTTGAGCCACTCAACTATATAGTTGTCTTTCCCTGGTCAACCTGAACTATGCACTGTGTAGTCTCAAGCCTCAGTCCTATCCCCTAACCTCTTGATTTGTGCAACTGTGAAATCCTTGACCCTGTATCTTAGCCTAGCACCTAGTTCCAGCTCAGTCAATGGTTGTCATGAAACATTTTATACTATGGATTTATCAAAGTGATGGTTTTTTGTCATGAGTGGACCTCAGTTGAAGGTATTATATCATGTTATGACAAGATGATAATGAATGAGATGAAGAAGGAGACCCTGCTAGAAAACACTTTGTTAATCACAAATACAAAGCTAATCATTGAAGAGAAGATGAAAAGATAATAGTTTCTGACAGAAGATCAAAGATCATAATCACATGACAAATCCATATCAATCAATACCTTGGAAGATGAATACAAAGAACATGAAATATCCATCGTGAATATGCAAAGAAAGTAGCAAAAGGATCAGCATGGGAATGTCACATCATCATGAAGTTCCATGTCGTCATTGTCAAGAGTACTCGCAAGAGTCACATATGTTAGTGTGCCTTGCCACATCATTTGTGGAAAGTAATTATGTAATGTAAAATGGGTGGAAGACCAAGAGTCGCACATGGAATGTGAAGAGTCACTATTGAGTTTTAAATTCATGCATAAGCTCATGTTAAAGAAAGTGTAACTAGGTTCAGTCTTCATAAATGTAATTTTGATCTTTGTACTTGTAAAAGAAAAGAAATATTATTTTTGTAAATTATAGAAATGGGTTTCTTTCTCATTGCATAGGTCTAGAACATGTCAAAGTGCTATAGGGTAGTCAAAGAGTCAAAATAAATGTTGAAGACCCTTAAGGGCATGCTACACCATGTATATTTATATATTAGAGTCCAAGAAATACCTCCAAGAAAAGTCACAAGCCTCCTCCATATGTCGACATCATAAAAGGAAGAAATATAAATTATATAGATCAAGTCAACCTCAAGTCATCAAGTCAGCCTTAAGTCGGCCTAATAGGAGGGGAAGAATCCTATGTAAAGGGTCATACGACAACACAAGAGGACCATCATCTCATCTATGAAATCAATGAAGAAGGAAGACGAGTAAAGGGTATAATAAGTACAAAAAAAGGTGTCTCTAGTACAACGAAGAAGGAAGGAAGAAAACCAAGATTTATAGGGTTGTCTTAAGGCCTATTACAGTCACACGTGTGAAAGAAGGGAGGTTCTCTCGACTGTCATAACAACCCTCCTACTGAAGTCATACAAAGAGAATTGGTTTGGCTAGGAAAGAGTGCCCATTAGGCCTCTTACTCAAGCAAAGAAGGAGACTACTCAAGCAAAGTAAAGAGAAGGAGTCAAGCACCATTTTGTGAAGAAATCCTCTCACATGTGTGAAGTATTAGGGCCACACTGCTACCACATCAGTTATGAAACTATATCAAAATAAAGAGCTCGATTGGATAAAGTATAAGATCCTATTCCTACATGATAAATTCTACAAAATGAAAAAGATAAATATCTCTTCTAATGGAAGCATAACTAGGGTTGTTATCAGCTGCTGGAAGAAGAACATATTGAGAGGACTAAGTGTCGAAAGAAGGAGGACAAAGTGTCGGAAGAATGAGGACAAAGTGCTACAAAAGGAAGTGACCTCGAGTCAAAGGAAAAAGGATTGACTTGTTCTTAGAGGATTTTTTTGTCAAGTGCCTAGGGTTTGGCATTTTTCAATTGAAGCTTCAATAAAAGAAATTTGAAGAAGGGTTTTCCTCTCTACGAGAGAGAGGTTTTTACATGGATAAGAGTCAACATCTTGTGTTCTTGTCTCTTATTTTTTTGTTAGCTGTTTGATGAAGTTAGAGAACATACAATAATAATAAGAAGAAGAAGATCGTGTTAACAAGAAAAGTAAAGTTACTTCACAAATTGTTATTATCGTCATAAGAATATCTTTATAATCTAGATGCCCTAGATTCTTCAACATGGTATTGGAGCTAAGGTGACTCATCAAGGAAGGGAATCTCAAGAGCACATAAGAAGAAGTGAAGCATCAATATCAAGAAAGGTTGAAGCATCAGATCCATCAAAGACAAGGAGGATTACCATCTCCTCTCCTAGATCCATCAAGAAGGACTACCATCTTGGGAACAAAGAAAGAAGAAAGCCTTCCATCTAAAGGCATCCATAAGAAGGCTCATTCAAGAAGAAGTATTCATCTTCAAAAGGAAATAACTCTAGATCAGGTTTCATCATTGAAGGGCTCTACACATTGGTAAGTTCTCATCACCAAGAAATCTCTCACAAGGCACCTTGAAGGTCATTTTGAAGATATCTAAGATCCAAGAAGATAAATCATCAAAAATTCAAAGAAGCAATAAGATCTCTTCATCACCAACACTTTCAAGTATTTTTATGTCCTCTTCTGAACAAATCAAAATGTATTTTTGCAAGGAAAGAAACAAATTGGTTGGGACTAGTAATTTTCTTGCATGGAAAAAGAGGGTCGATCTACTTCTCAAAGAGAATGATCTTATGGACTACATGAAAGGGAGTATCATTGTTCCTGCTAAGGAAAAAACTCAAGCTCTAGCAAAGTATAATAAGGATGAGACGAGAACTCAAAGGATTTTGATAGAATCCATTAAGGACACTCTCATTCCTTATGTTTCCAAGCATGAAACATCTTAAGAAATCTATGATAAACTAGTGGATCTATTCTCGGTTAGTAAAACTGGAGAAGTGATATCGTTGCGTAATGAATTATATAAGATGAAGATATCCAAGGAAGAAGGAATAGCTCCTTAATTCATGAAGATATTTGAGATGAGAGATCAAATACAAGAGTGAGGAGAAGTTATGTCTAATAGAGAAATGACAATTGTAGTACTCAATGATCTACTCGAGGAATGGAACAACTTCACATCAAGTATATATGCCAAGAAGGAAGCAACCCCATTGAATGAACTTTGGTCTCTATGCAAAATTAATGAGACTAGACTCAAAACCAAAGATGACGTGGGATCAAAGGAGCATGCATTTGCTGATATGGCCAAGAGAAAAGGAAAATTTGCAAGTTTGGTTCACAAAGAAGAGGTAAAAGATATATTTCCAAAGTCCAATGCTTTGGCAAGAATATGGTCACTATAAGAGGGATTTTCCAAAATTTAAAAAGGACGAAAATAAGAGGAAGTGAGAATAAGCCAAAATCACCCAAGAAGTGAAAGAAGAAGAGAAGAAGAAGAAAAATGAGGACCCTTCATATCTCTACTATGATTAAAATCAACTTCTTCACCTAGGTCTTCTTTAAAGGTTTTGGATATCATAGTAACATGTAAAAGTAGGATAGAATGCATGGTTTATGAAAAATGGCATCTTCGGGAATATAGGAGTATTGTATAGAGATAGCTCAGATAAATATATTCATGTTGGAAAGATGTAGCTATTGAACGACCTCATCAAAGTATAAAGGAAAGATCATGATAAAATATTAGAAGGAAACTATTATAAACAAGAAGGAGCATTTGCAAGATGAGGACTACTAGGATCCTCCGATGGAATCTTCAATAGAAGTTTCATGACTTTGAGGAAAATAAGATGTTTCAAGAGGAATTCCACTTATGGGATTAAAGAAAGGATGATATGCGTGCAAGGAAAGATGTAGAAAAACAAAGAGAATTGAGGCAATATCAAATCCTGGTAGCTATCAAAGGAAGATGTGATGATCAAGGAAAGAACTGAAATGAGGTATGTATGCATTTGTGCTTTCATTTTAAAAGACATGCCATCATATGTATTAATGAGCATGGGGAATAACTCTAAATTAAAGGCATGGTCAAGAGTAAGTAAGATCTCTTTCATTAATAATATGCTCGAAGGCATGATTCACACACTAATAAAGGTCAACATGAGAAATTTCCTCATAAGGAGTATGAAGTGGTTGACTAAGAAACCTATGAAGAAGCATATGGGAAAAAAGATCAGAGATTAAAGGACACCATGGTCACTAGGAATCATCATCCGAAAAAATTGTTGAAGGCATCTCCCGAAAGAAAGCACGACAACTCTGACAAAGGAAGAAAATGATCAAAGGACCCTTGACACTTGGAAAGACCTTGGAGATGTAAAAACAAAGGATGTTGATCATTCAAGCCAACAAGATGTAATCATGGAAAGTCATATCATAAGCTACTATTTGAATTTTGATTTAACTTTTTAATTCTTGAGTAATATCTGGATGAAGTCATGCAGGGCTACTAGAGCAAGAATTTAAGTGCAAGTACAACTAGCATTCATGTGGTGGATGAAAATTATAGAAAGAAGCATGATGAGAAAGAAGTACCTATATGACGAAATTTCCAGACATGTATCAAGAAGGCCACTTTCCTTGAAGAAAGGAATGACATGAAAAACTAAGAAGGAAAGTGATCGATGGGTGATGCCCTACAAGGAAGAAGCTCAATTGAATTTCATGACATCAAGGAAAGAAAGTGATCAAGTTGTTGAAGGACCCACGAAGAAGAAGTTATTGATGAAAAGGAGAATCCCAAGTTAAAAAAGAGCTCTGAAAAGTCCCTAATTAAGAGGGAACTTGGGCAAGTTCCTGGTTAGAGGGAACTTGGGTACATTCCTTTATTGGAATGGGACTATCTTCCCTAGTTAAGAGGGAGAGATACACACAACACTCTTGTCTTCACTTGAGAAGAAATAATGGAAGGATTGGGTAATCATCTGGCATCTGATACTCTTTGAAGATTTGTAGGGAATCCAAGATAAGAGTAGACAAGAGGAATGATATTCTTTGAGGGCTGGGAAACGAAGATAAGAATAGTCCTAGAAGGTCATACTCAGTGAACACCCAAGTGGGTATGTACATTGAGAGACAATGATGAAGGTGTCTATAGTCATTGGTCTCACCAACATTGTGCTCTTATCTAATGAGAGATAGAGCTGTAAGTTAAAGCCTTGCTATGGAAACAATGTTGGTTACTATGATGCTATAACAGATGGATTTCCAATCCAATTTCTCTTATGTGAATTCTTTAGAATGAAAATGGCCAAAAAAATTTAATAATTTATGAATACCTCCCTAGTTAAGAGTGAGTGTTGAAGAAAGTGTAACTATGTTCGGTCTTTATAAATGCAATTTTTATCTTTGTACTTGTAAAAGAAAAGAAATATTATTTTTGTAAATTATAGAAATGATTTTCTTGCTCAATTCATACGTCTATCACATGTCAAAGTGCTATACGGTAGTCAAAGAGTCAAAATAAATATTGAGACCCTTAAAGGCATGCTACACCATGCATATTTATGTATTGGAGTCCAAGAAATACCTCCAAGAAAATTCACAAGCCTCCTCCATATATCGGCATCATGAAAGGAAGAAATTTGATTATAGAGATCAAGTCGGCCATAAGTTGGCCTAATAGGAGGGGCAGATTCCTGTATAAAGGGTCATACAACATCACAAAAGGACCATAATCTCATCCGTTAAATCAACAAATAAGGAAGACGAGTAAAGGGTATAATAATGACAAAGAAAGGTGTCTCTAGTGCAGCGAATAAGGAAGGAATAAAACCAAGTTTTATAGGGTTGGCTTAAGGCCTATTACAGTCACATGTGCAAAGGAAGGGAGGCTCTCCCTGCTATCATAACAACCCTCCTATTGTAGTCATACAAAGATAATTGTTTGGGTTAGGAAAGAGTGCCTATTAGGCCTCTTACTCAAGCGAAAAAGGAGACTACTCAAGAGAAGGAAAGAGAATGAGTCAAGCACCATTTCGTGAATAAATCCTCTCACACATGCAAAGAATTAGGACCACACTACTACCACATCAGATCTACAACTATATCAAAATAAAGAGCTCGATTGGATAAATTATAAGGTACTCTCCTTAAGTGATAAAGTATACATATTAACAAAGAGAAATATATCTTCTAAGGAAAGCATAACTAGGGTTTCTATCAGCTACTAGAAGAAGAACATAGTGAGAGGACGAAGTGCCAGAAGAAGGAGGACAAAGTATTACAAAAGGAAGTGATCTTAGATCAAAGGAAAAAGGCTTGACTTGTGCTTCCAGGATCTTTTTTTAAAGGGTCTAGGGTTTGTCATTTATCAATTGAAGCTTCAATAAGAGAAATTTGAAGAAGGGTTTTCCTCTCTAGGAGAGAGAATTTTTTCCCTCGCTAAGAGCCAACATCTTGTGTTCTTGTCTCTTATGTTTTTGGTAACTATTTGATGAACGTAGAGAAAATACAATAATAATGAGAAGGATAAGATCACATTAACAAGAAAAGTAAAATTACTTCACAAATTGTTATCATCGTCAGAAGAATCTCTTTATAATCTAGATGCCCTAGATTCTTCAACAACTCAAAGGTCATGTAAGAAATCAAAAATTCATCATAGAAGCTCAAGAGTCATGAGGGAGATCAAGATTCACCTCATTTTTTATAAAAACACCCTCATAATTCAAGTAAAGGGAATTTTTGGGACTTGAACTTTCACCTTGGTTTCTCTAGTATTGGATTTAAAGAGAAAATATTTCTTTAGAGAAGCAAGTGGTGACTTAATGTTCCACTATTGGAGTTAGTGTGGTGGAATTGTACTTGTATATCTTGGCACTTTCACTTAATATATGAAGAAAGATGATCCAACACATTTTCACGCATGTATTGTAAATATAGTAAGACTATTATTTATAGGTTTTCGATATATGTTTTGTTCACATCCATTAAGGAAATTGAACTATTTCAGTGGCTTTGGTTCTTATCTTGTTGAAGTTGTGTTGTATTCAGTTTTATGAACACAGTCACCTTGGGAACTACTTTATGTACTAACTTGTGATCCTCTTATGCTCTCATGTGAATCTTTTAGGATAGTACTATTACTTTTCTTCTAGAGGCTCACTCTCTCTCCCCCTGCTGTGAAAGTACCTTATATACATCGCAATTGTATGCCTCACTTTGTTAACTTACTTCCTTGTTCCAAAGAATGATGTATAACCTATTAGGTTAATAAGTGCAGCTAATGCAAATCCCTAATGACAATGGCAATCAACCATGTTTTTGTTTGGGGCTCCTACTCCAAATGGTGTAAGGTCTAGTTGGGACTTCACATCAAGGAGACCCCCTTGGTCAATAAATTTACAACACCATCAATAGTTGGACCTATAAGGAGGTCCAAATGAAAAGTTGTGCCTGTTGAGTCTATTATGAATTTATCCTCTTAAATGGCTCTTTCCTAAATCATAATCCCATAATTATTTTCTAACCTATTCCCTGGTAAACTTTTCATCTCCGCTGAATAGTTTCATGACTTGTCGCGATTCAAATTTTATGGTGAGGGTGGTACATTGATAGCTAAACACATATCCAAATTTCTTGGTTTTTGTAAATTTAAAAAAATTGATGATGAAGATGTTTTTTGTATATTATTCACCCTCACTCTTGAAGGTCGAGTTAAGAAGTGGTGTCAAACTTTTCCATTCTCTTCCATTCATTCATTCTATCAATTTATCAAGGAGATTCATCAAGCCTTTGACAAGTATGACTATTAAGATGTGTGTAATAGGATTGATTTTCTCAGAATGAAATCTGTTGAATTTGTAGAGGATTTTATTATTCAATTTCTTCACCTTTTCTATGCATTTCATGAGGGAGTGATTGATTCAGATTTTATTTGTGAAAAATTTCAGATTTTGATTCCACTTTCCTTGAAATCTCTAAAATTTGACCCTTTGTATGATGTTGTTCCCCCAAATTATGTTGATCATGAGACACCAAAAATTTGTGATGAGGAAATCACTATTCCTTTTCTTTCTTATCCTCCTCCTTTTCTAGTACCAATTTGAGTGCCTCCTGGTGATGATGTCAAAGTTGGGAAATATGAAAATCAAATTTTTGATCTTTCCATTCAACCTCCACTTGATGCCCATATTTAAGATCCTACTAAGGAGAAATTGGAATGGTTTAACAATTACACAGAAAAACCTTTATTGTCTACATCTCATGATTCCTTGTTTCATGATCTACTTGATTAACCTACTTCAACTTTTAATGATGTTCAACTTGTTGTTTCAAATTGCAACCAAAAACACAGTAACTGCATTTTATAGGTAGAGGAGAAAAGAGATGAAGATATGCTTCATATTTCTTTCCTCTTTCAGGATGAAAACTTCATGATATGTTCAATATCCAATATTTCATATGTCAGGAGGAAGATGTTATATTTCTAAATGATCAAGGGATTTTTCCTATTGATGTACTTCAATGCTCATCCCATCAAGAATATGATATGTTTAATCTTGAGTCTGATAAAACCAATGGAATTAACATTATTTTCATTGATACATATGATGAAAGTGGTATATGTCTACTTGTTGATTTTGTAATCCACCGAGAATAGATGACCCACCATTAGAAATTTCAGAGACTTGTTATGAAGTCGAAGAACTTCATCCCCTGCTAATGGTTGTGTCAGGTTCTTGCAATCCTGTTGAGATCTCTGAACTGAATTGGATCCATATTTTTCACGCACAATTCTTTCTTTAACATTTATCCATTGGTTGTGAGTTCATTCTTAAAGAAATTTTGATATTTTCAAGTTGATCATCATAATATTCAAGATAAAATTTCTGATCAAATGAAAGATTCTTGTTTAGTTAATATTTCTTCACCATGTGAATCCCTTGTATCACACTCAGGATTTGGCAGCACATCTTTTACAGATACACGCAACTTGAAAGTATGACATTTTTATCAAGATAAAGGTCTTTTTCGATCATAAGATTCCTCCATGTCAAACACTTTTGAGATTGGTCACTTTCTATCACTTTTGTGCATATCATGGATCTAATCAAAATTTTCACATAATATCTCTTGTTGAGTGATGGTAAATGATTGAGTCATTCAAAAAATCAAGACCCTTGGTTGTTATGAATACTTGGTTTGATTTGACCCTTTCTTCCAATCTCTTACCAACTTGGTATCTTAATTGGTTTCCTGAATTTGTGATGTCAATGATTGTTCTAAATACCTTAAGCTTTCATATTGTTAACATGATGTCTAATCAAATACAGAAGGGACCGATGGAGAATCGAGGATGTTATAGTCACCAATTTGGTCACAATCATTTTACATTAATCAATTTTTTTGAATCCATTGATCTTCATGGTATATCATTTCACTGTTCAGATGCTTGCCAGATAGTTGAGGCATGTCAACATGAGATGATGTTTATTTCAGGTTCTCACCATCTTGACATGACTTCTGAATGAGATTAGATTGAATTCCCCTCAGAAGATTATCTTTGTGATTCAAACATGTTAATTGAAAATTCATTTTCTCATGAGCATCAGGGTTTTCAAACTAATTGTTCTAAATATCAAGATCCAATCGCTGAATGTTTGGAGAAATCTTACATCACAAGCTCCATTGCAAATAAAAAGTTTCAATCTTTCTTGATGTTTGTAAAAAATAAAAACATGGATGTATGTACTTTCACGAGAAGCCTTCAAGGTTTCTATGATCGTAATTTTAAACAACAAGTTAAAGCTCCAAATTGGTTAAAATTAGTAAGTTTGGCCAAACCATAAAGCTTGTACCTATTATAGGATCTTCATTCCTTAACTTGATGTTCTATAAATGGTGTTTTTCTTGCTAACCCAATCAAGCAGAAGAAGCGAAGGGGACAATCAATAGCCAGAAAACCAATATCATAGGTATATATAACCTTCTCTACATGAAGAACCTCTTCTGCTCTCAATAAGTCGGTATCCCTCTTCTTCCCCAATGAAATAAATAAGTGTCGAAGAAGGGTCCTATAAAAAAATAAATAATAATGGGTGAAAGTAGAGAAAGGCTTCCTACGAAGGGAGTTGAAACAAGAAACTCTGTCAGGGTACTTTCCAGACTCACTGATAGTGGAGAAATGTTTGTATTCTTGAAGTGACTCCGTCGGGGTATTTTCTAGGCCTGCAAGCAATGAAGCAACACCAAAGATGAAAACTAAGACTCTAATTATCTTAAACTCAATTTATATTACCCTTCTCTTGAATTGAAATAATTGTGATCTGGTAAGATTTGTGAATGTGTTTAGCTGAGAAAAGGAATATAGGAAACTATATCCATAATTGGGTCAAATGGGGAAGCTAAGGTAATCCATATGATGAATCAATACTTCCTGAAAGACTGAGACCTTACACTTAAGGATACAACCTGAATAAAGAAGCTAGAGTTCTACGAGTGCGTCACAAGTTTTAGTTCTGCGATCAACACCCTCCAAATTTTTTCCTACAATTGAATTACAGAGGTTACTG
The DNA here is from genome assembly GCA_031772625.1 of Pinus tabuliformis. Taxonomy (NCBI): domain Eukaryota; kingdom Viridiplantae; phylum Streptophyta; class Pinopsida; order Pinales; family Pinaceae; genus Pinus; species Pinus tabuliformis. Next base: position 628,600,997 of record CM062820.1, on the reverse strand, counting down.
TGGATCTAACAATCTATTTGCTTCATGATCAATGAATGTTAGGCTAAGTGTTTAAGTCTTCTTCTCAATTTCTGAGTGTCGAAGTCACTTGCATACAAATGTTTAGTCCAAAACAAGTTCCTGAGCACATTCTTCTACACAAGCTTGAACAAGAATAACAAAGTCCATCAAGACAGTGTATATGCGATGTTCAACTTATGACGATAGTTAGTGAGCACTTTCTATTGTCAGTCTCTCACTTTTGATTGCAATTGTACTTCTATTTCAGTGAGTTTTTCCAACTGTCGCTTATATGCACCTTCTCTTTTGAAAGTTTCACTTTCATGTTTATGACCATCTCTTTCATTTTTTTTCACTTCAATAAATGTCTCTTTCACGTTATGTTCTCTCTAACATGTGTCGCTTTCAATATCATTTTCATCTTGCAAGTGTCATCACAAATGTCATTTTTTTGCATGAAAATAAGCACACATCACAAAAATGTAGTTTTGGTTTTTTTCGAGGGGTAATATTGGTTTTAATGAGTCATTCTTATCACATATTTATGTATCGCACTCATTCCCAAAGTTTCAAGCATTGTCGCATAAGTGTCGACACTGTCGTTGCAAAGTGTACCTTCTATGTCACACTTAGGGAAAGTTGTCACAATGTCGTCGCATTGAGGGAAGTATGTTGTTCATGTGTTATGAGTGATCAATGTTGTGTCATCAACTATTCTAAATGTGTGATCATTCTCAAGCCTTGTCCTCATTCACTTTGGCCTTGTTAAACACATAGGGAATGTGGATAGAATATGAATGATAAAATCTTGAATTCACTTTATTATTAAAATTGATGTACATTTTTAATACATTGATATGACCATTGGATTCCATATTCCAAGGTCTCTTTGGATCCCTTAGACTGTTCAACTCCCACACCTTAACCCTTAGAAGATTAGGTGTCCAACATTCCCCCCTTAATCCGAAGGGGTATATACAAGTCCAAGAAGAGAGCTATAATAAAAAATACAATAATGCGTGAAAACAATAAGTTGAAGGTGCTCTCTGAGATGATGGCATAAGGTGGGAGAATGTGAGGCCTCAACCAGTGATGGTTTAAGGATTAACACCAACACTCGAACATTTAGTGCAATTCCAGAAACTCTTTTGAATTTGGCAAGAAGTTGAAGCCTTATGATATAGGAAGTGTCCCTAATGCTTTGAAAAGGGAGACCTTCAATTATGGGAATTTTGAGGTCTAGAATGGCCTCCTAAGGAAATTATAAAATAATAGTGGAAATAATAAAATAATATTAGATTACATAATCAAATTTTAGAGGGGAAAAGGAAAAAGTTATTTTTTCAACTCGTATTTTCAACTTATCTCCCTATGGGTTTACTCAAATTTCGAATGGAAACACTCGTTGGATGAAAAATTAGATTTCTCATCCAAGGAGTACCCATGTTTCATACTTTTTATGGACCCTACTACATACAAAATGAGAAATACATGAAAAATGTGATTGCAATCACGCGTTTTCATGTATTTCTCATTTTTTGTGTAGCAAGGTCCATCGAAAGTATGAAATATGGGTACTCCTTGGATAAGGAATTAAATTTTGCATCCAATGAGTACTCCTGCTCGAAATTTGAGTAAACCTTAGGGAGATAAGTCAAAAATACAAGTTGAAAAAATAGTTTTATTGTTTTATTATTTTTTATTTTTTACTCCAAAAATGGTGAATCATCCCCCATGGTTGACATCATCATCTTGAATCTCGTTGGTTCTTATAAAGTTTATTTTTGTTGTACATTTTTCTTAGGAGGCCAATTTTAGACCTCAAAACTCCCCTAATGAACCTAGAAAAGGGAGGTCTAAAACCTACGGTGGTTCAAGGAATGCTAACAACCAAAGGAATTCTTAGTGTGATTCGCGAAACTCTTCCAAATATAGCAATAAGCTAAAGTCTTCTACTAGAGGAAATTTCCCTAATGATTTGGAGAGGAAGACCTTACACCCAGAAAAGGGAGGTCTGCAACCTGCAGTGGTTTAAGGAAGGCCACCCACCAAAGGCATGCTTAGGGGCTTGTGTGTCTCTGTCTACAACTTTGAGTCTGGGTATGGCTTTCTCTAGTTGTAGGCTCAGGAAACAGGTTTAGGTTGTGGCTCAGGTTCACTTGATGCATCTTTGAAACCTGTATATGATCGTCACTTCCCCCCTGTCAAATACAAGGTGAGAAGATGAAGAGAAATCAACTGCAAGACTTTTCAATACTCTAGAAGAAATTATGACATATGACTAAAATATCTTCTTAGTTGTTGAAGCCCATTGCCAAGAAGCAATCCATCCAAGGTGAATCTTTTTTCTTGAAGGAGGTTTGTTTTTGAAGAATATGTTTGAAGAATGAGTGTGTTGACCACAATGATTTCACAGGTGGAGATCAAAACAATGATATTTTACATGGTGAACTTGGTCACAATGTTGGCATCTGCAAATCTATTGTTATGAAGGAGCAGGAAAATGTGAATATGAACTATCATGAAGAAATCCATCACTCTGAAATTGAATTTGCTCGGAATAGTCCAGAATATGAAAGGACGCATCCTTGTAATATCCAAGACTTGTTTTGTGCTTGTTGCTGACAAACTCTTTCCAAGGTCTGATGACGGGCTTAGGAAGTGCAGGTTGAGTTTCTGCATCTGCATGAAAATATGCTCTTGAGATGAGCTCAATGATCTAATCAAGTTTTAGCTACTAATGGGATTCAAATTCAAGCTGAAAAAGAGGATTGTTATGAACATGATGTATTTTCTTCTTTAACTCATATTGTTGTAACTGTTATTTAAGAAGAAATAAGTCAATCTTCTCTTATGCATTTTGTAGACATGTATAAATGTAAACAAGAATGGTCTTGTTGATCTTGACCACATTGTTAGAAGTGAACATGATTAGATTTCTCATTAACTCAAAAAATCCATGAATTTTCATCATTATTCAAACAATTCAAGTCAGCAAATGACCACAAATGTACTTGTAAAGGCAGATAGCTAGCAATGCAATATTCTTCAAAATTAAATGTGCCCAATGATGAGAGGGAAATATACTCAATCAATAATCCTTTGTAGGTAGTAAATATTGTCCTTGAAAAATGATTCTCCTCTGTGTGTGGCTCCCAAATAAATTCCTCCACAAAATGTGGACTTGAAAAACACTTCTTGACTCTATGTCAAAAAACAACAAGTTCATTGGAAGGGTCTGTGGTGAAAATCATGTCGAAAGTTAACTGTTCCATGCCACTTCAAACCCAATTCTATTTCAGCTCACGATACAAAAATATATATTTTGTTCATAATCCAGACACCATGCTTGAGGAAAGGATATTATGGGTGTTTTTGGATGATACAAGTGCAAAGCACTCAAATTGACCCCACAACTTTGAAAAAATCAAGCCATGTCCAGGTATAGTGAAATTTGGAAGATGCAAGGTGTAGGGAAGTCACTGTCACTCAAACTACTCAAATGAGTGACTATTGCTTGTCATTGTTGCAGCATTATGCTATAGGAAAATGGAAACACCAAAAAATAAATGGCACGCACCCAAGGTATCAAGAGGTCTAGATTTTACACTGCTCAACAATACAATTCAAATTGGTTGATACACCAAGAGTCCAAGGCACTAGTTCTAATTTTGTGTTATGGATTTTTCATTACAACCACATGTTAAATACAACCATAATTTATATATTTTCTTGTGTAGATATCCAATAACACATAATCGATTTCTTGTAAAAACAATCACAAGATGCCCTCGATTTGGTGATTCCTAGACAAATAACTAAAATGCGATCTTAAAAAAGTGTGGTCATTCCCATTTATTCTGGTTGATGTCATTTGATACTAGAAATCATGGTTTTCAATATCACAATGCACATACATAAGAGATTGATTTCTTATAAATATAATTTAGTGTGGAGATTAAACTATTCAACAATGCACTGGAAATAAACCAGCACACTGATATTTAACACATAGAGACATTCAACCTCCCAGGATTTCAATCAATGCACAATTCAGTCAATCTACATACACATATACCAAACGCATAACATTCAACCTTTTCTTTATGCTTTTTTATTGTGATGAACTCTTAAATGTATTGCACTGAAGAGTATGAGTAGGCTTGCAAGTTGACTGAGTAGTTATTTCACAATATGTCCCTGAGCAACAATAAGATGTGAATCACGCACAAACTATTTTATGGGCTAAGAATAATTTCAAGAATATATACGATGGTGAGCTACGCCTTATTTCAGGTGCACAACAGGTATACTGAAATGGTGAACACTATCAGTTTTGGTTCACACACAAACTATGCCAAGGAGACACAAAACGTGACTGTGAATGTGAACTAATGATACTAGCCAAAAAATAGGTAGAGTGTAGGTATGTTCACTACAGGTGCTGGCAGGAATGGATAAAAGATCTGTTAAGAAGAGAGGACAGGGGACATTTTTTTTTCTCACAACAATTTTGAGTAGAGGAGATGGCCAGACTAGTCTAGCAACCTAGAATAGGTTCCCAAGTCTTTGAGAGGAAAAATTGACGAGTTTCATAATAAACTAATGTAGAGGACTGGAGTATTGAGTCGGGTTGGTATTACATATGGGAAGCGTTATTATGATTAGTAGAATGGAAAAGTGGATAGGAGCGAGATGGTGGCAGTTGAAAATGGTGCTGATATCGCTGAGGGAAGAATTGTTTCTCTGTAAGAGGTGCATAGTAATGAAATGGGCAGAGTGGTAACATAAGCAGAAACACAATGAAACTGGAAAAGGTTGTAGGCTCACCATAATGGTATCAGTCTAGGGAGACATGATTGATGGTTGAACATGGCACAAAAATAGTGGCTCAGATTAGAGTAGGGCCAAAATTCGTTTGCTCTAATATCGTGTTAAACACACATGGAGTGTGGACAGAATATGAATGATAAAACCTTGAATGCACTTTACTATTAACACTGATTTACATTTATAATACATTGATATGACCATTGGATTCCATATTCCAAGGTATATTGGACTCCCTTTGACTATTTAGGTCCCACAAACCTTAACCCATAGTGGATTAGGTGTCCAACAGGCCTTACTAATCCCACACTTAGCCAAATATGAAAAATTTCTCGCCCGAGCAATTTGGCCTCACTCAACCTTCCTGAACTGTGCAGTACGTAATCTCAGTCCTCAAGCTTCAACCTTGCCTCTTATCACTAGACAATGCACCGTCCTTGCCTTCTAGAATTGTGCATTGTGTAGTATCAGTGCTCAACCCAGACCCCTTGAGCTCTGGAAATTTGTAAACCTGCCTCCTATACATTATTTTTCTGTGCATTCCACAATCTTAGTCATCAAGTTGTATCCCTGATTCCTTGAGCTATGCAACTTTGAAATCCATTGATCAATCTCCCTCCAGAACTACACATTATGTAGTATCAAGGCTTAACGCATCCTCCTTGACCTCCAAAACTATGTAGTATCTATCTTCAGTCAGCATATTTTGTGTACTACATAGTCCCAAGCAACGAGCCTCATTCTTGAGCTCTTGAACTATGAATATGCACAATTTTTAGGCCTTTGTCCCTCCATAACTATGTAGTGGGAAACCTCATGCCTCAAGCCTTTGGCCTGACCCCTTGAACCCCTAAATTGCGTAGTCTTGCCCTGGCCAGCTTGAACTACTCACTACACAGTCTCAAGGCTCAGTCCTAGCCCCTAACCTCCTGAGATGTGCAACTGCACAATCCTTAAGCCTGTATCTCAACCTATCACCCGGTTCCTAATCAGTTAATGGTTTTCATGAAGCATGTTAGGCTAGGGGTTTATCGGACTAATTTTGTCTTGTCATGAGTGGACCTCAGTTGATGGTACCATATCATGTTATGATTGGATGATGATGAGGGAGATGAAGAAGAATACATTTCCAAAAGACACCTATGTGGCTGCAAAGGCAAATCTGGTAATTCAAGAAAATATAAAAGACACTAGTTTTCGAATTGCATGAAGACTCCATATCAATCAACTCCTTGGAGGATGAATACAAAGAACATGCAAGCTACATCATGAAAGTGCAAAAAAATAAGCAAAAGGAGCAGCTTAGGAATACAACATCATCATGAAGTTCCATGTCATCATTATCAAGAGTCCTCTCAAGAGTCACATGTGTCATAATGTCTTGCCACATTAATTGTGGAAAGTAATTATGTAATGTAAAATGGGTGGAATATCAAGGGTCCCACATGGAATATGAAGATTCACTATTTAGTTCTAAATTCATGTAGAATCTCAAAGATCATGTAAGAATTCAAGAAGTCATCACAGAAGCTCAAGAGTCATGAGGGAGATCAAGAGTCATGTGGGAGGCGAAGAGTCACCTCATTTGTTATAAAACTACCCTCATAACTTAAGAAAATGGACTTTAGGGACTTGAACTTTCACCTCGGATTATCTAGCATTGGCGTAGGAGAGAATATCTTTCTTTGGGGAAGCAAGTGGTGACTTAATGTTCCACTATTGGGGCTAGTGTGGCAACATTTTATTTGTATATCTTGGCACTTCCACTTAATGTATAAATCTCAATCCGCCAACACATTTTCATGCATGTATCATAAATATACTATATTCTGTAAATATTTGTGGTATATGTTTTGTTCACATGTACTAGGGAAATTGAACTATTTCGGTGGCTTTGGTACTTATATTGTTGAAGGTGTCCTATATTTGGTTTTATGATCATGGTCGTCTTGTGAACTACTTTGCATACTAACTTGTGATCCTCTTATTCTCTTGTGTGGCTCTTTTAGGATAGTACTATTATTTTTCTTCTAGAGTCTCACTCTCTCTCCCCCTACCATGAAAGTACCTTATATACTTTGCAATCATATGCCTCATAGTGTCAAATTACTTGTTTGTTCCCAAGAATGTTGTATAACCTCTTATGTTAATAATTGTAGCCAAGGAAAATACCTAAGGACAATGGCAACCGATTGTGTTTCCGGTTGGGGCTCCTACTCCAAACAGTGTGAGGTATAGTTGGGACTTCACATCAGTGAGACCCCCTTGGTTGAAAAATTTCTAACATTTTCAATAGAAATTTGAAGTGCCTCTACTTCCTGAAAAGTCCCAACAATTTCAAGGATTCTAAAATCACATTTTGAAGATTGAACCAGATTATGCATGGTGTAAGGATAGTTACTTCCACTAATTTCAATAAGACCACTACTGACCAAATGGTAGCCATCTCTATCACTGGTTTGATTGGTATTTACAACTTCAACAACCAAAATACTTAAGTCGAAAGATTCTTTTGATTGAAAATCTAGAGATGTATGAATTAGAGAAATTTCAGGAGCAAACGGATTTGAAGAGTGGTCCTCATGAAAAAAAGGAGATGATAAGGAATGGAAGGGAGACTCAACGATTTGATTGTTTCATTTTTCATCATGGATAACCTCACTGCATTGTTTCAATCAAGAAATTAACTCATAAGATGAAGAACTTGAAGGGCACGGAGCATCTTCATCGCAGGTTGCTGCATTACAAATAGTAGAACACAAGGGATAGTGAGATGAAGAGGAAGTTTCCATAAGAACATATTCTTTTAGCAAATTAGATTCTAGATCTAATTCTTTCAAATCAAAATCTTCTCAAGGAACCAATATCATCTGGTGCATTTGGGCATTCATCATCACAAACATAACCACAGTCATCATCATTAGAATGGTGGTTGTTTAAGACTTGAGATTGATTAAGAAAACAAGTTTCATTTGATTCACTACTGAGATTAGTAGATTCAAAAGCAGCCAATAATAGAAGAGCATCATCTTGACATGTAGGAATTTTAAAAAGAGAAGAAATATCAAAATAATCCTCACTTTTCTACTCATATACCTGTGTAATATGACCATCTTGTAGTTAATTGCATTTTGAACCAGCAACTTGAAAATCAAGAGAGTTTGAAGGACTAGTTGGTGTAATAGATTGATCAAGCGGATAATGGTATACAACTTGGAACACCCCTCTCTTTGGACCTAGTGTCTAGTTAAATTCTACTCATTTGGAGGCAATGATGTTGCTATAAAACATGAAAGCAAAGTTTGGCATGTCGAATGCATGTTTCTCGACAATATTGAGGTAATTCACTTGCATGATCTATCAATTCTATTATATTTTGAGAAATCTTGTCACATAATCAACATTAAAAATGGTTGATTTTATGAACATTAAATATTAACATTGTACAATTATATTCCCCACCAACTGCAGGTTATTCAAAGATAAGGTTCTTCTAAGTGATAATGTCTTGTTGGGTAGCTACAAAGAGGAAAAACATTTGTTGAAAATGTTGAGTGTTGAGTACATATCATATCATTCATGTCTGAATGATTGTATTATATATAGAGGAGAATATGAAGATAAAGAGATGTGTTAGAAATGTGGGCATGACAGGTAACGTAGATAAAAAAAGGGGTAAAGCACATGGTCCTCTTCATAAGATATTGAGGCACATGCCTATAATCCCAAAGATTAAAATTATCTTTTGTTGCAAAGAATTAGCTATGTTGTAGGGATGGCATGCCTCACATAAAAGTGAGTTAGGAGTTATGTGAATCCCAATAGATTCAATATCCATGAAGCATATAAAGGATACATAGTCTAAAAAATTCAAGGATGAAGTATGAAGTCTAAGACTCAGCATAGCCATGGATGGTGTCAACCCATATTCCCTCCAAAACTCCAACTATTCTATTTGACATGTAGTAGTGATAAATAAAAATACCCCACCCCCCCATGGTTTTCCATGAATAATGAATATCTTATGTTGGCTCTCATAGTCCTTGATAGAAGACAAGTGAAGAATATGAATGTCTAGTTACAATCATTGGTAGATGAATTGAAGGAATTATGGGAAGGTTTACATGTGTACGATGTATCAAGACCCATCAAAACAAAGAGGATTTTTACATTGTATGGCATATGTTCTTACACCATACATGATTATCCAGTCTTAGGAGTTTTCTCTAGTAAATTACATTTTTATTGATTTGTTTATATACGTAACAATATTGTTTCACACATTAATTTAATTTGTTGCAATTTTTCTGATCTTCATGGTGGCTAACGTGTCATCCTGTATAAAATAATTTTGTAGGTCTTGTAACAAAAGGGTATCATGGATGTAAATGTTATGGACCTTCTCTGAAGGCTAGGTGCAGGGAAAATTTTAAGAACCACCCTAAATTTATATGTATAATAGATGGGCTAATCCCCATGATACATAAGAAAAATGGGAGGCAATTTTATCAATAATATAATATGTATTTATAATTTTTTTGGTGAATCTCTCACCAGATTATATTATCTTGTACAGTGATGGAGAATTTTTCACTGAATTATAAAATATTGTAAGATATTGGCAAATCTTTTACTGAATAATAAAACATTATGAATTCCCGGCGAATGTTTTGTTAAAGTATGAAACCATATATGATAATAAGAAAACATATTCATTAAACTGTAATATACTAACATACATGTTTGGAAAAAAGAAACATAATTTTCTCTTCCTAAAAACAATGTTCCAAGTTTCAGTGGCCATGTTTGTCAAGGTTCTTACAATACACTCTTTCATATCCTTATATTAGTTTTGATAATATTCCACAACAAAGTTCTTGTAGGTGTTGATATTGACCACGAGTTCTGTCAAGGTAGGAGAGATTAATCTTTTCTCTACAACTTTTGTCAAGCTACCACTTTTTTCAAGTTATCAAATTTCTTTCTTATTCCATAGACTCCAACTGCGAGATAAAAAAAAAAAAAAAAAAAAAAAAAAAAACGCATCAAGTTTGTTTACCCCAACATGCCAACAAGTAACAAGCCCCAACTATATTATATAAGAAAGTATTAGGTATCCCAAAGGCTTGAAGGGGATCTAATTGAAATAAGTGACCATTGTGAGAAGCCTTCCAATCAATATATGAATATATAAATGTAGATTTATTATTATTTTAATTGGAAATCTTCAATTAAATTATGTCTCTCCCAATCTAAATTTCTTATTAGCATAATTCACTACCCTCATACGTCTCCCATTTTTTAATAGCGTTGTAACATGTAGATTAATTTCCTTTTTGGTGAACAATCTTCACCTTTTAGGAAAATATGGTGCAGTGGCTCCAACCCCTACAGATGGTTAGGACAAACTAAGAATAGCACAAAAGATGAAAGGTTGTACAAACCAGCTTATTTTTCAAACAACTAATCCAACATCAATACCTAAACTTTTTCATGAAGATATCATATTGAGAATGTTTGAAAAATGGTGGGAAATCTTCTGCTAGGGTGATGTGGAAAGAGTGATAAGGTTTCACTGCGGAAAGAGTGATAAGGTTTCACTGTTTTGAATTTTTTTTGCTAAATTAGAAAAACCAATATTAATGGAGATATTGGTATTTTTTACTAAATTTTGTGAATTGACTAAATGTAGCTTTAACCATTCACCTTAAGATGTTTTACAATATAATTTCCTAAGTCTATTTAATATCTTCATTATCATAAAAACCAACCTATATCCATCTTAACTCCACATCTACCACTCTTAGAGGGATGAAATCTATTTATCCCTCTGAGCACTTGGTAGACCCAGAATTAAGATGGACCTATGATGATATAATTTCCCCTTTAAATAGTATATGCTCACATGAATACCATGGTATCACCATGGGTCAACACCATGGGTTATCATAAACCTGGAGCTTAAAACTTACTATTATTAATTTATAAAAATTAATAAAATTAATAATTGATTTTTATTTTTATTTTTATTTTAACCAAGTTAAAATGTTTAACATACATTAAATTACAACATCCATTTTTACTCTTAACCCACCAAGCCCCGAGAGGGATCAAATATTTTTTCACTCTATGCTAGTTTGCATATCACGATATTTGATCCCTCTAGCGGCTTAGTAGATCCACAGTAAAGATGGACCTATGTTGGTTTAATTCCCCCCTTTAAATAGGCTACATTCCATGTGAATACCATGGGTCAATACCATGTGCCATTTTTATTTTTATTAATACTAATATTAGGGTTAATAATGTTTTTTTGCATGGTATTAATAATAATCTAGCCCATGGTATTTGGCCCATAGTATTTTGCCCATAGGTTTCACCTAAATATAACACATTTTTTGAGTGTCCTTAAATATAAGGTGACTTATGGAGTAAATATAAAAAAATGTTTTATTTATTTATCATACCTCTTGTTTATTTATATGTTTATTAATTTACCATACCTCTTTTACAAATATGGTATTTGGCCCATAGGATTCACTTAAATAAAACCTCTTTTTTGAGCCTTCATAAATAGAAAGAGGGTTATGGACTAAATATAAAAATAGGTTTTATTTATTTACCATGCCTCTAGTTTATTTATATTTTTTTTATTTACCATACCTTTTGAGTAAGTATAAAAAGAGGGTTTATTTATTTACCATACCTCCACTTTATTTATATTTTTATTTGTTTACACCCTTGCATGTATATAAGGTTTCTTATGGAGTAAATATAAAAAATGTTTTATTTATGTACCATACCTCTCATTTATTTATATTTTTATTTATTTACCATACCTCCACTTTATTTATATTTTTATTTGTTTACACCCTTGCATGTATATAAGGTGAATTATGGAGTAAATATAAAAAATGTTTTATTTATGTACCATACCTTTCATTTATTTATATTTTTATTAATTTACCATAACTCTTTTATAAATATGTTATTTGGCCCATGGGATTCACTTAAATAAAACCTATTATTGAAGATTAGGGCGAATGGAAGGTTGTAACTCCTAATTTGAAGGGCTAAATTTACCTTTTTTACCCTCTCCCTTAAAATAAGGTGGTCTAACCTCCATACCTAATTTTTTTATAAAATAAATTTGAGGCGATTTTTAAAAATGTATTATGATACAAAATATTCGCCCACTAAAACTTTAAAACCCCTTAATTTCCCCAACTCGGGAAAATTCACCCCTAAAATTTTCCATGGCTAGGTGGTCCGACCACCTACGAAAGCCAGTGTATTCCTCCCAAAAGAACACCCTTACAGAAAAGCAACATCCTCTTTCAATGGTAAACGAGAGAGAACCCAAAGGCCTACAATAATGACACCAGTTGAATGGATTAGAGAATATGAGAGAGAGAAGGAGAAGGAGTTCACATAAATGTTCGATTCAAATGGGGATCCTATGTTCAATGATCCAAAATTATTGGAGGCCTATGTTGAGAAATTTACCATTGGGGTGAAAAGGAAATTAGTCTTTTATGAGCTCCCATATTGGAGCATCTTAATATTTCCCACTTACTAGGTCCCAAAAATGTTTCATCTTCTTTATGGAGGCACATATCATCAAAAGAAAATGACACATTGGCTGTTAGGAGAGATATTATTTATTCAAAAACTAAAAAGAAACATTGGGCAAGATAAGACACTAGAGGAGAGATTGATCCCTCTTGGTCTTTCAAAGAAGGTGATGTATCATGGATTTTAAAGAAAGATGATATTTATTTGGTAAAGGAAGTCATAATGAGTGTGAGGGTGCCTTCTTTATATGGGTCTTAACTATGGTGGTGCTTCACTGTGGAAGACCATTTTTCGGGGTTGAAATCACATGAACATTTGAACCTTCTAAGAGTATGTATGTTAAAAGCATGATTTTATTATTTTTATTTTTATTTTTATGCAGTGATATTTTATAATTTATTTTATAAAAAGTACTATTTACTATGCAGTGTCATTATGCTTTACTTATGCATGAGTATGTGAACCATGATTTCCCCTAAGACCTACGACATGCCATATCTAAATTATTTACATTTGTAGTTTGAATAAAATAAAAGGAGATTCATATGGCTAGCATTCCATGGTGGCATCAAGAGATAGATGAGATTATTTGTATGTTTGAGAAGGAACCACCGATGAGTTTCATGGACTTGCAAATTCATCTTCTATTTCACCTAGTAGATGAGATTAAATTAGCTTGGGTGGTTTCTTGTCGTCGGATGTTATTCTTAGAGAGGTACATGAAGAAATTGAAAGGTTTTGTTTGACAAAGGGAAAAACATGAGGGGTCTATGACATAGGGGTATATATAGTAAGAGTCTTTCTATTATGCCAATGAGTACATCAAACAGATCGACAACACGCCAGGTGCAACAATTTGGGATGACTGGTCCAATTGGATATTGGTGGCCACCCGCCTATTCCACTTGGACCCCCACCATTGTTTCTTTCAGCTTTCTATTTTCTTTATTTGTATCACAATTTACTATTTTTGGTAGTTTTTTGGGTACTGAACTTCTGGCGCTGTTTTGAGGCCATAACCGAAGTTTTTTGGGAAAATCGGGGCCAACATGTGCCATAATCCATGTTGGTCACTCGAAATCTTTATTCCTTGGATAGATATTTCTAACGAGGTATTGTGTGTGTCAAATAGATATCATATGCCAAATTTACGACCCCAGGAAGTTGATGTACCAATTTACCCAAACGGGGTCCATAGTTTGGTGCTTCATCTCCTAGGATTAGGTTTTTGGATGTGTAGGGTTTTACATTGTTTCCCAATAATAAGTAGGTCTTTGAGCCTCATTGTAACACATTTCATAGGCATGTAGCCACCACATCTCTTCTCATAGATAAGCTACCATCGCCCGAGCATGTCTTATTTCCATTTTGTTTGTAAGCATACTTCAATATTTGATATTAATGAAACAAAGTGTTATTTCGGATGCATCTATGTGTTTATGGTTATATCTGTAATTTCTTATGTTCATGTTAAAATGTGGATCAGTGACGACAGGGATGAAGAGAAAAGAGAAGGGGATATTCTCGAAACAAATGGAAAGAGGTGCATGATAAAGAGTAAGTGGCTTATCATTTTTCAAATTTATACATAGTAACTATTCACACCGAACTTCATATTGATGCATATTTTGAGCTCATATGTACTATATATGTTGGCTTGATTTCATTAGTGAATTCAGAAATTGAACCCATCAACGAATCCATTCTTTACAATACGGAAGTGACACGACTGTGGGTCACATTGTACAAGCAAAAGAGGAGGAAATGGGACAGGGACAAGAAATAATTCAAATAGTTGAATCATAGAAGTGTACCTTATCTTTTTCATTTAAAAGAATATGTGTCAACGACATGCCCTGACAGTTTGGTTGTTGATCATGTTAGAGATAAATACGGTGCATCTGGTCATTACCCGTGTGCTGAAGAGGATGCACTAAACATAGGGATTGGGTGCAACAACTTGGTAATAATATCTTTCTGTATATTTTTAACTTCATACTACACATTTGAATTGTAACTTCTATATCTTTTTTATATTTTTAATTATGTTTTGGTTATTAGACACATGACACTGTGATTTTTTCACTTTTTTATAGGTGAATTTTTTACCATCTATGTGCGCATATGGACATCATTTTTTCATGAGGATTCTAATGATGGATGCATGACACAAGATTGTGGAGTGGAAGTTGATTTCGACAAATCTAGCCATGTTATCCACTGCAATCAAAACCTAATGCAGGGGACATTAGGTTATGTTGGAAAGATACAAGAGATCATTCAAGTGGACTTTCTTCGTTCCAATGTGTTATTTTTTTGTGCAAGTAGTGTGACACCTTTGAACAAAGTATTGTAAAGGAAGATCACGATTGTGGGTTGATATCTATCAACTCTAGAAAGATGTGGCATGAAGCTAGGGAGACTTGTGTTTTCCTAAAGCACTGCAAATAGGTGTTTTTTAACCCATATGTGTTGAATATGGATTGGTGGTTCATATTAAGACATGATGCTAGATCAAAACATATTTTTGAGAACAAAACTATTATCATGCCAAGCGAGGAAGATAATAATGGTGATGAAAAGGGAGAGTGAAATGTACTTGTGATATTGCATCATTTATAATTTTTTTTGTATGTTTTTGTTTTCTTTATTTCACTAATTATATTTTTTTTATTCATCTTGTTGGAATTTTATATAATTGGTAAGATTCACAAACATTTTTACACGTTTTTTTGCAGTGGAAACATTTTTACACTTAAAACTAAGTATTTCCAATTGTGTACAATATCTATGATAATAAGGATTCAAGGTCACAATCCTTCTCAAATAGGAAAATGAGAAGAATATAACCAAAATGAGAAAATAGTGAATTTAGAAACAACATTGAAGATTTATTCTCGATTTAGATACTTATTGGTTTATTAATCAGTTCACATGTTTTTTCTTCTTGTTTAGTTCAAAATCAATATAAATCATGTAGTGATAACTCTATAAGGACTTTAACAATGAAAAATTGTGTATCAATATGTAAGTTTAAATTCTTGACATGAGAGGTAAAGAAATGTTCACTATATTTAAATTCTAGTTCTTGCAATATTATGTAAAGTAAAAGGAGGTCTTATGCATGTATAAAACGTTGTTTACATATTTTTATAGACCATAAGAGAAACAAAAGAGCTTACATGGATGCATGAGAGGATTTAATTTTTTATTCATGGATAATGGAACAATTTTGACTTTTCTTTTCAATGGTAATTATAAATAAAAGTTGAATTAATAAATATTTTATGGGTAATAATTAAATGATAAATAATTTAATGATGATTAAGAGGCATTGATTTGACTTTCTAATAGACTTGGTGATGCATTTTTCTTTCCTACTTAGATTATGTAAAATAAATATATATATTTTATGTATTTATAAGTAAATTATTTAAAGTATACACGTCTTTATCATTGTGAGAATGATGTAATATTAGCTAAGAGAGATGTGGAAACATGAACTTTAGTGACTATCTATGATAAGTATGTGGAAAAAATAATATTTCTTGAGTTGCTAATTAAGAAATAATCAAATAGATTATTTGTCAAAAGTTTAAATCTAATATAGTATGATTTTTGTATTATTTATCTCGTATTTATTATTAAAAAAGATAAATTTATACCATTACAATAACAAATAAAAAACCAAAATAACACCAAAATGTTGTATCTTTATTACTAGAAAAAAATTCACTTTCCACTTTAAAGGAGAACTTCCAATAGAGCAAATCCCCAACTACAACTAACTTCACAAGCCTTATTTTACATTTCTTGCTTCTCGTTTTTAGAGAGAGAAATTTCTAATTTAAATTGGTAGGAGTTGCTACACATATTAAAATTAAATTCCTTGAAAATCTCATAACTTTAGTGATAAATTAAATTTTATTAAAAGATATATTTTTGAAGTTATATTAAATCTAAATTAACAACGGATTTACCAAGAGCTAACAGGGATTGAATCTCAGTATATGAAAATCTATTTTTAGAATGTTAAACTTGAAAAACGATGTACATGTTAAAAGATTTAATCTCTTTTAGTGATTGATAAATCTTTGATTAAAATGGATCTATTGTACTGGTTTTCTATCTCTATATATAGATCAACCATAATGTAATTTTTCATTGCTTAAACTGTATTTTTGAATATTTTATTTTTAATAATATTTTATATAAAAAATTGAATGAGTTACATATTTTTGTCTTATTAAGAATTAACTAAATTATTTTACCGTTAATTATTTTTTCCTTGTGAGTATTGGAGTATTTTACTAATTAGGTTATAATGAATATGAATGAATTATCTAAGGAACCATTAGCAGGACTTGAAACAGCAGTGATCTGTAAGTTCAGATTTTGCGTGTTATAGACATCTCTCATAGATAACTGCTTATTGGATCTGTAACAAAGAGGCTTGTTTATGGGATCTATATGATTCGGCACACAATTATCTTCATTTTTTTCTCTTAATTCCAATTAATTTTGGACATTTTGTATGATGTGGCTGGGTCTAATCTTCTACGGGCAAGTAAAATATTACAGATCTGAGACACAGATTTGAATGGCTTGTGTGGCTATCTTTTGTAAAATTCTTCAGAAACATTTTTATACTTAGTAGGAAAGCATTCTTCAGATGGCTCCTAACTTCGCGAAAATGGTTGCTCGCTCAAATCCGTCCGCCTCTGGGAGGCAAGCCCCTACCCATATCGTCAGTGAAGCCCCAGCTCCCACTATCTAGGTGGACCAAGCCTCACTTGATGAGGCTTTGAAGTTTTCTGAAAGTGCCCTAATCTGCCGATTCAATGGTTTTTGGCTGCAGCTGACAGCTCTCCATAGCTGGATCTTAGAGGTATGGAAGCCTATCATTTCTGATGAAATTAATATCTACCCCTGTGCTAGGGGTTTCTTTATAGTAGATTTTGAAAACCCTGAAAGTAGACAATGTATTCTAAATTCCGGCCCTTGGTTTTGGGAAAACTCATGCCTATTCATGAAGCCATGGAACCCATCATTCGATCCCTCAACAACAATGATAACCTCAGCACTAGTTTGGGTGAGATTGCCAAACCTACCCTTGCATCTCTGGAATTCCTCCTCGCTAAAAGCCATTGGAAATGCAATTGGGAAATTTTACTACAGGTGCCCAGAAACAGAAGAATATGTCAGAACCACCTATGCACGCATCTGTGTGGAAATGGACTTCAATGCTAGATTCCCAGCTGAAATATACCTAACAAGTAAAGACTATGTGTGGAACCAGAAACTTGATTATGAAAGTGTCCTCTTCAAATTTCAATCCTACTTTGAGACAAGCCATCTAGCCAAAAATTGCCCAAAAGCCTCCCAAAAAAATTCTGCTAGAAAAATTCACCATAGATCTACATGGTGGGAAGGAGCACAAAAAGAACACTACATTGTCATAAAAGAAGAATACTCTCGAGAAAACTCTGAATCACAAGAAATTGGGCAAGAAAGAAACAATTCTCAAGACAAGCAGGGGGAAGCCCCACCCAACAACAAAAAATTGAACTCGACAACACCTCAATCATCAACAGTTATGAGGATTCAAATACCACACAAAATAAATCTTCATCTAATAGCAAAGCAGATCTCCTAGACCAAACTTCTTCTCTGACTATCTTTAAAAGGACGAACACAATAGATCGCGAAGCTAAGACACCAATGTCCCAAGAACCAAAAGAGATGAACGAGATGCACGATAAAGGAAGTTGGAAGACCATAGAGAAAAAAGAGAAAGCTACAACACCAATCTCGACAAGACAAACGAGGAACCAGACAATTAAAAACTAAGAAAATTATAGGTCCGATAAACCAATTTGGTATTAGTGAACGTTAATCATCATCATCATCATCATCATCATCATCAAGAAGAAACATATTTATCATAATTTTTCAATCATAGCTTCATCCATAATAAACTTTGTAATTTATAAAAATATCTTTGCACTTTTTTTAAAGTCATTTTCAATGCAATTTCGTATATAAAATTTTGATATAAGTTCACCAATAATTAATTTATAATAAATATTATTTCATAAAAATAAACATCATGATGATAACCATTTAACAAGCATAAACATCATCTAAGATACACATTCAAATTCACTACCATCATCTAATTATATATACCTCTAGCACATATAAACGTCATTAGCTAGCATAAAAATGAAATAATCTAACAAGGCATCATCATTGTGATCACATATAACAAAACAAAAGCATTGTAATCTAACATCATCGTCACACAAATCCTAAAATTAATATACATCTCATGTAAAATAACTGCTATCACATACACATCTATATTCAAGCATATTAAATGAATATATCTAACATGGCCTAACAATATACACATCAATACCAACATATAAATTAAGTACATAAACATATCTTATACAACAGGCGTAGTAGAGGTAGCTTGATATGCAACAGAAGATGATGGATGGTCAGGTACTGCCTCAACTTTCGAACTATGAGGTGGAGGAGGTGGATGGTCTACTCTCTAAGGAGAAACAGGAGGCACATCATTTGGCTCTAGCATGTGATCATCAAGCGAATGATGAGGATATGTACTACCAGAAGGATCACTAACACCCTAACCATAATCCAATGGGGTAATACTGCCAGAATCATGATCACCACCATCATCATCATGATCTGACGGGGTAGCATTGTGTGATGGCTCATCTAACATATCTGGTGCTCCATGCTCTACATCCCTCATCGCCCATCTCCTCATCTTCTCCCTAAGATGGGGGAGGAGGCATGTCCATAAGGAATGTGTCAATGTCTTCAAAATATATAATACACAACAATAATTAAAGATTTTCATTAACAAGTTTTTATTCCAATTAATTAAGACAATAAATTAAAACTAGATTAATTCAAAGAAAACACTAATATTACCTATATCATCTATAGGCTCATCCAGTGTGAAGAGGATGTTGATACATTGTCTCCAATCCATACTCATGTATGGAAATGACAACAAGATAAATGTGTGGTCATCTTCACTGGCCAGTAGCGCCAGTTACTGGGTGGAAATCCTAGTTGGATACTCTGGCAGGCCCCTCTTGGGCATCAAATAGCCCCACATGCACATCCACACCTAAGTCATTGGCCTAGGAGGGTGATAGTCAAATGTAGGCATTGTCTACATAAACCTATAAAAAATAAACAAAAAACCTTTGAAGCAAAAGGGAAGTTCGTCCTCCCATGTATCATCACACGACATCTATCTAAAGCCCTACAGAATTACCTCAAAAAAATGGCATACCATATGATACATTATGGTGTTTGAATCAAATAATTGATATAATACAAAAGAGGGAAACTAATGTGCTACCCATCACTAGTATAGTGTGCAATGGTGGTCACTAATAATGAGAGGCACCTAGCCTCCTGTGAAACAAAAGAAGAAATATGTAGTTATCCACAATGCACCCAAAAATCTTATAGATAGACTACATGAGCCCCAACATATCTCTAAGAGTAGACAAGTTGACTCTCTATTGCAACCCAATGGGGGATATAAGGGAATTGGGGAAAATACTCCCCTCTCCTAGATAGGCCAATGATAATATATATTTCCTCCTTAGAGGACCTATTCCATGTCTTAAGATCGACACAGAAAGCCTGATCTTGGACACTCCACCAACGGATTAGATGTACGAACAAGATAGAGTGTGCCTTTAGAGATTTAGCCTCCTCATAGTACTTAAGGAGGCATAGTGATCAAGTCTCTTTGCTAATAGGGTGAGGGTATAAATCCCTCTCCCTCTCTCAGTTCTTCCATGGTCATAACATTTTGTATTAATCTGCCAGTTGCTCCTCCTCTTACTGCTAGTCCCTTTGTTGATGTCTCTACTACATGATTAACATATAAAGTACATCAACCTCATAAATAAAACATATTTTTTTTTATTAAATGAAAAAAATGTATTTATAAATATGGAAACATAAATTTCAATTGAAAAAAAGAAATACCCAGTGTGCTCAGAAAACATTAATGCTTCATCTCCAGTTCATTATAAAACAAAACTGCACCAAAGATAGTGGGTACATAGTAACATGTGACGCACCACTTTTGGTTCACATATATACATTTTCATCGTGGTGCGTCTCAAACTTATGCATTATTTCTCACATATAATCTTTTCACACCAGTGCGGTATGTTCAGGTTATCGAATGCATCGAGTTATATTTTTTTAATGTTATGTGTCAGGTGTGTTTGGTAAATATAAACGCACCACACGTAACCTAAAAATGTATGCATCGATGTACAATTTATATTTTTTCCCAGTGAATTTCAATTTATGAAATGCACCGCAAAAATAGTGGTGTTTTAGGTTCACACATTGATTTGTGATGCACCCTATAAATTTACAGGGCACACCACTATCAGTGTGAGTCAAAGCTGTCGAACGCCCTGCACAAGAGAAATAAATTTCAAAAAAAACGAATTTTTTGACCTATTTTATAATTATAATTTGCTAAACTATTAAATTAGAGAGAAACATAGACATTACTTATAAATTTGGTCACTGAGGAGGCATTGTTGACACATAATTGAGAAAAACAAATCTCACTACCAATTGAGAAAATTGGAAATCCATGCACTAAGCATGGTACAGAAGGATGGTGAGAAACCAAGGCACTGACATTGAGTTTCTTGCATGAGGAAAGAGGGACATTGGTGCTTCAGAGCTCTACAAAATTGTAGATGGTAAAAATTAAATTTACAACCGATAGGTTTTTTTATTTAACCCTCTTTCGGTGTGCTATTATAACCACGTCGGTGCGTAAAATATCCAAGAGCACCACTTTTTTTAAATAAAAACCCTATACTGGTGCTCTTGTTAAGATGCATCAGGGTATTCAAATATATGTACTGCACCTGTGCTTTCTCATACTATAGCACCACATTTTTTAAAAATTAAAAACTTCCTAGCAATGCTCTTTCACAGATGCACCAAGGAATTCTAATACATGAACAACACTGGTGCTTCGTAATAAGATAGCACCACTTTCTTTTTTTAATTAAAAGAATTATAGTGGTGCTCTTGTTAAGATGCACCTGGGCATTTTAAATAATTTACAGCACCGGTATTCTATGGGTATATAGTACGACATTTTAAGAACTCCCTAACAATGCTCTTCTAAGATAGACCAGGGCATTTTAATATGTGAACAACACCAGTGCTTGATTGGAATATAGCACTGATTTTTTTTTTAAATGAAAAACCTATAGCATTTCTCTCTCTGTATGCACCAGGGCATTCTACTATAGGAAGGTAATCCATGTTGGGAGTGGATATAACACCAACAATTTTTAAAATTTAACCTTTGTCCAGTGCTATCAATTATTGTAAGCATAGGTGTGTGGTATATTGTGCACGCACTGGGGAGTTATAGTATTGGTTTATTATTGGTTCATCATCACAGTATAGTACAGGACTAGGAGGAATGAATTTTACGACCGACATTTTTGCAAATTTAGCCCTTTTCCAGTGCTATCAAGTAATATATGCACCAATGCCCTTTGTTATTTAGTGCATCATTTTTTCTTTTTTCTTTTCTAAATAAATCTGCCACAGTGCACCATGTTCTATCAGCACTGATGGTTTTATGTATAGTAAATCACTAGTGTGTTTGTATATTGTAGATGCAGTGTCAAAAAATCATCCTCTAAAACATTCACCCACCCACCTTCGCTAGTGACCTCGAGTACAAATGTATTTTTGGGCTATTTTTGTAGTGGCTTCCGCAAAAAGCTCTGCTAGAAGGTATTTTCCTTGTAGTGCCACCACATAAATCCACAAATGAAAAATAACACTTGAATAATTTTTTTTGGGAAAAAATTAATAAATTCCTTATTTGACAAGTTTAACAATGTCAAGACTATTAGATAAACTATAATTATACTGCATTTTCTTTTTACAAGTTAGGGATTTTATTGTCATGGACCTGAAGTGTCATAAGGTATTTAGAAGAATGGAGAAAACATAATCAGTCATAGATTAATTTAGTTGCAAAACATACATAGAATAACATATTGGAAATAAATATCAGAAGATAAGATGAAAGATAAACTTATGCTGACTAATTCGAAAAAAAAATTGAAAGGAAAAAATCGCCTGAAAAAAACCAATAGAAAAAAGATTCATCATTAAAAGATTAGGAGCCAAAAGATCTCTTTCTTCCCCCCTTCATCACTTCAATGTATTTGGCATCTTATTTACAGTCTTTTATTTTCCTTTGTTATGAAACCAACTCACAAAGAAGAAGAAAATATAGATCAACAACTTAAAAATTATCCTCTTCGATGGGGAAACCTCCTTTACATTACACAAATGAACAATTCTTGGATGATACAAATGAAAATACCTCCTTTCTATATATACGAGTTTAAGGGGTCACAATATAATCATAACCTACATAACAATAATAATGTAAGGGCACAAAATAACAATATGGGGGCTACATTAACAATAGCAATAAGGGGACTACACTATTATTATTATAGGGACCTAACATGCCCCTCTACTTCAGAAAAAGTGTTTTCCTCAATGCTTGAGTAGTTTTGGATGCTTCTATATTAAATTCTTATCCCCCCATGTGGAATCGTCAATGGGTAAGTTCTTCCACTTAATGAGATACTATGAAAATGATCAATTCCGTAGTTGTCAAGTTCTTGTTCTCGTGATTGCTTCAGGGTCCAATATGATATTTATTTCTTTGTAAAGTTCTCACAATATTGTTTGAACTAGGAGATTGTCACTAATAACCTTTTTTAATCATGAAACATGGAAAACTAAGTGTACTCGAGAAGATGTAAGCAACTCCAATTTGTATGCCATAGTACTAATCTTTTGCAACACCTTGTAAGGACCATAAAACTTGGGTGATCATTTATTATCCTTCTTAGCTTGCTTGAGGGACATTTGTTTGTATGGTTGTAGGCATAAAATACCCATTCGCCTATGTCAAAAATTCTTTCATTGTGATGTTGATTTGCTTGTTGTTTCATTCGATTTTGCGCGAGAGTGAGGTTAGCCTTCAAGAGTTGGAGAACTTTTTGTTGATCCTTAATGTGATCTTCCATTGCTTGAACCTTATGATTTTCTCTTAAAGATGATGCGATGGACAATGGGTGATATCCATAAAGTGCCATAAATGGGGTAATTTTTGCTATAGCATGGAAGGAAGTGTTATACCACCATTCAGTCAGAGGTAACCACTTGAACCATTGTGTTTATTTATCAAATACAAAGACAAGAAATAATTTTTTTCCAAAAATTTCCAGTGAAAATGGGATCTTTTCCACTTACAATAATCTTTGGGTTTCTATCTAGCTTTTGAACTATTTCCATAAATGCAGTAGTAACTGTACTGAATTTAAAAGGATGATATAATGAAAAAAATTGTGCATACTTGGTAAGTATATTAAATACCACCATGATGACACTCTTTCCTTCCGACTTTGGTAAACCTGCGATAATATCCATTGAGACCTCCTCCCAACACTGACTTGGAATGGCTAAAGGTTGTAACAGACCCGAGGTCTTAATTGTCTCACTTTATTTTGTTGGAAAACCAAACATTCTTCCACAAACTTTTTAATATCATATTTAAGGCCCTCCCCAAAAAATTCATTCTTGACACTATGATAAGTTTTTAAAAATCCTATATTCCCTCCTAAGGGGGAGGTGTGCAATTCCAAAAGAATTTTTTGTTTGAGTTGGGAATTCTTACATAGTGTTGGATTGAGGGGTCCTGACCTAGGTTTAGTGTTAGTTATCCAAACAAATCCCTATACTACTGGCCCTTTCAGCATCAGCCCGCGGACCGCGGACTGAAGTCTCACCCGAAGCACTATGGGGGGATGTTGGAACCAAGTTTTCACACCCTTGAGATGGTTTTGATGTCGATTTAATCCGGCTATACCTACCTTTGCACAGGTTTCTTAGCCCTCAGTTCCACCCTTCAGTACCTTTGCAAAAGGGTACAGTTGGTTTTTACGCAGCCCTAACCTACGGCTCAGGGACTTTTTCGCTGCTAAGGCAGCGATCTGCAATATCTCCTGAACTAGACTAAGTGTCTTACTTATCTTATTAACCGATCTTAGTTAGCTTCGCGTAAATAGATGTTCGTACTTTTGTTACTTAACCAACACATTTACATATATTCATGCATCATATAAGCATTATAAGTGAAATTTATACCCAACATTACAAGATGAATAAACAAGAAATAAAGACACAGAAATTGTAGAATACTTCTCTTTATTGATAATTCTGGACGACTATAGACTTGACCCACCCTACGCACTCAATTGCGGACTTCTGGGCCTCTACCCACTCAGCTAAAAATCCTCTACCTATGCTACAACATGAACTTAGACTTCTACCTCAGAGCTATCTCTCATACATCATATTTTCATTTATTTATTCATTGATTATTCTAACTACTTAGATCTTAGCTCTATTTATACAATCCCATGGTTCGCGGACCATGGGTAGATCTTTTATAGCCGACATTACATTTCCAAAATAAAGGCAGACAACCCTATGACTTCTTAACACCCACATGCTTCACGACACAAAATTCAAAGTCTTTACACTTGGATTACAAAATTTGACCAAAATATGGGCTTTTAGCCCCAAAACTACCCTTGGGGGATCCCGTGCACAACAAGCCCCCAACACAAACATCGTGACTTGCCCTCGAGTCACTCTGCAGGCGTAGATATCTTAGTGTGAAGACCTCCCAACTCCATTTGGATGACCACAAGCTGGGCAATGCACTGAGCAGCCGCCTGCTAGACTTCTTCCACTCTTTACTCAGTGACTCCCATTAAACTATTGCCCTGAATATTTTTTTGAGTTGCATGCAGTGTCGCGAGCTTTCCTTCAACGGAAGTTGTGATCGTATATGCCTCATCTATCCATAAATGTAGGTGCACTTTTAGGACCGCTTCTTTGTGGCGAGCGGCATCCACATGTTCCTTAAGCACTTTTGCCTCCCGCATCCGTGTGAGCCTCTATGTAAGGGAAACTGTCTGCACAGTCCCTTTGACCTCGTCATATATTTGTTGTAGCTCAACGCCTCTATCTCCAGGGACTCTACATTCGGGTCCTCTTACAGGGTGGTCAGGACCTCGAATGATTGTTCAAAAATTCGAGTGCAGTCTACTACTTCACTGTCGACCACCGCTATTGCTATTGTAATAGCGGTGGTATGCTATACCTTGACTTCCAACAGAGTCGAAGGTTGAGCCCTCAACTGAAATTCTTTGATATGCAGGTTCAGCTCCAGTTGAATCCTGGCCATCTCTATTCGAGCATCGTGCACCCCTATGGCCAACTTGTGAACATGCACCTCAACTGATTCTTCTGCCTGAATGTCTAACTCCAGGACCATTCAACAGACTTCCTCTACTACCTGCATTATTTTCTTATTCTGTTCTACTACCTCATTGTGCTGCAGGCCCAACTTTTTGATATTGATGTGCTTCTCTCTCATCACATGCAGAGCGCGACTCTCCCGGACCCTAAGTTCCGCAGTGACTCCATCTTACAAGAGGTGGAGCATCTCTCGAGGAAGCGCAACTAGATTCAATACCACCCCTTTCATACTACAAACCGTGGGCCTGTCGGCCTCATTTTCTATAATAAGTGCCCCATCTGGTAGCAGTATTGCATTGGTCACCCTTGTGCGCAACATCTCCTCGGCAGATGAAGTGTCGATCGCAACACTGGTGGACATTGTGCCAGCTTGTGGAGTGCAAGATTGAAACTCCTATAGCTCTGTTTGAAGAGCGCCTAATACTAGCTACTGCTACTCATCAAATTGTTGGAGGGCCTCCATAGTGACATCCCTCATTGTTTCTCTGATATTGTGCAAATCCCCCTCAATGAGGGTGATTAGGTTAGTGGATGTCTTTGACGCCTTGGTTTTCTTCCATGGCACGGCCTTCTCTTGCGGTCACTGACGCTTGAGTTGGGTGGACGTCGTCTGCGGGTCCACGCCACCTTGTTCTATTGGTTCCTCTATTTCTGCTTCAGTCCCAGACGAAGGTGACTTTTTCCTTTGCGCTCTTCTCCTCTTGTCTTCTGCTGCTCGGACAATTTCGCAGTGTCGCGCGCTGCCTAGGCCTTAACCTTCACTTCCTCCTTTCTATGCTTCTCAATCGGCTGTGCCATTCGGAGCTTTGTTTCTTCCTTCTTATGTTGCACGGTGGACTCGTCCGTTTCCACCATGGAGCCTGCTGAAGTGCACCACTTCAACAGCCAAGACTCAAGGACTGCGAAGATAACATCTTTTGTTGCCAGATATAGTAAGTTATGCCATGTCTTCATGGGGTCCTTCCGCACCCTGATAAAGACATGGTAGAAATCTGCTTTGAACTCTGCAAACTAACATATACTGTGGGTGACAACCACGGCTTGCGATTGATCCCCATTCGGATACTCATCTCCATCAAGATCCAAAAGATCTTGCTTTCTTTGATGCGCTGTGCATCCTTAGTCACCCATAGCGAAGTGTACTTTGCTACCTCTGGAAGGTCAGGCATGACTGAAGGGAATTGGTTGTCTTCTGGTAGCTCCCATTCCACTAGTACGATCAACAGCAAGATCCACGTGTAGTGAAACGTCTTGCCCCGCTCATGTTCCTCATGATAGTTCACAAGGAACTCACCCCATAGATAATTCGCTTAGTTGAACTGGAATCCTTCAACACATTGGGCCGCTAGTGCAATCATAGGTGTGGGCACCTCATCCATGGGGTACTTCTGCATCACCTTCCCTGCTAAAATTTGTGTTGCTACCTTGACTGCAAGGTTGTTAATTCTAAAGATGGCATATCCCCACTTCTTCTTCTCCAACTTGAATTTATTCTTCATAACTTCCGTGAAGGCCAACTCACCACCTTTTCTTTCTGATATATTGGCTGGATCCTCCCCTGAGTAAGGTATCCATGTGATCCAATGGATCAAGTGGTCCGTGATGGGAATGGGCCCCTTCAGCCACAAACACCCATCATGCACCAAGGAGAGCAACTACCTAATGACAAAGACAGTCACTGAGGCGCGGTGGTAATGCAACACCCAGAGCAGGTTGAGCAACCCGAATTTCTCTACACCCTTGAGCCATGTTCGTGGCTCCAATTCAATCATTCCAATAGTCGCGTCAATCCGTTGACGCATTAGCTGCTCAGTCACTAAATGCGAGAATTTCTCGTGATATGCGAGGTCCCAATCTTCAAACTTTAGGATAGGAACCCACCCTAAGTGTGGCCCCTCTCTCTTAAGGGAGCAACGGAGTTTTCAGGGAGCTCTATCTCTCGTCTATTTCCTTTGGCATGTTGGCTTTGCCCTTGCGCGAAGGAACATATTCGGGTAACCTGGTAATAGGGTCTGCACCCTAGGTTTCAACTTCCATTTCCAAATCCTCCTCATCCACTAGGATTTCCTCAGATTCTTCCTCATCTTCCTCCTGATTAATGGCCTTCCCCTTTTCCTACAAAGTGAGCTTGGTCCATTGTGGGTTTCTTGGTGAGACACACACCAGGATCATAGTCTGCTTATCCTTCTTTAATCTCGATGTTCTGGGTGATTTAGGGACTTCAACTATCACTCTAGCACTCTCTAGGGCTTCTACTACCGCAATTTCTTGCGCGGCTTCCTTGGGTGTCAACATCATTCTATTTAGGTGGTCCTGTGTTTCTTTCAACAATCTCTCAAACGTTGAACTTGCTCTCAAAGCCTCAAAATTTGTAAGGTCCATACACACCTGATATCACAACAACAGAATTTTGAAAATGCCAAGTGTTTTTTGTTGGACAACCACCTATAATTTATGGGGCCTTTTGAATTCAAATCTGACCATTCCCCTCACATTCAGCCCATTAATGCTAGATTGGTTGTAGATTTTCAAGAATCTAATCCATAAAGTTCGCCTTAAATGCCTACCACTCGCTCCATTTTGCCATAATCCGACCATCAAATCGTGAACACTGACTTTAATGGTCGCTTTCCTGTGGACCTGCATGTTATTTCCATGAGTAGTGTAGCTTCCTTCGTGCTTTCGTGGACCTAGTGACACTTCATTGCTTCACGCAGTCCTGAAATCGCGCAACTCCCCAACCCGGACAATGTAGTTTATAGTCTTGTGCCTCCTTTCAGCTACCTGGAGTGCTAAGACTATGCTTCTGTTAGATAGTTAGATGGACGGGCCACCTGTGTATGGCTTCAATCGACTGCCATTCACCTTTCCTAGGAAGGGATCTCCATTCAACTTAACCAACGGGACAGCGCCACTGTCGGTAATCTCCTTTATAACATAGGGCCCCAACCAATGCATTCTGAATTTCCCTGGAAATTTATCAAACTTACTGTCATAAAACAACACCAAGTAATTCACCTTAAAGGTGCACAACTTAATATGTTAGTCATGCCATTCCTTTTCACACTGCTTTTGGACCTGCTGGTGAAATCCTACCAAAAATATTTCTTCCTCGAGTTCATCCAGTTGCACGAGCCTCTCTTCCAGGGCTCCGCAATCCATCATACCCATGAGCATCACTATGCACAAACTAGGCACAATGTATTACATAGGCATTACTACTTCCACACCATATATAAGCCTAAAGGGGGTTTGTCCCGTCAGCTTCTTGCATGTCGTTCGATAAGCCCAAAATACTACAGGTATGCATAGGTCCCAATCACTTCACTGAACATTGCAAACCTTGGTCAGCGCATTTTCAAGCACTTTGTTGAATGCCTTCATAGTCTTGTTAGCTTGTGGGTGATAAGGTGTGCTCTTCTGGTGATACACCTGAAATTCCACCGTCAGTGCGCTGATAGTCGCATTCAGGAAGTGCGTACCACAATCACTCATCAAGATTCTTGGACATCCAAATCACATCAATACATGTTCAAATAGGAACTTTGCGGCAGTCGTTCCCATGCAATCCTTCACCAGCTACGCTTCTGCCCAACGAGTCAAGTACTCCGTCGAAGTGATAATGTACCTCACTCTTGTCTTCCCTTGTGGCCGAATGGGTCGTACAAAATCTATTGCCCACTTTTCGAAGGGTTGCAATGTCATTTGTGGATTCAAAGGCATTTCATCCCTCTATGATGGCCTACCTATTCTTTGACATACATCACATGCCTTGCAATATGCTTTCGAATCTTGATGAAGGGTTGGCCACCACAACCCGACATATAGAATCTTCTGCACAGTTGCTCTCCCTGCATAATGTCCTTCTACGGTGCCCCCATGAGCATCCACGAGGATGCTGCTTCATTCAAACTCAGGTACATACCTTCGCAATATCTCATCAGTCACCATCTTGTATAAATGCCCAGCAATGATAGAGAAATCTGCCGTGTGCACCAATACTTCCTTCTTTTGCTGGAAAAGTATCCTTATAGTGCATTTCTTGTTGTTAGGAAGTGTATTATATCCTTGAAATGACCATCTGTGACATGCACTACAAATAGTTGCACATCACGAAATCCTTCTTCCAAGTTAGTAGGTTCCTCCCCTGTTTCGATGCGCAACAGATGATATAGTCCCATTTTAATCGTCCAAGCTTCACAACAACTTCAAAATCATACTCTTGGAACAATAAGAGCCATCTACAGATTCACCCCCCCAAGACAGGCTTATTGACTAGGTACTTCAGCGCAGAGTGATCCGTATACATCTTAAAGTAGCCTCCCAGCAAGTAGTGTCGGTATTTTTGGAGTGCATACACAATAGTTATCCCCTCACGTTCAGTGGTAGAATAGTTCTTCTCTGCTTTGGATAATCTACGGCTTGGGAATGTGATAGGGTGGTCCAAGCCTTCCCCTCCATCCTATGTTAGTATTGCCCCCAGTGCTATACATGACGTGTCGACATGTACATGAAACTCTTTCTTCCAGTTCGGGAAGACTAGGATCAGTGTGGTAACCATCTTTTCTTTCAATATATCCAAGCTTTTCTTATAGTCATCGTTCTAGCAGAACGTGACAACCTTCTTCAACAATTTTTCCATCGGTGTGGTGATATGGGCATAGCTTTTGATGAACTTCCTATAATATCCCATATGTCCCAGAGTAGTGTGCAACTGTTTCACATTCCTCGGCACTTCCAAGTTCATAATCACCACGATATTTGTGGGGTCTACCATCAGCCCTTGTATGAAAACCACATTCCCCAATAGGTTCCCAAAAGGAACACAAAATAGACACTTCTTGAGGTTGATCGTGATCTGGTATCTTCAACAGGTATCCAGCATCAAGCGCAAGCTCGCTACATGGCACTTAACCAGCCCAAATACAATCCAGTCATCAAAATAGGTCTCTAGGAACTTATGAATAAATTTCTTGAATGTCATGACAACCACGCATGAAAAGATAGCAGGTGCATTCTTCAACCCAAACGGCATTACAGTGTATTGAAAACAACCCCACTTAGTCGCAAGGTTGTTTTTCTCCTATCCTTGGGCGCGATTTTGATTTGGTGATACCCAAAGAACCGATCAATGAAGGAGTATGCTTCCTAGCCACCTACATTGTCCAACACTTCATCCATGAATGGAGTTGGGAAAGGATCATGCACACAAGAGTCATTCAGTTTTTGGAGATCCATGCATATCCTTATTTCATCCTTCTGCTTCTTCTCCTGCACCACCATTGGGCTTACCCAATCGGATTCTTCCATGGGCTCAATGATGTCGGCTGCTAGCATTTTGTCTAGCTCTAAGTGGACCTTCTCCTTGTATTTTTGGCTTAGGTGGTAAGGCCTCTGCTTAACTGGCTTTGCATCGGGCTTTAACGTGATCTTCATCACTCCTAGATCTGTGATTATCCCTTTCAAATCCGTAAACTTGGTAGGGAATAAGTACTGATATTCGCGGAGAAATTTAGCGACCTTGTCCACCGTCATGTCATCCCAATAGTCTCCAATATTTGCAAATTTGGGTTTTGCGTCCGTACCAATGTTCACCTGTTTAGTTTTCACCTACGCGGTTATATCAGGGTTCTCAGTCTGCGGTCCTTGAACCTCACAGTGGCCTTCTGTTTCTGGAATGTTAATATTTTGCAGATCCTTGTCCTCCTCTTCAGTGGTTACATTATAACATTCCAGTTTACGACTCAGCTGAGTAGCCCATTCAGGCTTAATCAAGTCTAAAGGATCCTGTGGCATCCTAAAGATGGTTACTTTCACCTCTTGCAATGCTTCATCAATATTGTCAAACCCGTCCTCAAAACTGAATATCATCATGAATCCTTCGATCAGGATATCCCATCCACCTGTCCCATGGCGGAGCTCTATTTCTATATACCAATTCATTGGGATAACATCTAGGGTATGACAGAACAGGTGCACCCACTAAGGTTGTGGCTTTTCTCCATAACCCTACATCCATTTGGCCAGATGCGTGTGCAGATCATTCTGTCCATTGTACATGTCTATCAGTCACATCTTAGGCTTCCCAAATTATGCTCTCATCATCCTTCTATGTTCACGCCAATCATCAAATCTTCCCTTGTGCGTACCCCACCATCTTGCGGGTGTAGCGCGCAATGCCCAGTCCAAGGCCTAGAAGCGTTGCTCTTTTGGCACCTCCCTTTCAAATGCATCCAAAAAGGTATCTACCTCATTTAGACCATCATAAGTAGGCATATTTCTTACCTCTAACAACACACAATGAAGTGACTATGTCATCATGTTGCAATTCAACGTGGTTACTTCATGTAACCGATTCTGCGAGCGTTCTATTTCTTTGTCAGAATCTGAAGTGCAAGAACTCTTGCCATCACACATAATCCATCCATCCACGGTGGGATTCACCCAGTCTTGGTCTTGCACTATTATCTTATAGATGTAGTCCAAATCATCATCACTCTCATAATTGCATACTAGTTCTGTATAACGCAATCCCTCAGCAGGATCGAGGGGTAGTATTATGCCGAGTGACTTCTTCTCAAAGATCATCTTTTGCTTCTTCAAATTGATTACCCCGTCATATCAGTAGCCCAGTCAATTCCCAGGAGTTCAAGGTAGGGATTGCTCTCATCCACAATCTCTACTACTTCAAAATCTACTATCGCACTCGCTCCCTCAATATCCACGATCACCCCCTACAGCCACCCCATGGGTATGATTTTCTGCTGATTCAGCATCCTTAGCTGAATCGGAGACCATTGTAGCACAGGTCTCCCCATTTTCTCCCAATTCTGCTTTAGTATAACATTTGCATCTAACCCCAAATCCCGAATGACTTGATCCATTTTGGATTCTCCTATTTGTGCGGTCAGTCGCATCTCCCATCCCAAACTTGTCTTATGCTTGCCAATCTTTCGCACTACACGCGGCTCACCTAGTGTAGTTTGAGAACATCTATTAATGAGTTCTTGTAGCCCTTTTACATCCTTACTGTCGCACAGTAACTTCATACAGGTTTCCAGGAAAGTCGTGAGCATAGAGGGGTCCATCTCCAACTCAAGCTTATCCTTGCTTCCTGAGGTGGAGGCCTCAGCGAAGCTCTTCTTAGCTTCCATGAAGGCTTCCTGAGTGTGCTCCAAATCAAACTAAGCCTCTTTTTCTGGGGTTGTGCGAACCCATGTACTGTCATCTGGTTGTTTCCCCTTGTCATCTCCCATCGCTATTCCACTCCGAAGCACTATATTTACATTTGGATCTTCCTCGTGTGGCTCAGGCCTCATCATCTACAGGTTTTGAGTTAGGGGAGGTGGTAGTGCTCCTTTGTCATGTATGCTAGCTATCAGGGTAGGACAGTCTTCTGTTTCGTGATAAAACAGTGTGAAATACTTGCATGACGGACGTGTTGGATTAGTGAAATCGTGGGCATAATGTCCTGGATCTCCGAAATTGTAGGAAATCAACTGTCCTCAACCTCTACAAGGTCCTCCTCTGTCTCGGCCTCATTTGCACCCCTAAAATCCTGTAAGCGCCATCCTCGCATTCTGTTAAAGGGGCCGCATTTCAACTTGAACTCGGTAGGTAGGTGTTCTGTCCATCATAAATTCATAGCTCCTACAAGTATGCTCATCATGTCCTACCGACCTACAAAAGTTGTAGAACAACTGTTGTGGTGCTTGTACATACTTCTGTAACAAGTGGCAGTTATCTGTGGCATGTTTTTCAGCTACCTGACAGATAGCACACCATAATGCAGGCACCGTGCTAGGTCTTGCTTGAGCTTCTGACCTTAAAGGCATCGGTCCTCCTCCTACATGGTAATTTGTAAAGACCGTGCGGTGGTCTTTGTCATGACCCTGACTCCTGCATTTCAAATACCATACCTCTGGCCAAACCGTCATGTCCTGCTTCAGACTTTGCATCTCAAGGCATAGATTCTTCAGTTATGCATGGATCTGCTGGACTCCTAGATTAGGATCTTGCATCGGAGTCTCATGTAGTCTCATGGAAATCTCCAAGGCGTCTCCCTGAGTTGTTATCTTCTGCTGCAATAACGCACTCCTTAAGTGTGCTAGTAGCGAAGCCACAAACCACTCGTGATGTTGTCCATCTGTTGAATTCATGTTGGCTTCGCAGATCGTACATTTCAGCCTCTGATCTAGTTCCCAAGGCATCTCACTTGGTTGCATCGTGATCTCTTTGAATCCTATAATCGACTGGGCCTCAGATTTAGGCCTGCTAAATTCCCTATTTAGTGTCGCTTGGATGTCCACTACTCTAGCATTCGGGTTATCATTGGAGTACTTAATTTACCAGGTTATTGCATGATCTTGCAAAGCACTAACTAGTGTCACCTTCTTTATGTGATAATCTGTAACACCTTGAGCTTCCCATACAACCCTCGCAATGAACCATAATTGGTCCAGGTCCTCATTTCCCAAGCCTTTGAACAAGGGAAACTTCACTATATTTTCCATACAGAATTGCGGTGGAGGTGGAGGTGGTACAGGTGAAGTTGGAGGTGATGGTGGTGAAGTTGGAGGTGGTGTGGGTAGAGGTGGTATTCGTGGGAATCCTTGCCTTATTAACTGAATAGCGCTTCACGAAGAAACCTTCGTTGTTCCTTCTTCATCCCTTCATAGAGGTGAACTCAAGGGGTTATGCTCTGGACCCTTATTTCCTTCGTTTCTGTAAATTTTTCCACTTCGCGTAGTCCCGAACATCAAGGTAGCTACATAACCCGTTTTTCGCACAACAACATTTTAATCCAAGTATTCAAAGACTTTACATACTTAACTTGCGGTCCTTTGCAAAAGCGTCGCTCCACCTCGCTATAGCTGACTGAGGTGTCGACCGTGAATTCAGTAACAAATCCTCCTATGATGCCATCAATCCAATGATCAAAAACGCAGGCGATCTTATCCTCTGATGCTTCCAACCTTCACACTAGCTTTGGGGTCCACACAATAGGACCGTCAAGTTTCCACCTTCCTTAGCTATCCGCTAGCTTTGTGATCCACTCATATAGCTCAGTAGGAAAGGAGGAGAAAAAGATTTCGTAGATCTCTGTATACAAGTATCAATCCAACCACTGTTCCTTTGACAGTCGTGGTTTTTTGTTCTATTGTTCCGCGAACTCATGGATCCTTCTGTCCAACCAGCCTTCAATTTATTTCTTAGTTGGATTCCAGTGATATGACATCACACATCTCTTATCCAGATTTCAGTCCCGAAAACGAAACCATTTGTTGGCTTGAGGGGGCCTGACCCAGGTTCAACTTTAGTTAGATAAACAAATCCCTACACTACTGGCCCTTCCGGCATCAACCCGCGGACAGTGGGCTGAAGTCTCACCCGAAGTAGTATGGGGGGATGCTAGAACCAAGTTTCTGCACCCTTAAGATGGTTGTGATGTCAGTTTATTCTGGCTACACCCACCTTCGCGCATGTTTCTTAGCCCTTTGTTCCACCCTTCAGTACCTTCATGAAAGGGTATAGTTGGTTTTCGTGCAGCCCTAACCTGTAGCTCAGGGACTTTCACATTGCTAAGGCAACGATTTGCGATATCTCACGAACTAGGCTAAGTGTCTTACTTATCTTATTAACCGATCTTAGTTAGCTTCACGTAAACAGATGTTCGTACTTTCGTTGCTTAACCGACACATTTACATATATTCATGCATCATATAAGCATTATAAGTGAAATTCATACCCAACATTACAAGATGCATAAATAGGAAATAAAGATGCAGAAATTATAGAATACTTCTCTTTATTGATAATTCCAGACAATTATAGACTCAACCCACCCTACGCACTCAGTTGCAGGGGTCTGCGCACTTAGTTGCGGACTTCTAAGCCTCTGTGCACTCAGCTGCAGATCCTCTACCTACATGTTGTGGTATTCAACAACCCCCCATTTGTAAAATGGTAGTAGCTAATGTTACCTTTATAAATGGGGACCCTTTAAAAGTTTCATCCAAAAAACAAAACTTAGCATTTAGTCATTTCTTTTAGTTTTTGAATAAAGCAAAGATAACAATAAAAACCTTTTTGGGAACTACTAAAGACTTACCTTTTCATATATAGCATGTCTAAAACCCACCAAAGGACCTTTCTAAAAAACCTCCAAAATCAATAAAAATGATTAAATAAGGGCTCCATGGTCTAAATTATCATAAAATCTAACAAAAATAGAATTCCTTAAGCTTTTTAGGCTTAAGTCTTACATCACATATCACGACTTATAAAGAACTCTCTCTTAAAAATGATATAGCGAAATTTGTGAGATGCGAAACTGCGATGGCACTTTGACTTTTATCACATCGCATTTCGGGCATTCAAGAAAATGCTTTGCACTTATCACCAACCGATATTGTGAAATGCGATTGTTGTCCAGACCCACACCTTCGAATATTAAAAGTAAATATTTCGAGTCGTCAAGTCTATTGCATAGGATAAACCTAGGGATTAGCTATACGTCAAACAGCTAACGGATGGCTCACATCTTGCATCTCGCAGACACACAGTAGGAGGTAAGAATGCTAAAATTCACATCTTGCGATATTGTGATCTGTGATATTGCTTCGCAAATTTCACAATCGATATCATCACAATACAATGTCTTGCAACCGTAGATGCTTTCATCCCGTTGTACAACGCAAACATTTATGAGCAAGAAATCTAAGGGATAACGAATCATTAGTGGGCATTAGTGGGAAATAACTGCATTT
Organism: Pinus tabuliformis; assembly: GCA_031772625.1. Taxonomy (NCBI): domain Eukaryota; kingdom Viridiplantae; phylum Streptophyta; class Pinopsida; order Pinales; family Pinaceae; genus Pinus; species Pinus tabuliformis. The sequence goes on along the minus strand of CM062820.1, from coordinate 628,564,356 downwards.
ATGTGTGAAAATCCATTTAGCTTGATACGATATCTTGTTACGTGCATTCAAATAATGCTTCTTTTATCACCTTTACAAGCTATCTGCATTATTTCATTTTTACGTTCATCTTGGAGTGTTTGACAACTATTTTTCTTCACTTAAGGAAAAACCCGCAGAGCAGAGCGTTGAGAACAATGGGGAAGAAAGGAAACATTGTAGCCTCTGAGAAGACATAGATGACTCCCCTATTCACAGATACCACATGCAGCAGAGAGGGAGGAACCTCTACATGGGAGGCTATGTACAACATACTGGAGGAGGAACAGCCAAGGATTATGGAAACAAACATTACAGTTGACGGATGAGATTCCTCAGACACTTCCATGCTAGAGACAGCTTACTCATTTTTGCACCGCATAGCCGCTCGGCCAAAGATAATCCGTTATACCGACATGGTAAAATGGGTTATCGATGAAGCCGACATCTCAAATAGAGAATTCAATACGAGAAGCCAAAAGGTCATCAAATCTTTTACCCCGGACAACCTATGGCTTATGTACCACCTACCAAAGCCACAAGTCATCTACAACAGGAAATTCGTAGAGAAGTTTGCTAAAGAGAACAACAAACCAGTGGATTGCACCCGCGCCTGATCGAATAATGAAGAGAAAATCAAGAAAGACAAAAATGGAAGGTACACTATTGCGTCTATTTGTCCCCCTTATAGTTTTACAGTGGCTATGTTATGTAGACTATTTGGCAGAATGGATAATACTAAGTTCTTCCTAGAGTGGTTGTCATTAATAGACGCAGTCGTTAACGCAACTATAATGAATTGGGCCCAAATCTTGTCAGACAATTTATCAAAAACAATTATCAAGTATAAAAGGAGAAGAAGTATTGCTTCAAGGGTTTACCCTCCATTTTTTATGAGCACCTATGTTCTGAATGCTATTTGTTTTATTTTAAAATTCCCCATCATGGGATGGAAATGGACTATTCAAAATCCTCTTCCAATTCACATGTACCACAAGGTCATGTGGGAATCTAATTTTCAACCACATTTTTTCAAGATTTTCCATGGAGTTATGCTCCCTATTTACAAGCGGCTTTATAATCGATATGCCCCTAGGTTTTCCCAAGAAGTTGAAGTTGACATCCTCCCAGTGGCCAAAAGCTTCGAGGAGGAAAAATTTACATATATCAGAGTTTTTGGTAGCATCACCTCCCCCCATATCCTCCCATACTATGTTCCAGATAAATTGATGGCTACGGAGATAGCCTATCAGACAACTAATGAGGGAGGAATGGGTCATACATTGAAAGAGTCAAAAAAGGCCATTTGGGCTGCATTCCCTGTACAGTGTGGAGAATTTTCACTACACGACCTAGGACACACGTTCAAAGAAGCAGAGAACATGCTATCTCTGCAATTACCCAAATTCCCTGGATGACAGTATGACCCGCTTGGCACTGTCAAGAATTTCACCACATTGGTGAAAATAAAAGTATTCACTAATGAGGAGGATGTTTTTGATGATATCATTTTGGAGAAAAACACCTTTACAGAGGTGAAGCATATGGCACAACTACCTTTTGACCCTGAAGATCTGGAAAACTTTTATAGCTATAGAGAAAGAAGGCTAGCAATGGTCCCATTAGACCAATTATTAATTAAATCAATAAGGGAGCCTACTCCCAGTGTGACTATAGAAGGTGACTCCAAAGAAAATTCCAAATCTAATTCTGGTGCAGAGTCTCAAGAAAAATATATCAGGGAATCGCGACAGTCATCACAAAATGGCAAAAGCAGAAGCATCGACTCAATAAAGGATACGGCCCAATCTACACAGAAGATAGTTGAAGAAGCTTTAGCTATCAAGCAAGTTGAAATCCCTACTACCTCTACACAACCAATAAAACCCACAATAATTGACTTAGAGGAAGAGTGGGATAATTTTAATAAAAGTCTCAATATAGAGGAACAGGTGCTAGAGTTGCAAACCCCACAATAGAAAATAGCTCTGGAAATTACAGTGGAAGAAACTGCAAATGAACAAGAAGTAGAGCATATCCCTATTACCACCACCTCTGAAATAATTTTGAGAATTGAATAAATACCCCCTCTGGATGTATTCTATAGCCCACAACATAAGGTCATGGTTAAAAGGAAAAGAAAGAAAATAAAATTGGACTCTATAGCTGTTACTACCCCCAAAAATGAACTAATGGATGTTCTATGGAAGGACTCGCTTGTCGATCCATTCGCCAACCTAACTAGACTCTCGCAGTTTGCAGATGCTTATGCTACAACGACCATAGACAAAGCAACAAAAGTCCAAATATTTCTTAGAGGAAAGGAAAATAAAATAACGTCTCTTGAGCAACAATTACAACAAGTCAAATCCGACCAGTAGGCAAAGATACAGTTGGCCAAGCTTCAACATGTATTTGAACAAATGCAAATAGAACACTGAACTAGCTTAGCCAAGAAGGAAGCACAGGTGCAGGAAATAACTGATCTACGTAAAGATGATCCAAAAATTGATCAGTTTATTACCGAAGCACTAAGACTTAATTCCCAGTTGACACATGAAAAAGAAATATTGTGCCAAAAGATTTCACTCTGGAAATCTTATTGCGAACGTGATAAACTGACAAGTCAAGTCATAGAAATGCAACTTTAATATGATGAGATCTTTAAAAAGATCTATAATTTCATCGCCTGGAAAAATACAAAGGGGAGAAAAGTTGACCTACCCAAGCTAGAAGAATCACATAAGGAAATTTTGTTTGCAAGCTGGGATTCTCAGCTTAAAGAAGGAAAAAAGGCAACAACAGATGTGACGGCAGCAATAAACACTATCATAGAAAATATCAATGAGAATTTGCATGGTGCCAATCTAGTGGCAGAGTCCATTCCAGGGTTCCTTCCAAATGCAAAACAACTTGAACAACAATGGAAACAAGAAGCTAAAGAAAAAGCGGAAGTGATAAGGCAAATGGCTAGGCTATACTGGGAGGTGTATTGGCAACATTTGGTCAAGCCTCACAACCAATGGATGACTCTACGATGCCTAAACACTTTTGCCGAGAAAATGGCACCAGCACTTACCGATGTCATATTCAATGGGTAGTTGAAATCTAAAGTCAACCAGCCTACACAGTTGAAGCCTATGGTGGATATTTGCGATCTGAAGGATCAAATGCAACATAGTTAGTCACCTTGTTTACTTTAATTTTATTTTTATTTTTGCATAAATTGAGGCAGTTCATTTAAACCTCCTCAACTATTTTTGTAATAATCTATTTTTAGTTTTATAGTTTTAGTATTTAAACCCCTCTCATGAATTTAGAGAGGGGTCCAAAATTTTATCAGAAACTCTCGTTAAAACATGCACTTCTGTCCCTTTGAGGATGTTCTGGTGAAACATATGGAACAGGATTTATTTTTATATGATTTAGAATCTTTTACTGAAATTTCACTTTTGTACTCTTAGATGATGTTGAATGGATTGAAGATAGATCAACATTGCTGAAACACATGAGTAGGACGTATTATAAATGGTACTTTTATCTCGTCATCCTTTTTAATTATGTATTAAGCAATCATTTCTTTCTGAATTATTTATGTATGCAAGTCTCAATTTTGATTACCATTATTGCACTTCTATATGATGATGATCTTTACTTTATGTTGAATATATGAATAACTCTTTATGCGATATATTTCTCACAATTGTTTTGCTAACTTTTTATACGAAATGATTATTGTTAAAACAAATTCACTTCTTATCATAATTGAATGATCTTTATTATCAATTGGTTTTAGAAATTATTGTAGATCGCATATATCAAGTTTATCCTGGGTATATTATGATTATATAGTTTTTTAAAATTAGAAGTTATATGCATTTGTGATTGATTAGTTTAGACTAGATTACTATTAGCTTAAACATTACTCTAAAACATCACACATCACCCGTTTTAGCACAAGCATTAAACAGATTGGGAAACTAGTCTCATTATCCCCAGTCAGAGCCACTACTCCAAACAGAAAAGGAGCTGCCAACCATGGCCTAGGCCTGGTGGTTTTCCCCCATGTTGAGTCAACAATTTTCGAGGCTTCAACATTTTGGCACTAGAAGGAGGGCATGAATTGTTAATGGCAAGTAAATCCAAATTAACAGGCCATTCTAAGAGTAAAACTACCTCACCCTCACCTCCAACTTGTTGGAAGTCTTCTAAATCCCCTGATCCTAAGCGAGAAGTTGCACAGGATATTATACAACTCGTTGCTGAAAACCCAATCGATCCAGAGCATTCTTCTCTTACCGAAGCCCCTGAAGTTCAATCTTTGATTCACAAATTACAGGGGATTTTGCTATCACAAGAAGAATCTGAGATATCTCAGGATAGTGTTACTTCTCAGTTCACTCCATCTCGGTCATTAACTAGAGCATAGAGCAAAAGGTTCAGAATACCTTTGTTCGAATTTCCTCTTCCAAGCCGGAAGAAAGCTAAGAAGACACCATTTGAATCTCATAGCAAGGTTTTATCATCATCTTCATTCATTCCATCTATACCCTCACAAGATCAATCATCCATCCCACCACTCCAGATCATGATTCACACAGGTACAGGAGTTATATCTTCCTCTACCCAATCACCTTCAAACCCTACTGTAACAGCTCCCCCTAAACATACCAGCAATGGCACATAATCCCCCACAAAATCCTCCAAGGCCATGGACAAACCCAGGGGTTGTTAGGATGGCTGGTCCTTTACATCAATTACCAGCACATCCAAAAAAATGGCTACCCAAATTCAATCCTGATAATGGCCTATTGGCTGAGGAACATATAAATAATTTTATGTTATCCATTAACTTGAATCAAGTAGAGGAGGAAGACGTAGTTGTAAGACTATTCCCATATACTTTGCAAGGAGCAACAGGATCATGGTACTTTTTGTTACCATCAGGTCCTATTAATAGTTGGGATGCTTTTCAAGAGAAATTTTTAACAAAGTTTGGAGATGATAGATCTACAGCTACGTTAATTAATGATTTCTCCAATTTGAAAGCTGAGCCAAGAGAACCCATCAAGGACTTCAACTCTCGCTTCAATAAACTATTGAATAAAATACTAGCAGCATCTAAGCCTAGCGATGAGGTCCAAAATGAGTGGCACATATCTCCTCTAGCTTCAAACACAACCATCTTTCTTGATAGAGCTGCCAAACCAACCTTGGCAGAAAATATGAAAGAGGCAATAGCTGTAGAAGAATGCATCCTAGTTGTCGAAAAAAGAAATGCATTAGAAGAATGGAAATATAAGAAAGTAACATTCAAAGATGACTCTAAGAAGAAACCACCAAAAGATCCTTTTGATCTTGAAGGGTTACAAAAAGTCCTCAAGACCATGTCTAATGAAATGGTTGATATTAAGAAACAGGTAGCAGAGACTTCCTCTAAAAAACATTTTAGACCATTCAAAAGGAATTTCTCTCTTGATCCTAAGCCTCCAAATTCCATATCAAATGTCGAGTCAGATGAGGATGAAGTTTCACCTAGTGAAGAACAAACGGACGATGAGGAAGTAGCAGAGTTACAAGGGATGTGGGATTTTATACTTCCCAATGAAGAAACTCAAGAAGCCTTACCTGTCACTACCCGAAGTAAAAATCCTATCGAATTGTCACAAACAAATCTGAAACAGAAGGCTTCAATGCCACCCCCTAGGGATAAAGCAATAGGTAAGAAATCTGTAGCAAAATCCACTCAGACTACACCTACTCAATTGGATCCTTCTCCTTCATCTAAAACTTTGATAGTTTATGATGAAATGGAATATAACATTATTGATGATATGAAGAAAACTAGGGCAAAATTTACCTTCCATGAGCTTAGAAAATTGAAACATCAGCAGAAGTTACTTCTGAAAGAAATTAAAGCAGTACCTATTACACCACTTCTTGCTGCCGTAATCTCGCAAGCTACCCAAGAAATGGGAAGACCCCCTAGTGCTTCTTGGAATAAGATAGATCCAACTGATATAGCTTTAATTGGAGGAATATCAAAATCCCACGCTCCACCATTTCTTCTTACTTTTGAATTCTTTAACAAAAAATTACACAATTGTCTGGTTGATTCTGGAGCTTCATCTAACATCTCTCTTAGAACAGTTTGTGAGAAGTTAAATGTTCAACCTCAGAAATCTATTGTACAAATAGTTTAGTTAGATCGCTCTCAAGTCAAATTTGTCAGAGAACTTAATGAAGTAACCATAAGACTTTCATCAAACCCTAAAGTTTTCCAAGTCATTGACATACTTGTAGATGACATTCCTAAGTTCTATGGTTTAATCCTTAGTAGAGACTGGTCAAAAAAACTTCATGGTTATTTTTCAACTGACTGGCCTCACCTATGGCTTCCCTATAATGGTAAACCAAATCAAATAAGGGTAGATCACGAGAAACATCAGAAGTTCATAGTGGCATAATTAGAAGGAGAAAATGAAAAAATCACGTATAGCAACAATATCATAGGAAATTATTCTGTAGAATCATTTCTAGGAAATTTCAATGCTCATACTTCACCTTTCTTAGAAAATTCTGTTGTCTCTCAAATTGAAAATTTTTCCCAAACAGACACTTCTAAATGTGTAAATTTTGTAGATAAGCCTATAGTTAAATATTTATTTTGGAAATTATTTTTTTATGGATCTAAATCCAATGATGGAGCAGGAGTAGGTTGCATCTTAGTTAGCCCAGAGGGGGAGAAAACTATGCTAGCATGCAAACTTGAATATGATTGCACCAACAATACTGTTGAATATGAGGCACTAGTTCAAGGTTTGTATAAGGCAATTGGCATTAACGTAAAATACCTCCAAGTATTCGTGGATTCAGAAATTGTCATAAAACGGGTAAGAAACGCTATACATTGTTTAGCAGGACACTTGAAAGTATCATTCATTAGTTCAAGATCTAACTCTCCACTTTATTGCCTTTAATATTTCCCCTATCCCAAGACTCCAAAATGCTAGTTCCGAAGTTCTATCCAATGTCGCTTCCAAGCTTATCCCTCCAAAAGATTATAGCCTAGATCGATTCTCCATTGAATTAATTTTTATGCCTTCCATCCCTGATAATATCACCAACTGGAGAGTCTTTAATAATGATCCGGATATCATAAGCTTCCTGACCTTAGAAGGCTCGTACGACGACCAAATAGTTGATGAAGACTAGCATGATAACCAACTTAAACAAGAAACAGTCATTAATGCTATACTAAAGTCTGTAGTTAAGTTGGAAGATTTATATGACCTTAAAGACAGATTTAAACGATCTACCAATTCAAAACTTCAGAGTTCAACTGTGAGGCTTGAATTGATTAATCTTGGGACTGATTTAAAACGTCAAAACATTAACTTTGGTCCAGATCTTACATCAGACAAAAAAACAGCTTTTATAAGTTTTTTGAAAAGATATAAGAATATCTTTGCATGGAACTATGAAGATCTCAAGACATACGACACCTCTATTATCCAACACACTATTCCTATGATATCTGACGAAAGACCTATTCAGAAAAAATTGAGGAAAATCCATTCTAATTTAGAAAGTCAAATTAAATCTGAGTTGAATAAAATGCTAAAAGCCAAAATTATTTTTCCTATCAGACACTCCCAATGGATTTCTAATCTTGTCCCAGTCAGGAAAAAGAACGACGATATTCAGATATGTATAGATTTATGCAACCTCAATAAAGCTTAACAAAAGGACAATTTCACATTACCTCCTATGGAACAGATTTTGCAATCAGTAGCAGGCCCTGAACTAATGTATTTCCAGGATGGATTCTCAGGTTATAATCAAATCTTAGTACATCCAGATGATTAGCTAAAAACTACATTCAGGACAAAGTGGGGCACTTATGTTTATTAGAAGATGCCATTTGGACTGATCAACGTTGGTGCTACTTTCCAGAGAACCATGGATATAGCCTTCAAAGGTTTGGTAAATAAGTCAGTAGTGATCTACTTAGGTGATATAATAGTATACTCCAAAAAATGCAGTAATCATTTAAGAGACTTGAAACAAATCTTTGAAAGCTGCCAAAGGTATGGAATTTCTCTAAACCCCAAAAAGTCTTTTTTCGCGTTAAGTGAAGGAAAGCTCCTTGGATTCATTGTTTCCAAAGCAGGAATTCATATCGACCCTAGTAGAATTAGAGAAATTTCTAAAATACCTTTACCACATAACAAGAAATCAATGCAATATTTCCTAGGTCAAATAAATTTTGTTAAAAGATTTGTCCCTGACTTCTCAAGAATTATTTTACCTCTTTAATCCATGATAAAGAAAAATTCTTTGTTTAAATGGGGACATTCGGAACATGAAGCTTTTAGCTTGATAAAACAAGCAATTATTAACGCCCCATCTCTAGCAACCCCAAATTTTTCCAATCATTTCATTTTATATACTTTCGCTTCCGAGAAATCATATGTGGCCATATTGACACAAACAAATCAAGATAAGGCTGGAAGCTCCAATTTGCAAGGAGATAAATTAAATTACTTAGATGTTGAAAAATAGGCTTTTGTTGTTTTCAAATCTATAAAACACTTCAGACCTTTTCTCCTCAAAACCCACACTAAAGTCATAGGACCCTTCTCAGCAGTGAGAAATCTTTTAATACAAAGGGATGTAGGAGAAAAGAGAGCAAATTGGGTCACTGCCCTGTAAGAATATGACATAGAAATTAAACCAACTAAAATTGTAAAAGGTCAACGTTTCTGCAGGATGTTTTTGGGTGCTTCGAATCTATCAGAGTTGCAGCATTCAGGTGAAAATGTACAAGTCTATGAGGTAAGCCTCAACAATGCAGAATCAAGGTATGCTGATATCATATTTTACTTAAAAAATGGATATGAACCAGCCCAATTGAATTACACAAAGAAAAGAGCCTTGAGATTAAAAGAAAGGCGATATCAGATTGTCAATGATGTACTTTTCAGAAGAAATTATGATTCTGTTTTACTTAGATGTCTTGAAAAATATAAGGCAGAGAAGGTGTTGCAAGAACTTCATGATGGACTAGCTGGTGGTCACTTTGGAGGTGACACTACAACACATAAAATCCTACATGCCAACTATTACTGGCCAACTTTGTTCAAAGATGCACACAGTTATGTAAGAAGATGTAAGGTTTTTCAAACAGCTACTGGAAGACAGAGAAAACCTGCACTACCATTACAACCCGTCAACATTTACCAACCATTTGAACAATGGGGATTGGACGTAATAGGTGAGATCATTCCTCATTCTTCTAAACAACATAGATACATTCTTACAACCACTGATTATTTCACCAAATGGGTAGAGGCAATCCCACTGAAGGTAGCCAATTCAGAAAATATTATTGAATTTATAGATCAATTTATCATCACCAGATTTGGCTTACCATCTGCTTTAATGTTTGACAATGCATCTTATTTTTCAAGCAATGCTATGAAAGAATTTTCTCTTAAAAGAGGTGTTAAGCTTAAGTGTTCAACAAATTATTATCCGCAAGGAAATGGACTAGCCAAATCCACAAACAAAAATCTCATCAGGATTATTAAATGTACTGTTGACCAAGGCCAAAAGAATTAACACAAGTCTTTAGTGTTTTCTCTATGGGCAGATTGAATAACTCAAAAAGCCTCCATTGACACTTCTCCTTTTAATTTGGTCTATGGGAAAGAAGCATTATTACCAACAAACATAGTCTTTCCCTCCTTAGCCTTATTTCAATTCATTGGAGAAACCCCTTCCTCATCTATGCAGGTTACACAATTACAAATTATTAAGCTTGAAGAGGAAGGGGAAAAATCCAGGACCACGCATGTACATCATCCCCAGTTAGTCAAAGCCTCCTTTGATTCAAATTTTGTAGCTTCAAAATATTTCAAACTCAGAGACCTAGTATTAAAATGGGATAAATCCCATGAAGAGAAAGGTAAGCATACCAAGTTCCAACAAATGTGGTTGGGCCCATTTTAGATTGTGGAACAGCTAGGCCCATCAACTTTTCTGCTACGGGATTTATTAGGTAAGAGAGAATCTATACCTATTAATGGATAGGTCCTAAAGAAATACTTTCCATAGAATATGATCTCTTCTACTCACTGTATATTATTTCCCATAGTTAAAATTTTCCTTTAGAAATAATAATACCAATTCAAAAGCATTCACTTTCAGTTTTACAAAGGATAGTCTCTTTTCAATTTTGACTTTTCGCTTGTATAAGTAAACATGTTTATGAAAGTAATCTTCACATATGAAAAAGATGTTTATGAAAGAAATCTTCACATATGAAATGTATAGTTAAGTTTGATTGCTCTTAAATTGACTATATTCCTCAATTATTTGATTTTGATGAAGCTTAACTTTAAAAGAGAAATTTCTCCTTTATATCAGTCTAGAAAATAATCTATACATAGCAAAGTCTCTCTCCAAAAAGGCATCTCTAAAAACTCTATAGCTGTCGTCCAGAAGCTCTTAGGGGCCAATGATCCTCCTCACTTAGTATGTTTTCATTTTTAGAGTGTAATTCTAAAATATACCTAAACTTAAAGGATAAGAGGTCTCATCAAGAGCTGACCTACCATGATCATAAGATTATAACTAAACTGACATTACCAAAACTGCATATCAAAACAGGGTAATGGCTTATGATTATAATAATCAAAATACAAGCAGTCTCATCATCAGCTAGCTTGTTCAGTTAAGTTATGAATCAAGTGAATGGCATTGTTAATGTTGGTCACCAAACCAAGACATTGTCCTTTCGGAAATAGAGATGAAAAGCTGAAGAAACAAATGAATTACTTCAAAAAATAAAGAAAGCAATAAGTATACTTATGAGCTTATCTTTAAAATTACATTCTGATTTAAGTGGAATACTGGGTCATTGTTGGTTAAAAAGTAACCCTGTCGAGGCTATGAATGCCTGCTCGTAGTAGATGATCTACCTACAACAACTGAGTAAACAAAATACCAATATGGGTAGAGACTCATGGCTTTTATCTTTAAAAAACCAAGTAAAGACTTATGTAGACAAAGTTACCTTTTATAAGAAAAGAATAGTCAAAAGAATGGTAGTTAGGCAGATGTTTTTTTTATTACAAAAGCAGTATTTCTTACCTTATATTCCATATAATTTGTTTTATTTTCAAAACTATCTTTATTTTGGAAGTTTTAGAAATTTCAAAAAACTCTCAGAGATAACTGGTTCTTCCAAGTGAATCACCAATTGTTGTAGTATTCAACAACCCCCCATTTGTTAAATGGTAGTAGTTAATGTTACATTTATAAATGGGGACCCTTTAAAAAGTTTCATCCAAAAAAAAAACTTAGCATTTAGTCATTTCTTTTATTTTTTGAATAAAACAAAGATAACAATCAAAACCGTTTTTGAAACTACTAAAGACTTACCTTTTTCATATATAGCATGTCTAAAACACACCAAAGGACCTTTCTAAAAACCCTCCAAAATCAAGCAAAATGATTAAATAAGGGCTCCATGGTCTAAATTATCATAAAATCCAACGAAAACAGAAGTGCTTAAGCTTTTTAGGCTTAAGTCTCGCATCACATATAATGACTTATAAAGAACTCTCTCTTAAAAATGATATAGAGAAATTTGCAAGATGCAAAACTGTGATGGCGCTTTGAATTTTATCACATCGCATTTCGGGCATTCAAGAAAACGCTTTGCACTTACCACTAGGGGATATTGCGAAATGCAATTAGCGCCCGAACCCACACCTTAGAATATTAAAAGTAAATATTCCAAGTTCATCAAGTCTATTGCATAGGATAAACCTAGCGATTAGCTATATGTCAAACAGCTAACGAGTGGCCCACATCTCGCATCTCACATCTCGCAAACACACATAAGGAGTTAAGAATGCTAAAAGGCACATCTTGTGATATTGTGATCTGCGATATTGCTTCGCAAATCATACAATCGCTATCATTGCAGTACAATGGCTCGCCACCCTAGAAGCTTTCATCCCGTTCTATGACACAAACATTAATGAGCAATAAAGTTAAGGGATAATGAATCATTAGTGGGCATTAGTGGGAAATAGCTACATTTATGTGTGAAATCCATTTATCTTGATACGATATTTTGTTATGTGCATTCAAATAATGCTTCTTTTACCACCTTTATAAGCTATATGCATTATTTCATTTTTAAGTTCATCTTGGTGTGTCCGATAGTTGTTGTTCTTAATTTAATGAAAAACCCGTAGAGTAGAGCGTTGAGAATAATGGGGAAGAAAGGCAACGTTGTAACCTTTGAGAAGACAGAGATGACTCCCCTATTCACAGATACCACTTGCAGCAGAGAGGGAGGAACCTCTACATGGGAGGCTATGTACAACATACTGGAGGAGGAACAATCGAGGATTATGGAAACAAATGTTATAGTTGATGGACGAGATTCCTCATATGCTTCCATGCTAGAGACGGCTTGCTCATTTTTGCACCGCATAGCCACTCGGCCAAAGATAATCCCTTATACCAACATGGTAAAATGGGTTATCGATGAAGCTGACATCTCAGACAGAGAATTCAAGACGAGAAGCCAAGAGGTCATCGGATCTTTTACCCCGGACAACCTACAGCTTATGTACCACCTACCAGAGCCACAGGTCATCTACAATAGGAAATTCATAGAGAATTTTGCTAAAGAGAACAACAACCCAGCGGATTGCACCCAAACCTAGTCGAATAATGAAGAGAAAATCAAGAAAGAAAAAAATGGTATGTACACTACTGCATCTATTGTCCCCATTATAGTTTTGTAGCAGTAATGTTATGTAGACTGTTTGGCAGATTAGATAGTACTAAGTTCTCCCCATAGTGGTTGTCGTTAATAGATGCAGTCATTAACACAACTATAATGAATTGGGCCCAAATCTTGTCAGACAATTTAGCAAAAACAATTATCGAGTATAGAAGGACAAGAAGTATTGCTTCGAGGGTTTACCCTCCATTTTTTATGAGCGTCTATGTTATGGATGCTATTTGTTTTAGTTCAAATTCCCCATCATGGGATGGAAATGGAATGTTCGAAATCCACTTCCCATTAACATGTACCACAAGGTCATGTGGGAATCCAATTTTCAACCACATTTTTTCAAGATTTGCCATGGAGTTATGCTTCCTATTCAAAAGAGGATATATAATCGAGATGCCCCCAGGTTTTCCCAAGAAGCTAAAGTTGAAATCCTCCCAATGGCCAGATGGTTCAGGGAGGAAAAATTTACATATATCAGAGATTTTGGTAGCATCACCTCCCCCCATATCCTCCCATACTATGTTCCAGATAAATTGGTGGCTAGGGAGATAGCCTATCAGACAACGAGTGAGGGAGGAATAAGCCATACACTGAAAGAATCGAAAAAGGCCATTTGGCCTGCATTCCCTGTACAATGTGGAGCATTTGCACTACATGACCTAGGACATGCGTTCAAAGAAGAAGAGAACATGCTATCTCTGTAATTACCCAAATTCCCTGGACGGAAGTATGACCTCTTTGGCACTGTCAATAATTTCACCACTTTGGTGAAAATAAAAGCATTCACTAGTGAGGAGGATGTTTTTGATGATATCTTTTTGCAGAAAAAACACCTTTACAGAGGTGAAGCATATGGCACAACTACTTTTTGACCATGAAGATCTAGAAAAGTTTTACAGTTACAGAGAAAGAAGGCTGGAAATGGTCCCATTGGACCAATTATTAATTGAACCAATAAGGGAGCCTACTCCCAGTGTGAAGGTGACTCCAAAGAAAATTCCAAATCCAATTTTGGGGCAGAGTCTGAAGAAAAATCTATCGGGGAATTGCGACAATCATCACAAAATGGCAAAAGCAGAAACATCGAGTCAATAAAGGATACAATCCAATCTACATAGAAGATAGTTGAAGAAGCTTCAACTAGCAAGCAGGTTGAAATCCCTACTACCTATGGACAACCAATAAAACCCATGGTAATTGACTTAGAGGAAGAGTGGGATAATTTTAATAAAAGTCTCAATATAGAGGAACAAGTGCTAGAGTTGCAAAGTCCACAACAGAAAGCAACTCTGGAAATTACAGTGGAAGAAACTGCAAATGAACAAGAAGTAGAGCATATCCCTGTTACCCCCACCTCCAAAATAATTTTGATAATCAAAGAAATACCCCCTCTGGATGTATTCTATAGCCCACAGCATAAGGCCATGGTGAAAAGGCAAAGAAAGAAAATAAAATTGGACTCTATCACTGTTACTACCCCTAAAAATGAACTAATGGATGTTCTATGGAAGGACTTGCCTGTCGATCCATTCACCAACCTAACTAGACTCTCACAGTTTGCAAGTGCTTATGATACAGCAACCATAAAGAAAGAAACAGAAGTCTAAATATTGCTTAGAGAAAACGAAAATAAAATAATGTTGCTTGAGCAACAATTACAACAAGTCAAATCCGACCAGCAGGTACAGATACAGTTGGCCAAGCTTCAACAGGAATTTGAATAGATGCAAATAGAACATCGAGCTAGCTTATCCACGAAGGAAGCATAGGTGCAGGCAATAACTGATCTACATAAAGACGATCCAAAAATTGATTAGTTTATTACTGAAGCACTCAGACTTAATTCCCAGTTGACACATTAGAAAGAATACTGTGCCAGATGATTTCACACTGGAAATCTTATTGCGAAACAAGTGATAAACTAACAAGTGAAGTCATAGAAATGCAACTTTAATATGATGAGATCTTTAAAAAGGTCTCTGATTTCATCGCTTAGCAAAATACAAAGGAGGGGAGAAAATTTGACCTGCCCAAGCTAGAAGAATCACATAAGGAAATTCTATTTGCAAGTTGGGATTCTCGACTTAAAGAAGCAGAAAAGGCAATAGCAGATGTGATGGCAACAACAAACTTATCATAGAAAATATCAATGAGAATTTTGATGGTGCCAATCTAGTGGCAGAGTCCATTCCAGGGTACCTTCCAGATGCAAAACAGCTCGAATAACAATGGAAACACGTTGTTGAAGAAAAAACGGAAGTGATAAGGAAAATGGCCAGGCTAGACTGGGAGGTGTATTGGCAACATTTGGTCAAGCCCCATACCCAATGGATGATCCTGCGATGCCTAACCACTTATTCTGAGAAAATGGCGCCAACACTGACCGATGTCATATTCAATGGGCAGTTGAAAGCTGAAGAACAACTAAAGCCTATGGTGGATATTTGCGATCTGAAGGACCAAATGCAACATAGTTAGTCACCTTTTTTACTTTAATTTTGATTTTATTTTTGCATAAATTGAGGCAGGTCGTTTAAACCTCCTCAAATATTTTTGTAATAATCTATTTTTAGTTTTATAGTTTTAGTATTTAAACCCCTCTCATGAATTTAGAGAGGGGTCCAAAATTTTATCAGAAACTCTCTTCAAAACATGCACTTCTGTCCCTTTAAGGAAGTTCTGGTGAAATATATGGAGCGGGATTTATTTTTATCTGATTTAGCATATTCTACTGAAATTGCACTTTTGTACTCCTAGATGATGTTGAATGGATTGAAGATAGATCAATACTACTGAAACACATGAGTAGGATGTATTATAAATGGTACTTTTATCTCGTAATCCTTTTTACTTATGTATTAAGCAATCATTTCTTTCTGAATTATTTATGTATGCAAGTCTGAATTTTGATTACCATTATTGCACTTTTGTATGATGATGATCTTTATTTTATGCTGAATATATGAATAACTCTTTATGCAATATATTTCTCACAATCGTTTCGGCTAACTTTTTATACGAAATGATTATTATTAAAACAAATTCACTTCTAATCATAATTGAATGATCTTTATTACCAATTCATTTTAGAAATTATTGTAGATCACATATATCAAGTTTATCTCGAGTATATTATGATTAGATATTTTTTTTAAATTAGAAGTTAAATGCATTTGTGATTGATTAGTTTAGACTAGATTATTGTTAGCTTAAACAATACTCTAAAGCATCACACATCACCCCATTTAGCACAAGCATTAAACAGATTGGGAAATTGGTCCCATTATCCCCAGTCGGAGCCACTACTCCAAACAAAAAAGGAGCTACCAGCCAAGGTTCGGACTGGATGGTTTTCCCCGTTGTTGACACAATGATTTTCGAGGCTTCAACACTACACTACAACTCAAACTTAGACTTCTACCTCAGAGCTATCTCTCATACATCATATCTTCATTTCTTGATTCATTGATTATTCTAACTACTTAGAGCTTAGCTCTATTTATACAATCTCATGGTCCGCGGACAATGGGTAGATCTTTTACAGTCGACATTTCATTTCCAAAATAAGGGCAAACAACCCTATGACTTCTTGACACCTACATGCTTCGCGACCACAAAATGTGGAGTCTTTACACTTGGACTACAAAATTTGCCCAAAATATGGGATTTTAGCCCCAAAACTACCCTTGGGGGATCCCACGCCCAAAAAAAAGAAATAAACGATCTTTGTACCAGAATGAATCATTTTTCCATCTAAATGAATCATATATATTGGGGTCTTGCTGCAACTTTTGAATGAGTATCCAAACCTCTTCGTAATTCTTCCATTCATCCCTTGCTTCGGTTATCCAATCAGGTTGTATAGTAGAAATGGCACAAAAAATGCTTCCACATCCTCATCCTTTCTTGAGAGTGCATCTCCAACAACATTTCTCTTCCCTTTTTTGCAGATGATTTCAAAATCATAACCCAACATCTTTGTGACCCATTTTTGCTACTCTTTTGAATATAATCTTTGTTCTAAAAAGTATTTTAGACTATCATGATTTATTTTTACATTGAAGTGACTTCCCAATAGATAAGGTTTCCATTTCTTTAGTGCATTTAGTATTTCCAATGTTTCCTTCTCATAAATAGGTTTGTGTAAATACTTTCCCTTGATTGGACGATGTCATATAGTTGGCATTGTCTGGATGGTCAGTGGCCTAGTGAAGGTATTTGCAAGTGTCTTGGAATTGATGTAAACAATCATATTGGGGAGATGTGTTGGGTTGTTGACATGGCCCAACTATTGGTAGGAGTAGTGCCTAACTCTTGGCAAGAGTGTTTGCATTGATGTCAACCAGACTAGCTTGGATGTTTGTCGTAGTAGATATACACAGTGATGACCCAGGAGGAATCCCATGGTTGTTCATGGCTCAGAAGGATTCCTATGATAGATGAAAACTTTAAGTAAAGAATCATCATAGTAGCGTGCTCAGTGGAAAAGCCATAAAATGATGATTTTAGTGATGAGCCAGATGGAAGTCCATGGAAGCTCAGGCTTCTTGTGGAAAATCATCACAGTAGTAGGCTTACTAAAGAAGCCATAAAATGATGACTATTGTGTTGGTCAGGATGGAATCCCATGGTAACTACACGCTTCACGTAGAGAGTCATCACAGTAGTAGGCTTATTTGAGAAGCCATAAACAGATGATTACAATGATGGATCAGAAGGAACTCCATGGTAATTGCAAGCTTCATGCGGAGGATCACCTTGGTGGTTGTGATTCCAGTTGTTCGGAGAGTCAAGGAGTAGAATAATTTCAAAGATATTGGAGCCATATTAGAGGTATAATATGGGCTCAAAGACTAAATATGACCCTCTCGTTTGGAAAGTTCTCTGAATAAGCTTTCAATGGTATGAAGAAGTCCAAAAATTGATTCCTGGTTCAAAACTTATGGCCAGCTGAAGTTTAAGGATTGAACCCTTAGGAGGGAATATCAAAGATCGCATATTGGAGGACAAGAGATATCAATGATCAAAACATCAAAGCTCTAGAGATATCAGTGATTGCATATCATAGGTTAGAGATATCGACGATTGCATTATCAGCGATCACAATGTCGGAGGTCCATTACATTGGAGTAGGTAGCGTCCAAGCTTGGAGGAGATCAGAACATCGACAATTGGAGGATTAGAACTTCTGAAAGTGCAAACCTTTAAAATTTTGCATTATTGTTAAAAGTTCTGATAGCGTTAAAAACCAACGAGGAGCTCCAATAAGGATTAACAAAGGATTTCATTACAAAACCAAAGGTGTGCGAGCCCTTTTCTCTCTCCTCTAGTAGGACACGTGGTGGCATATGATTGGCTCTGATAAGGACACATGGAAGCATGTGATTGGCTCCGATAAGGACACATGACATCATCTGATTGGCTCCAATAAGGTACAGTGGCAGTTGACATCAGCATGATGTGGCAGTACGACAAGACACGTGGCAAGCAATTTTGGCATTTTGAGGGGGCCTAATGGGCCATAACCATGTGACACATATCACCTCTAAGGAGTCACCATGTGGTAGTGATGAGGTCATATTGAGAGTCGACGATTGGAGGATTGAGGATATCATAACTTTATAGCACTTGGTTATTGAAAAAGTCCTGATAAGGGGGCTTTGATGTGTTGGCACCTAGTTGAGGAAACTAATAGAGCCAAGGGCGTAGAGCGAGGCTTAACACCTAAGTGTTGTGGATATATCATAGGTTGGAGATTTCAAAACTCAGCTTTAAATGAATTTTGGAGAATGTTACTATATGTGAAGCTTTTTATGTTGTTGGTGCTTAGTTTTGGAGCCCATAAACCAAGGGTTTAGAGAAATAACCCGAGGAGAAAGGCCCCCAATAGGATGCTAAAGGACTTAGCACCTAAGTGTTATACCGATGGTCACAAGTAGTAGTCCTATAGTGGAGATGTGATAAGGAGCTAAGAAGAAGGGGCTAAAGGCTAATTGGAATATTGTAATATTGTAACATATTCTTAATAAAGTTACGAGATGTTTGGGCTCTAAAATTGCATTGTGGTGTAAAAGCTCTAATATAGCAGCACATAGGAGTATTAAAGGTTAGATGAGTTGGCAGTTGAAGAGTAAATGAGCACAGAGGAGTTGGTCACTGGAATAAATGGAAACTATCAAAGATCAGCAGAACACACTAAGACAAGGAAACAAGGACAATGGTCCACAAAGAAGCCATGCCGAAGTACAACCAAGCCGTGTCAAACCATGAATAATCATGGAGAGCCTCATTGATAGGAGAGTTACACACAAAGAGGACTGTGCCTGGTTGGAGTGTGTAGGTGGAATAACAATTCATTCTCTATGTGGAGAAATAGTTAGGTGCCCATTCTCATGCTTAATGTAGTGGTGATGACCAAGTCAGATGAAATAATGGAATGAAAGGCCATTCCAGGGTACACTCACACGGTGGTGAATACAGGATGTAGTGCTAGCATCAATTATGGGGCAGCAGAGGAACAAAACCCAGGAGCTCATATGAGCAATTCGGGGGGAAGAAACATAGTGGCTAGAGAGCTAAGAGGAAAATATTTGTGTGTGAGCACTGTTGTGTGAGGCTAAGTGAGCCTGTTCTACAGAGAAATGTCAAGAGTGCCTAGGAAGAGGTAAGAGACCCTAAGAGTTGCACTACTGTGAGAAAGGTTGAAGTTTCTTGTGCTACTGTGTGTAAGGCCGAAAGTTTCTTGTGCGCTGTGTAAGCAAGCCAGAATTTTCCTGTGTGTTGTGTGGGCAAGGTTGAAGTTGCCAGTGTAGTAAAAGAAGGCCAAGAGATATGTGTACGTTGTGGAGAGTAGAAGTCCAAGAGCTGATTGCATGTTGATGAAAAACAAAGAACATAGAGTTATGTGGAATGTGATGGGTGACTTCTATTGAGTAGATCAATGTGCTACTGCAAAGTGAGCAAAGAAGAGAGTTGAGATCAGGCATTGTGGCTGCCAATTACAGAGAAAATTCATTTCCTATTTGAGAGTGGGTTGGATCATGTATACAAGAAGTTGGTGCTTCCATCTCTAGTGGGTGCTTGAGAAGGCTTGGGGGTTGGTGCCTCCTGCACGTTGGTGCTTGCATAAATCGAAGGAGCTGCAAATTGGTGCTTGAAACAAATCCATGAAGTTGGTGCTTCACATGGTGCTTCTGGTAAGATGGACAAGTGCCTACAAAAAGAGGAATTTGGTGCTTCTTGCTAGTGGGTGCTAGAAAACAAACAAAGGGAGTTGGTGCTTCTTGTGAGTGGGTGCTCACAAAACAGATTGATGTAATAGGGTAGGTTCTCTTATTTTACATCAATAACAACAACAATCTTGGTGGTTTTTTCTTGAAAGTGTTTCCACATGAAAAACCTTATGTCTCATGTGTATGATACTCATGGTGTGTATGCTTGAATGTTGATTTCATGTTGTTGCCATATTACATATTGTTTCTAACTATATGGATGGGTGCCAAGCTTGAATAAGAAAAGTAAATAGGCATAAAATTTTAAAATTAGCCTTAATATTGATTCACCCCCCCTCTTAGTATTATCATTGTTTCCAACAATTGCTATCAGAGCCAAGTTCCGTCAGGAATAGCTTAATCATGAGAAGGTAGATCAAAGGGAAACAATGGATAATCGGCCTTGGATAACAATAGGAGGAGTTCCATTATTATACAAACCAGGCCATGATCTCTAGTATGAAATTTGTAAAGTTAGAATGGTAACCTACTTAATGGCCTTGGATGTTGCTATGTGGAATGGAGAAAAGAGTGAGTAGAATGAAGAAGCTTAGAACATTATCATGAAGGGGATATCTAAGTCAAATGATGATAAAGTGAGGCATTGTGAGTCAGCAAAGGAAATGTTGGACAAAATGCAATGTATGTATGGTGGTGATAGCCATGTGGCTCAAGAAAAGGCTGAGGAGCCCTATTGCTCTATCAGTGAACCAGAACATGGAGAAGTTGCTGCTCATCACACTCATGTTGATCATGAAGATTTCTCATAAGAGAAATCATGTTGCTCAAAAGGTAAGATATTGTTGTGTGATAAATGAAAATAGATAAGTCCTTCATTATTTAGATGTACATGTGTATGACTTGAAGATAGAGATATCCATGCATCTAGTAATTGTAATGAATATAGAACCACTTTAGTAGCAACAAAAAATGAGGAATCCTCGAAGGAAGAAGAGAGATTCCTTGTGTGTTCATCCATAGGAGAGAACGAGAATACCCTAGGTAGTGATAAAGAAGGGATAACCCTTAGACCTGTGGAAGACTCCATAGACATAAAAATGGATTTAGATATCTATGGTAACTCATCTAACACTTCTGATAGTGAAGAAAAATATCTAGATGAAAGGATATTTTTTAGAAAAAGGTTGATCTCGACTCTAAAGGAGATCAAGGACCTATCAGAGGAAAATCTCAAGTGAGAAGAGAAACTAAAAATCTATGAGCTTGAGAATGAGAAGTTGAGCAAAACAATAGTTGAACTGAATGCTCAACAAGAAGAGGCTAGCAGACTAACTGGGATGTTAACCAATCAGCTGAGTGAGAAGGAAGCTTACTGTGAGAGACTACAAAATGAAGTAGTCTCATTGAGACATGACTTAGAAAAGTCAAATAAAGAATTGTCTCAATATCAGAAGCTTGAGGGGAGCACAAATACCTTGGATGAGAGTCTTGTTAAGAGAAGATACCCACTCATCAAGGTTAGTTTTGGTTTCAAGGAAAAACCAAGCTCCAAGAATGTTAAGGTTGAAGGGTAGACTTCCCATGTAAAGGGAGTTCAATATTCCACCAAAAAAAAAAAAAATATGTTTGACAGCAACAAGAACATGGAAAGCAAAAGCAATGAGCGAATGAAAGGTAGCAGCAGAAGGCTAAGAAGAAGTAGTTGGTAGTGTAACAGAAGAGGGCTAGGAAGTTGCAAGAAATATCGCATGGTAGCAATGCAAGTCGTCATGGAAGGCAAATGAAGAGCCAAAAGAGGACCCTTCCTTCACAAAGACAGAGCCTTCAAAGAAAATGTAACCTCTGCCATCAAAATAATTTTTATGTGTATTGTTTTTCTTGCAATAGTTTGGACATAAAGCCATAAACTGTAGATGGCATGCAAGGAAAAAATTGTGTTGGGTAGAAGCAACCCAAGTATGCACAAAAAGGCTAGAACAAGGCATGTTGTCCAAAATAGGATTTTTGGCAAGAATATTACCAAAAACAGTAACTCCTCTTCCCCAATCTTAAGCCATGTTGAATGCTACAACTATGGAAATCTTAGGCACAAGAGAGATGGTTGCATAAATGAGAAGAAATGGAATGCTTCTCGACATATGCATGTGAATGCAACAACTTGGGATTTGAAGACAAGGAGAAAGAATGGAGTTGAGAGATATGAATTTGTCTTTAATACTCTATGTCAAAAGGGAAAGGTGAATAAAGGAAGAATAAATAAATAAATAATGATCCTCCTACTCTTGTAGCAGACCTCTTTGTAAGGCAGAAAGGCTCCAAGTGGATTTGGGTGAAGAAAGAGGAGGTGAAAGAGAATTTTCCTCTATTCATGCTCAACCAAGAGAAGATCCAAACATGGTTAAAGCAGAAGCAAGATGGTAATGCTTATGTTAGAACTTGACCTTTCAAGGTTTGGAGGAAGAAGGGGGATGATCTACTTAGGGGGGGTAGATCCTTTGTTTCTCTTTGGTAAAGGAAGAGAATGGCCTCAAGGGAGGTCGAACAAGTCAGATGCAAGAAGCCAAAAAGAATAAACAGAAAGGTGAATCTATTTGTGAAGGTATGGTTGTGTTTTCTTATTGATTACAAGAATAAAATAGTTTATTTTGAATGTATCAGCATTGAAAAGGAGGAGTGTAGCCAACATGAAAAGTACACAACAATATCTTATGTTGTGGGAAGAAGATGGGCTGCAATGGAAGTGTGGAATAAAAGGAAGCTCATAGTCAAGTCAAGTCCAGTGGATTAGTCCCCATGCAGAGGAAAGAAAGCATTTGCAGGAGATCAAGGAGCATTGGCTCAGGGGGAGTTTCTTTGATAAATATTAGCAGGCAACAACAGGTAGTCTCAGAAAGGTATATTGCTGAGCAAATGAGATGTTTTCATCTTTAGTGAAATACCCTTATTTCATTTAATTTGTGAGTTTGATTATGCATAGCAGTCTTGTGTTCATGAAACACAATTGGTGTAAGATTTTCATGTCCCTTAACCCTCAATTGGTATCGCTATGTCAATTGGTTGTGTTGGGATCATGTTGAGTAACCTTGTGTGCAAATGGTTATTTCTTTATGAGAAAATAAATATTAGAGTTTGTTCGGTACATTGTTCCATTTGTATCATTTATTTTGGTGAAACTGGTATTAGTTGTGAAGCAATCCTTATTGTAAAGATATGATCTCAATGGGAGAAGTGGAGATACTGAATTAAAGTAAGCACAGTCTCAGAAGTAGTAGTAGCAGTGAAGTCTAAGCCAAAATTCATCATCATTAGTTGGTATTTGCAGAAGGAAAAATACCATGATTAGTTTAATGGGTATCAATCTTTTTTATACAAAAGATACATTAGTGGAGAGAGTGCTCAACAAGCATCCATAAGGTGTCCAAAAATTGAAGGATAAAGAAGTGGCAGTATATGTTCAGGGGGAGCATATCAAATATGCCCAGTTTTTGGAGCAGCAGATGTGACAATCCTGGAAGAGATGTCCATGAGGAATAATGCACATCTTAGCAGCTAGAATCTAGTCTTCACATCCAAGTGATTGTATGGGGAGAGAAAGGAATCTTGTAGCCCCTTTCCATTGATGTCAAAGGGGGAGAGAAGTTGTGGAGAAGCTGTGATAGCATGTGTAGAAGAAATTAGGTCATTCGTGTCTCATGTAATGAGATGTGTTGAAGAAACATGAGGTTTGACCATCACATGAAGAGAAGGATGGAGTGTTTCCATCAATGCCAAAGGGGGAGATTGTTGGAAAGTTGGCATCTGGATGGCCAGGGGCCTAGTAAAGGCACCTACAAGTGTGCTAGCATTGATGTAAACATTCATCCTGGGGAAATGTGTTGGGAAGTTTTCATTGCCTAACTATTGGTAGGAGTAGTGCCTAACTGTTGGTAGGAGTGTTGGCATTGATCTCAACCATACTATTTTGCATGCTTGTCACAGTAGATGTTAGCAGTGATGGTCCAAGAGGAATCCCATGGTTTTTCATGGCTCAAAAGAATTCCTATGATAGATGAAATCTTTAAGTAGAGAATCATCATAGTAGCAGGCTTAGTGGAAAATCCATAAAATGATGATTAAGTGATGAGCTAGATGGAAGTCCACAGTAACTGCAGGCTTCTTGTAGAAAATCATCACAGTAGCAAGATTACTGAAGAAGACATAAAATGATGACTATTTTGCTGGTTAGGATGGAATCCCATGGTAACTACAGGCTTCATGTAGAGAATCATCACAATAGCAGGCTTATTTGAGAAGCCATAAATTGATGATTATAGAGATGGTCTAAGAGGAAGTCCATGGTAGCTATAGGATTCATGTAGAGGATCACCTTGGTGATTGTGATTCCAGTTGTTCGAAGAGTCAAGGAGAAAAATAATGTTAGAGATCTTGGATCCATCTTATAGGTATCATATGGGCTCAAAGACTACATCAGACCCTCTCCTTTGTAAAGTTCTCTAAATAAGATTTTTAACGATATGCAGAAGTCCAAAAATGGAGTCCTGGTTCAAAAGTTATGGCTTGCTGAAGTTCATGGATTGAAGCCTTAGGAGGGAATGTTGAAGATTGCATATTGTAGGACTAGAGATATCAACAGTCACAACATCAGAGCTCCAGAGATATCAGCAATCACATATCGGAGGTTAGAGATAGTAGCAGCCACATTATCAATGCATCGTATTATTGATGGTCACAATGTCAGAAGTCTAATACATCAGAGTAGGTAGTATCATATCTCGAAGGAGATCAAAACATCATAAATCAGAGGACCGAAACTTTTGAAAGTGAAAACCTTTAAAAAGTTGTGATATTGTTAAAAGTTTTGACAACATTAAAAACCATCGAGGAGCACTGATAAGGATTAATAAAGGATTTCATCCCAAAACCAAAGGTGTGCAGGCGCTTTTCTCTCTCCTCTTACAAGACACGTGGTGGAATATGATTGGTTCTGATAAGGACACATGGCAACATGTGATTGGCTCTAATAAGGACACATGGTAGCATCTAATTAGCTCTGATAAAGTACAGTGGTGGATGACATGGTAGTACGACAAGACATGTGGAAGGAACTTTTGGAATTTTGAGGGGCCCTAATGGGCCATAACTAGGTGACACGTGTCACCTCTAAGGAGTCACCACGTGGCAATGATGACATCATATTAGGAGTTAGCAATCAGAAGATTGAGGATATCATAACTTTATAACAGTTGGTTATTGAAAAAGTTCCAATAAGGGGGCTATGATGTGTTGGAACTTGGTCGAGGAAACTAATAGAGCCAAGGGCATAGAGAGAGGCTTAGAAACTAAGTGTTGTGGATCATATCGAAGGTTGGAGATTTTAAAACACTGCTTTAAATGAATTTTAGAGAAATTTACGGTATGTGAAGCTTCTGATGTTGTTGGTGTTTGGTCGTGGAGCCTAGAAAAGCAAGGGTGTAGAGAAATAACACAAGGAGAAAGGCCCCCAACAGGATTCTAAAGGACTTAGCACCTAAGTGGTATACTGACACTCACAAGCAGTGGTCCTACGGTGGAGATGTGATAAGGAGCTAAGAAGAAGGGACTAAAGGCCAATCAGAATATTGAAGTATCGCAACATATTCTTAATATACTTATGAGATGTTTGGGCTCTGAAATTGCATTGTGGTATAAAATCTCTGATATAGCAGCACAGAGGAGTATTGAATGTTGGATGAGTCAATAATTGAAGAGTAAATGAGTGCAGAGGAGTTAGTCACTGGAATAAATGGCGATTGTCAAAGATCAGAAAAAAACCCTGAGACAAGGAAACAAGGACAATGGTCCATAGACAAGCCATGTCGAAGTACAACCAAGACGTCTAAAACCATGAATAAGAATGGAGAGCCTTAGTGATAAGAGAGTTACGCATAGAGAGGAATGTGCTTGGTTGGAGTGTGTAGGTGGACTAAGAATTCATTCTCAGTATGGAGAAATAGTCAAGCGCCCATTATCATGGTTAATGTAGTAGAAGTGACCAAGTCAGATGCAACAACAAAATGAAGGTCCATGCCAAGGTACACCCATGAAGTGGTGAATATAGGACACAGTGGTAGCATCAATTGTGGGGTAGTAGAGGAACAAAACCCAGGAGCTCACATGAGAAATGTTGGGGGAAGCAACATAGTGGATAAAGAGCTAAGTAGAAAATATTTGTGTGTGGGAACTACTATCCGAGGCTAAGTGATCTTGTTCTACAAAGAAAGGTTGAGAGTGCCTAGGTAGAGGTAAGAGACCCTGAGAGCTACGCTACAGTGAGAAAGGTCAAAGTTTCCTGTGCTACTATGTGTAAGGTCGGAATTTTCATGTGCATTGTGTAAGATGGGTGGAAGTTGTCTATGCACTATGTGAGCAAGGCTGAAGTTTCCTATGTTGTATGAGAAAGGTCGAAGGTGCATGTGTAGTAAAAGAAGGTCAAGCGCTATGTATGCACTGTCGAGATTAGAAGGTTGAGAGATGAATATATGTTGATGAATTGCAGAGAATAGAGAGTTGCATGGACTGTTGGCTTGATGGGCCCTGATCCAGGTTTGGATTTAATTAGCCAAACAAATCCCTACACTACTAGCCCTTTCAGCATCAGCCTGTGGAGCGTGGACTGAGGTTTCACCTGAAGCAGTATGGGGGGATGTTGGAACCAAGTTTCCGTACCCTTGAGATATCTAAGGTGTCAATTTAGTCCAACTGTACCTACCTTCACACACTGTCCTAACCTTCAATACCTCTGCGATCTATTATAATTGCCTTCACACAGCCCTAACCAGGGGCTGAGGTGCTTTCGCGCTGTTATGGTAACGATCTGTGCTATTTCCCCAAACTATACTACGGATCTTACTTATCTTCTCAAATATCTTATTTAACTTCACGTAAACATTTAATTTATCTCACATTCACTTAATTAACACAGTCACATATGTTCGTGCATCATATAAATAGTAGAAATGCAATTCATACCCAATACCTTCAATGCAGAAAATAGGAAGTAAATACACAGAATGATATAAAACTTCTCTTTATTAATGCTTCCAATTGTTACAGACTCAACTCACCCTGCGCACTCAACTGCATGGGTCTGCACACTCAGCTGCAGACTACTAGGCCTCCGCACACTCAGCTGCAGAGCCTTCTCCTACTCTACAACCCAGGACTAGACCTTACACTTCTGATCTTCCGCTACACTTATATTCCATGATCATTGATTTTTTTCTTTTACAACTTAGAGCCTCGCTCTACTTATACAATCCCATGGTCTGCGGACCATGGGTAGATCTCTATAGCTAAACGTACATCACAAAATTGGGGGAAGACAACCCTATGACTCATCTACAAGCTACACACTCTGCGCCCACAAAATGCGGATTCTTTACATCAGAGTTACAACTTCTAACCAAAATCTGGGCTTTAAGCCCCAAAACTTCCCTTGGACGATCCCATGCCCAACATGGACTATGATGAGTGATTGTTGTTGAGCAGATCAGTGTGTTGATGTGGAGTGAGCAGAGTGAGAAAAGAACATAGTTGAGATCAAGCAGAGTGGCTGCCAATTACAAAGAACATTCAGTTCCTATTTGAGTGTGTTTTGGAGCCTGCATAAAGGAAGTTGGTGCTTCCATCTCTAGTGGGTGCTTAAGAAGGCTTGGGGGTTGGTGCCTCTTGCACGTTGGTGCTTGAATAAATCCAAGGAGATGCAAGTTTATGCTTGTCACAAATTTATGAAGTTGGTGCTTCACATGGTGCTTCGGGTAAGTTGGACAAGTGTCTACAAAAAGTGGGAGTTGGCACTTCCTGCTAGTGGGTGCTAGAAATAAACAAAGGGGTTTGGTTCTTCTTATGAGTTGGTGCTCACAAAATAGATTGATGTAATAGAGTAGGTGCTCTTATTTTATATCAATAACAACAACAAGATTGGTGCTTTTTCCAAAAAGGGTTTCCACATGAAAAACCTTGTGTCTCATGTGCATGATATTCATGGTGTGTATGCTTGTATGTTGATTTCATGTTGCTGCCATATTACATATTGTTGTTGATTATATGGATGGGTGCCAAGTTTGAATAAGAAAAGTAAATAGGCATAATACTTTAAAATTAGCCTTAATACTGATTCACCCCTCCTCTCAGTGTTATCATTGTTTCCAACAGACGACATTCAAAAGCAATGGGTCTTCCTTCTTGCATTAAGACAACACCAATTCCATTTCTTGAGGCATCACATTCCACAATAAAGGTTTTTGTGAAGTCTGGTGTAGATAAGAGCAGTTCTTGGCACATTCCCTCTTTAAGATGTTCAAATACCTTAGTTGCTTCTAGAGTCTAAGAAGATGCATCTTTATTCAATAATTATATTAGAGGTGTTGCTATTCTCCCATGATTCTTAAAAAACTTGTGATGTTGTGGGGATTTTCCATTCCTTAATTGCTTTAATTTTGTTAGGGACTACCTTAACACCCTCATGAGATAAAATATTACCCAGATATTCCACCTCATGTACTCCAAAGAAACATTTGGAGGTTTTTCTATGTAATTGTTTCTCCTCCAATAGTATTAACACCCTGTAAAAATGGTGAACATGATCCTTCCAAGACTTGTTTTAGAATAGTGTATCATCAAAAAATACTAACACAAATTTTCTAAGGGTTTGAAAATGGAATTCATCAAACCTGGAAATGTGGAAGGTGCATTAGTAAGGCCAAAAGACATGACCAAAAAATCCTAATGACCCTCATGAGTTATGATTGTTGTTTTCGGAATGTCTTCAGTCTTCATTCTAATTTGATGATATCCTGAATGAAGATCCAGCTTGGTCAAGTAAATTACTTCATGTAATTCATTCAACAACTCATCAATGACAGGAATGGGAAATTTAACTTTAATAGTGAGCTTTTTGGGTTCCCTATAATCCAGACACATATGCCATGATCCATCCTTCTTGTGCACAAATACTATTAGAGCAGATAAATAACTTTTACTAGGTTGAATTATACCGACCTTTAGCATTTCTGTAACCATGCATTCAATTTCACTCTTTTGGGAATAAGGATATCTGTAAGGCCTGATGTTTGGAGGAATACTTCTTGGAATCAAATGAATAGCATGGTAATGATCACGAATAGTTGAGAGGCCTTTGGGAGTCTAAAATACCTTGGAATTAATTGTCCAAGACTTTTTGGATATCTTGAGAAATATATTATTTTGAAGTTTGAATCTCTAATGAGCATAATTGTGAAATTACGCCCCATTGTTCTTTATTTAGAATCTTTGTCATGCCATTAGAGTTGATTTTCTTTCCTGATTTCCCCACGATACCCCTTAATTCAACTTCCTTTCCTTCCAAAAAAAAATTCAAGAAAAGTTCTTGAAAATTAAAAGTTATCATCCCCAAAGATTGCAACGATTGGACTCCTAGTACAACATCAACACCACCTATTGGAATGGAAAGAATTAGAATATTAAATACATATCCCCCCATGGTTAGCTTGATATTATGGCACTTTCAAAAGAAATTTATAGTTCATACAATTGCAACCATCGCTTGACACTCTAGTGTTGGATATAGGAAGCAATTCAATTCCCTAGCTATATTACAATGAATAATATTATGGGTACTTCCTAAATCAATCAACACTATTACATTTTTCTTGTTGATATATCCTTCTATATTGAGAGTTTGAGGAGATGGAATTCCTACCAATGCATTACAAGATATGGTCGAATTCATTTCTTCTTTCTCTGAGGTTGGTTCCTGGTATATATCCACCTCTTTTGATGTTTCTTTCTCCTTTACTTCCTCCTCTTCACAATCTATGTAAAATAATTTATTCTCAGCACACTTATGACCTTTAGTGTATTTTCTATCACAACTATAGCAAAACCCTTTTTCTCTTTTTTCTTCCAACTATTGTGATGTCAATCTTGTAGGTTGTGGAACAATAGAAGCAACAACACTTCCATATTTATAGTTGTGAGTGGTAGACTTCCTTGTTGCCATAATTTTTCTTTCAACTTTTCTTGCCACCCTAAATGCCTTCCCCAATGAATAAGGTTCCCAAAGGCGAACCTAATGTTGGACTTTATCCTTTAAAGTCCCTATGAAGACATCAAACCTATGCTCCTCTGGAATATTAGTTACCCTGATATTTAATTTTCGGAAGTCCTCAATGTGCTCCCCCATTGAACCCTTTTGTTTAAGTTTTATCAATTGGCTAAAGAAGTTGTTTCTCTTTGTATTCTCATAATGTGTTATCATTTCCTAAGTAAAACTTGACCAAGTGAAAAGTGGTTTACAAGAACAAATCCATCGATATCATACAACCTAATTGGGTTCTAAATATAAAGATGCAATGCATACCTTTTGTGTGTCTTGCACATCATGAAGATCAAATTGTAGTATCCATGTTATCAGATCATTGCCATCGAAATTCCTCATATCGATCTTTGAAATGTGGTGGGTCTTAAAGCCAACATTGGAGTCTCTAAAATCATAGTTCATATTCATTTTGTCCTCGTCATGATTTTCATGGATTACCATGTCACCACTAGGAATATTTTTTTGTAGTAACTTTGTCAAACCTTCAATATCCCCTTTTTAACCATCCATATATACTTTTATTTTTTTCTCTAAACCATCCATCTTAACATTCATCACTCCCAATTCATTTTTGGTTGCTCTTGAAATTTGTTGCACTTGGTCCTATAACTTTGGTATATCATGTTGCATTTCTTCCTCTTCTTCATGCATCGTATTAAAGCTTTCTAATTACTTACTAGGTGTGCCCATTTTTTTGATAAAATAATGGTATATATGCTTCTCTATTCCCTTTGAATGACTTCAAACTGATTCTTTAAACAAAAGTTATGCAAATAAATAAATAAAAACATGTCGTTTTCCTTATTTTTGGAGCTAGATATTTAAATTATTGTATCTTTGTAATTTCGGCTCTCCGAGATATGAAATTTGGTCCTGTGGTCACCCACAGAGTCTTAATTCTAACACCACAAGTCGAACCAAATTTGGATTCTTCAAGATAAAGTTATTCCCAATCTCCCACAATGTCTTGATTATGGACTAGTTCAGTAGAGCGAACTTGTACGAAGTGCCACATGTCCATGTTTCGAATTTTGGCCCTGAAAATAATACAAGAAAT
Source organism: Pinus tabuliformis (assembly GCA_031772625.1). NCBI lineage: Eukaryota > Viridiplantae > Streptophyta > Pinopsida > Pinales > Pinaceae > Pinus > Pinus tabuliformis. The sequence goes on along the minus strand of CM062820.1, from coordinate 628,533,088 downwards.
ACCAAAGTCAGTGAAATTTCGGTGACCTTTTACAAAATTCAAATCCAATTCTTGTAGAGGAATTTATGATGATGTTCCCAGGGTCACCTATTTGGGACTAAATTCTATAGCATGAAAAAACGCTAACTTATTCAGACCATATCTCATAAAATATAGTGAACCAATATATAAACTTTTTATAAGAAGTTAATCAAGATTTAAAATCCCTATGGTCAAAATTTCAGCTTCTAAATCTTCATATAAAAAAATTTATAGCGAAAATTCCAAGATTGATTTTTTGCAACAACAAAATCCTAGAATCCAAATCTTTGTTACCAAATGTTATGCAACCAGCTCACAAAATAGAAGAAAAGATAGATCAACGACTCAAAAATTATACTCTTCGAGGGGGAACCTCCTTTAAATTACACAAGACCTCCTTCCTATATATAGGATTTTAAGGGGTCACAATATAATCAAAGCCAACATAACAATAATAATGTAATGGCACAACAATAAAAATAGTGGCTTCTATGGGGCACAACAATAACAATATGGAGTCTACATTAACAATAACAATTAGGGGACTACATTATTATTATAGGGACCTAACAATATTCATAACTGCCTTACAATTAGGTTTTTCACTTTTTTTTTAACTAAATATAGATACATTTTTAGAAATATGCAAAGAATAATTCATTCTCCAAATTGAGTCCTGCTTCAAATATCCAAGAGTTCCTTTTTTATAAATCTTTTTTTTTAAATAATTTGGTGAGAAGCTCAAAATTGTTTATGATTTTTATTTTTATTTTTATTTTCCAAGTTGGTATATATAGTTTTGACCTTGGATACCATTCCCATCATGTTCTTCATTCTTTTATCTTTCCAATGAGGTCTCATTTTCTAAAATTGGATGTTGGGAAATCAAGTTATGTCCTCCAAAAGTTCATGACTCAACCACCGTTGATCTACATGAAGTGACTCAAAAATCGTTGATATGCTCCACATAAATCTTGGATTTTTTTATTTATAACTCTGTGGAGTAGGAAAATCCTCTCTACGAACAAAGACGATCCCTCTAGCCCAAGAGAATGGGTCTAGCTGCAAACAATACAATCTAATGTAAATCTCATTAGATTAGAATCGAATAAGAGGGTCTACCTATTATAGCACTAATCCGCTTGATGATGATCTTGCTTCCTTGCTATAGCTTCCTTTTATTCTTTTCACTCAAATACCTAAAACAAGCATGCAATATACAACAACGAACGTGATAGCATGAAATCGAATTAAATCTACTTAAAAGGTCAAGGAGGTTTAAGCTATCGAATGTAATATTACACACGACATAGGAAATAAACCATTAGTTGTAGTAATATAAAATTCAATGAGAAATACAACCAGAGCCTTGACATTGCAGGTTCCCTTTGGCATGTCTAGGTTCCAACACCACTATAAGCATCTCATGATTCACCCTCAAAACAATAGAAGTTCAAGGCCTCTTTATTTTTACTCCAAACCAAACACTATAAGCTAATTATCCCTTCACACACAAGCTAGAAGGCTAAGGTTCTAAATATGGCTATCAAGATTTGCAGATAATTCCAACCCTTTCATTAGCTAGCTGAGGTTGTAAAATGAAGAGCTTATATAGCTTTTATAGAGGGAAACGGATCCTCTTATGGTGGGAGAAGCCCTATCCCTTTTGGTTTGTTCCATTTTAATAGGGGAAAGGAGCCCAAATAGTCTCTCTCGGCTTTATCTTGCTCAACCATTTACTAGCCTTCCGTTCACGAAGCTTCTAGACTTGGAAAATTTGATTCCATTTTTAAAAACTTGCCAAAAGAGGGTCAGCATCGGTGATGAATGGCTCACTTGTGTCATTCAACATTTGTCCTAGTTTTAAACTCTGCAAATGGGCACAAGGAAGGAACTGAGCACTGGCGTCAGTCTTGGAAACTAAGCTTGAAGGAATATTCTTGAGAAATGATGTAAGAGGGAAATGTTATGTAGATGAAGAGGGATGTAGGGACATGTTCTTCATGGCAGGGAAACATATGAGGGTCACTGTAGAGGCCCTCTAGGATCGAGGAACAGGGAGTATAGGGACAGTGACAAAATTCTGTGTAACAGGTGCCCCCTAAATCACAAAAGCCAAACAAGAGCGAGGGGTGAACTTCTTTATAAGTAGATGCGTGGAACCAGAGGTCGGCATCAGAAAACCTACAAGCAAGCATAGATACATATACATCAATGAAATATCTGATACATGAATCATGGTATAGATGCAACGATCCAGAAAAAGGTCATGTAAATGCATTAGGGGAATTTTGAGGTCTAAAATGGGCTTCCTAAGGAAATTATAAAATAATAGTGGAAATAATAAAATAAGATTAGATTACATCATCAAATTTTAGAGGGAAAAAAGGAAAAACTATTTTTTCGACTCATATTTTCAACTTATTTCCTATGGATTTACTTAAATTTCAAGTGGAAACACTCGTTGGATGCAAAATTTGATTCCTCATCCAAGAATTACCCATGTTGCATACTTTAGATAGACCATATTACAGAAAAAATGAGAAATACATGGAAAACAATATTGCAATCACGTGCTTTCATGTATTTCTCATTTTTCATACAACATGGTTCATCGAAAGTATGTAACATGGGTACTCCTTAGATGAGGAATTAAATTTTTGCATCCAATGAGTACTCCCACTCGAAATTTGAGTGAAACCTTAGGGAGATAAATTGAAAATATGAAAAAGTAGTGTTATTATTTTATAATTTTTTATTCTTTTTACTCTTTTACACCAAAAATGGTGAATCATCCCCCATGGTTGAGATCATCATCTTGAATCTTGTTGGTTCTTATAAAGTTTATTTTGGTTGTACATTTTTCTTAGGCGGCTCATTTTAAACCTCAAAATTCCCCTAATAGGATCCAAGATATGGGCGCAGTCATCCAGTAAGAAGGATCATATCAAACCCAAGGTATGGTCGCAACCATCCAAAATGAGAAGGATCACATAAAACAGACTCATGGTATGGTCGCAGCCATCCATCAGAAAGAGACATGTATGTAAACATGATCATGTCACATTTCTCTGCAACTTGGATTTGTGTAATCTAAGCCCAAGGTCTTGAGCTCCAACAGGACCCGATCAAAGTACAAATTCTAGCATGCGAATAGATGTGTTGATGTCGAACATGATAGAAAATCACTTGATTACCAATCAAAATGTGAATTGTTAACAAGCGTGAGAAAGACCACCAATAATGACAATGGCTCTCAAGGTACCAGCAACACAATTCACAGAGTGTGAATAAGGAATTGTAGCTGAACACCCGTGAAATCACTCGATCGAAAGCCATTGATGTGTTGGGTGTGGACCCTGATTATCTTATTTATTTAGAGGTATTGCCACATTGGACCCCAGTTCGTAATGTGGCGGCAATGCCGCCCATAAAATGTACGCTACCAGGGGGGTCCAGGGGGGAGAAACAACGATTATTTGGAGCCCCCCCCGGTGGGGGATCAGGGGCAGCGCCCTCGAAGCTAAAAATAGATATAAATTTCCTTGTAAAATGTTGTAATTTTGTAGTCAATCTAGGCCATTCATTAGGCGGAGATCTGACGGTAGAAGTTATGTTTAAGTTATAGTTTTTTGCCCTAGAAGGCAAACCCTCGACATATATGAGGGAATTGTATTGTGGCTATGTAGATCTGTATTCTGAGTGAGAAAGAGAGAAGAGATTGAGTGAGATCAAAGAGGGAATCACAATGGATCTGTTGTAGGTTGTATCTCTTCATTTTGCTGGATAATATAAAAGGAAGGACTGGTTGTTTCTCCATGGACGTAGCCCAAATTGGGTGAACCATGTATATCTATGTCTCTCTTGTTTTATGTGTTTTCTGTGTTTATATTTCTGCAATATATTTTATGTGTTCCATTTCTGTGTAATATATAATTTTCTAACAACTGGTATTAGAGCCAAAGGTCTATTTGGCTGATAAACTCGCAAGAGAGAAGGGTTCCTGGTTTGAGTGGGAGCAATGGCAAAAGATGGTAGGTTTAGGGTCGAAAAACTTAACGGCCAAAACTACCAGTTGTGGAAGATGTAGATGGAAGATTATTCGTATCAAAAAGATATGTACCTACCATTACAAAGAAGTCGATGAGTATGACAGTCATATAATGGGATATTCTCGACAGAAAGGCACTTAGAACAATACGGTTGTGCCTAGCGGTGTCGGTAGCATTTAATATTTCTAAGGAAATGACAATAGAGGGTTTAATGTCAGCAATGGCCAAACTATATGGAAAACCCTCGGCCTCAAATAAGGTATTTCTTATAAAGCGTTTATTTAATATGAAGATGTCAGAAGTTGGATCTATTGCTAATCATTTAAATGAATTTAATACAGTTACTAGTCAGTTAAGTTCTGTAGGGGTAACTTTTGATGATGAAGTTAGGGCTCTGTTATTTCTATGCTCATTTCCAGAAAGTTGGAATGGTTTAGTTATGGCCATTAGTAACTCTATCTCTAGATCTAGTACTTTAAAGTTCGATGATGTTGTTTGTGCAATCCTTAGCGAGGCAATACGATGGAAAAGCTCTGGTGAGACATCAGGTAATGCTTTGACTACAGAGATTAGGGGAAGAAAAATGGAAAGAGGAAATAGCCCAGGATATCACAGTAAGTGAAGGAAAGGTAGATCCAAGTCTAGATCGGGGATAGTGTGCTGGAAATGTGGGAAGAAAGGACTCCTGAAGAAATATTGCAAGTCTCGAAAGGGAAAAGAAGGAGACATGCAACAAGAAAACAATCATGAAACGAATGTAACAAGTGATGTGTTGCACGATGCTTTGATTATTTCATTAGAAAATATTATGGATGCCTGGGTGGTAGATTCAGGGGCCTCATTCCATGCCACAACTAATAGGAAGCATTTTCATGATTATGTTCAAGGAGATTTTGGACAGGTTCGATTGGGTGATGATAAACCCTATAAAATCATTAGAATGAGTACAGTTTTCATAAAACATTAGAATGGAAATAAATGGTTGTTGAAGGAGGTAAGGTATGTTCCAGATCTGAAGCGAAATTTGATTTCAACAAGGTAGTTGGGAGGTGAAGGTTGTGTAACAACCTTTACAATTAAAACTAGAAGGTCACTAAAGGAGCCCTGGTAATAGCAAAAGGAGAAAAGGTTGGTACATTGCATTTATGCAATGGTATTTCTAATTCTATTAATTATTTAACCTCTATAGGAGAAGATATGACATTATGGCATCGTAGGCTTGTGCACATGAGTAAGAAGGGGATGTAGATTCTTCACTCAAGAAATTTTTTGTCAGGTTTGAAGCATCTTGATTTAAAATTCCGTGAGAATTGTGTTTATGGAAAACAGAAGAGAGTCAGATTCCTCAGAGTTGGGAAAGAAAAGAAGAGCAAAAAATTAGAGCTTGTGCATACAAATGTATGGGGACCTGCTCAGTATCATATCTCGGTGGCTCTCATTATTATGTTAGTTTGATTGATGATGTAACCAGAAAAACCTGGATTTATTGTATTCGGAATAAATCTAATGTATTTGATACTTTCAAGAAATGGAAATTTTTGGTTGAAAATGAGACAGGAAAAAGGTTGAAGTATCTCAAATCAGACAATGGAGGTGAATATTGCAGCAAAGAGTTTGATATGTACTGTTTAGAGAATGGAATTCGTAGAGAAAAGACACTTCCAGGAACACCACAAGAAAATGGTGTGTCATAAAGGATGAACAGGACAATCATGGAGCGTGCAAGGTGCATGAGATTGCATGCAGGATTTCCTTTACAATTTTGGGAAGATGATGTAGATACTATTGTTTATCTAATAAACAGACAGCCTTCAAGTTCCTTGGATGGTGGTATTCCAGATGAGGCATGGACAGGTAAAAAGGTAAACTACTCATTTTTTAAAGACTTTTGGTTGTGAAGCCTTAGTCCACATTAATAAAGAAAATAAAACAAAGCTTGAGGAAAAATCAAAGAAATGTACCTTTATTGGATATGGTGTTAATGATTTTGGTTATGGTGTTATAGAGAATACACAGTTCTTGATGACATCACAGAAAAAGTGAAGGTGCCTGAAAATCATAATGATCAACAACCAGAACAACAACAACAACCACAACAGCAACAAGCACCTCAAACACCTGAAATTGGTGTTAGAAGATCTACCAGGATAAGTAAACCCCCTAAACGATACTCTCCTTCATTATATTATGTATTGTTGACTGATTCTAGTGAACCAGAATGTTATGAAGAAGCAGTGCAGGTAGAAACCAGGAAGAAGTGGGAGCAAGCCATGAAATAAGAGATGGACTCCTTAGCACATAACTAGACTTAGGACTTAGTCAAGTTTCTTGCAGGTAAAACAGTATTGTAGAATAAATGGGTTTACAGGTTGAAGGAAGAAGATGGAGGTAGAAAAATGTATAAAGCTAGACTTGTGATGAAGTGGTTTGTACAGAAAAAGGGTATAGATTTTGATGAGATATTTTCTCATGTTGCTAAAATGACTTCAATCTAAACTATTTTAAGTCTAGTAGCAGCTAAAGATTTGCATCTTGAGTAGTTAGATGTAAAGATAACCTTTCTCCATGGGGATTTGGAGGAAGATATATATATGCAGCAACCACAAGGATATGAGGTAAGAGGGAAGGAGAAACTAGTGTGCAAGTTGAAGAAGAGCTTGTATGGCTTAAAATAGGCTCCAAGGTAGTGGTATCTAAAATTTGATAGGTTTATGTCTGAACAAGGTTATACTAGATGTCACTCTGATCATTGTGTTTATCTCAAAAGGCAAAAATGATGGCAACTATATTATATTGTTATCATATGTAGATGACATTCTTGTTGCTCTAACATGCAAGAAATAAATGTGTTCATAATAAAATTGGAAAAATCATTTACAATGAAGCATTTGGGTGCTACAAAACAAATCCTTGGTATGAGAATAACCAAAGATAGGAAGAATCGAAAATTAACATTGTCTCAGAATGAGTACATAGAAAAGTTGTTGAAAAGATTTAATATGCAGAATTCAAAACCAGTTAGTACACCTTTGGCTAGCCATTTCAAACTAAGTAAGGAGGTGTATCCCAAGATTAAGGAAGAAATAGATTATATGTCTAAAGTTCCATATGCATCAGCAGTTGGAATCTTAATGTATGCAATGGTCTACACAAGGCCTGATATTGCACATGCAGTGGGAGTTATAAGCAGGTACATGAACAATCCAGGAAAAGAACATTGGATGGCATTGAAGTGGGTTCTTAGGTATTTAATAGGTACCACAAATCAATCATTATGCTTTGGTGGTTCAAACATTGCTCTACAAGGATATGTTGATGCAGATATGGCGAGTGATAGAGATAACAGGAGGAGCACTACAGGATATGTGTTTACTAGGGAGAAACTGAGATTTTTCTCACTTTCAATTGGTCTTCAAGTATGATGAAGAAGATGAGAAACATCCAAGTCCAAAGTGGAGCCATTTTCTAGAAAACGAAGTAGCGGTGGAGTTGCTATAATCAGTCTCCAAGTGGGAGATTATTGGGTGTGGATTCTGATTATCTTCTTTATTTAAGGTATCGCCACATTGGACCCCAGTTCGTAATGTGGCAAAAATGTCGCCTATAAAATGTATGCTGCTATGGGGTCCACAGGGGGCGACAATGATTATTTGGATCCCCTCCCTGGTGGGGGATCGGGGTTAGCACCCCCGCAGCTAAAAATAGATGTAAAATTACCTTGTAAAATGTTGTAATCTTGTAGTCAAGCTGGGTCGTTCATTAGGCGAAGATTTTATGGTAGAAGTTATGTTTAATTTAGAATTTTTTCCCTAGAAGGCAATCCCTCGATATATATGAGCGAATTGTATTGCGTCTAGGTAAATCTGTATTCTAAGTTAGAAAGAGAGTGGAGATTGAGTGAGAGTGAAGAGGGAATCACAACAAATCTTATGTAGGTTGTATCTCTTCATTTTGTTGCATAGTATAAAAGGAAGGACTGGCTGTTTCTCCGTAGATATAGCCCAAATTGGGTGAACCACATATATATGTGTCTCTCTTGTTTTATGTGTTTTCTGTGTTTATATTTCTGCAATATATTTTATGTGTTCCATTGCTCTATAATATATAATTTTGTAACATGATGAGAACTTTTAGTCGAGTGCGAAGAACTTGGCATTAGGGCATGCAAGCTCTAAGGTACTGGAAGGAGTCTCTCAGCCAACTTCCTAGATAATGAGTTGAATTCGACAGGAAGTGACCTTGTCAAAGGAGAGCCATGATGTATCCCACATCATCGACACGAGACAAGGGATGCAATGATTATGAGATGATACAGAGAATCAGGAATGAGTGTAAACTGTAGAAGGGTTAACTCTTGAACATATCAGTGACACGACTCCAAAGTTTGGCAGCTTTTGGATCCATAGGATTGGAGGTCATGATGACATGGTAGAGATCAGATGGAATGGAAAAAATGGCATCCCAAACCCAGGAAAGTCAATGATGAAGTGGGGATATCCCAACCCGACACAAAATAGAAGAGTGTCATGTTCAAGAGTGACAAGTTGCCGACACAACTGGTAAACATTTCCATTTTCCCCCACCATTTCTGGTAGGTACCCCAATTATTTTTGTTCTCAAGCTTGAAGGGGATATCATATGCTTGTAATGTAAGTCCATCCTTCGGATGAATCTGAGCTAGTAAGATTAATGAGCCCTAGGAAGGAGAAGCTCATGTCCGTCATGGTGAGGAATCCGATGTCATTTAAAGTTTAACAAGTTCGAAAAAGGGAAAAATCTATATATTTTTCATGTTTAGAGAGCTTGAAAAAGACACGGAAAAGAAAATTCCAAAAGGTCCCTTTTCATAAAGTTGTATCTTGAGCCCGAAAAGGTAGAAAACAATACTCAAGAGAACATCTTAACCATGTCAGCCAAGGAGTATATTTTTCGTAAATAGTTTATCCCAGCCCGAAAAAGGGGTAAACATATACTGGGTAAATGACATTTCAAAACCATTTTATGAGGTCAAAATGACAAGAGCTTGGAAATATTTTCATGTTTCAAGAGTAATAAAAGAGCTTAAAACAGACTCCCCATTTTTATTTTCTTTAACGAGTCAAAAAGGGAAAAATACTTGGCGATATTTTCATTCAATTTTTTTACGATTCGGGAAAAGAGCTTAAACATGATTCTAGTTTCGCAGCACCAGCAGCAAACCATCACCTGTTGCTACACAATAAGCAAACATATTATTTGTTTCTAAGGTAAAATTGCGAAAAAATGCTTTTAAAACCCTAAAACATGGTGAAAAGGTTATAAAAAGGGAAAAAGTAAAACATTTTTTACCATTTACCTCTTTTACCTCATTTGGAGCAATTTTTACCTGCTTGTGCCTTAAATCTTCAAGAGTGGATGGCAGTAGATCGAGGAGGCTGATCGACGAACTGTCTATTGCAAGTAAGAGATGAGGCCCTAATCTCTGTTTTCATACCTGTTTTTCTTGATTTTAACCGCTTTTTCGAGTTTTTAAGGGATTTTTTGCAAAAAAAATTCACCCTCGATTAGTGTGGGATCCAAGCATGGGATTGCGCCAATCGAGGGTTTCTAACATGGGAACTTGTGCCGTCGATGCAACTATTTTTAAAACAGTTTTTCCTGCGTAGAGAGATGAATATTTTCAATTTTCCGCCCAGTTTCATTGCTCTAAATCTGATACTTGGCTTGCAAAAATTGATGTTAGGTTGAATGCATGATGTTTGCAGGCAAATCATAGCAAGAAATATGGTGATCGAATGGAAAGAACATGATCATGAAGGAATTGATTCATTGGCATTGGAAGATCCAAACTGTCTGGATGCACTGAGGAACAATGGGCTCCTCAAATTCTTTCTCACACTGCGCCTTCGGGCTCAACCTGAGATGCTATACTACTTGATCTGTCTGTGGAACGTTGGACAAGAGGTATTTGTGATCTGTGATCAAGAGCTGGAGCTAGAGACTTCAAACATCTACTTCATTACCGAACTGTCCCATAGAGGGGAACCAGTCCAATTGCATGGATGCAGGCCCAGTGGGGCGAGTGTAAAAACGCTCCTTGCAGAACATTGTCTGGAAGCTCTGAAATTTAAAAGCATCAAGGTTTACATCATGACCATATGAAACCTTGTACTGAAGGTGTTTCTTTTGACAATTAATAGGGTAGCTGGGGCTCAGGCATTACATGAGTCCAACAAATCTAAGTTCCAGTATGCCATAGACTGCACGGCGCCCACTGTCTTCAACTAGGTAGAAGCCATGAAAGTGAACATGAAACACCAATTATCCAAATGCAAGGTAGGAAACCTAGGGCAATTTAGATATGGTTCTGTTCTGGTGGCTTTCTTCTTGGAACTGATCCCACTGTTCCACTATCAGCTGGCAGAGGTAAATCCCTCGATGCCATGAGATCCATGGATGATCCGATGGAATGAACCGAGGCCCAGAACTAGAGGGGGCTAGCACATGTCATATAAGCCCACTTTCTTTGCATGGCTAAGGCATCAACTAATTGTTATGGAGGATTGGCCATATAGCAGGACTAACTTCCACGGCGATCCTGACATGCCGCTCCCAGAGGGGGAGGATTTTGATGGTGGAGGTGAGCAAAACAATTTTTTTTTTTACTTTTTATTGTATTTTGAATATATGTATTCGTGACATTTTTATTTTTTAATTGCAGATGTGGGCCCAGAGCGACTAGCTGGGATGTCCCTAAATGCTAGACGCGTTGCTCGATAATTTGAGATCACTCCTTATCATGAAGGAGTCGATAATGAGGAGGCGATTGCACGGAATCTCGATAACCTGACCAGAGGCATCCGAGAGTATGCCCGAATGGAGGACATTCCATGCTGTTATCAATGACACAAAGTGGAAGGGTCATATTAGATTCATTGATTACTGACTCACATAGTACGGGCAGTAATGTGCTATCATGAGCACAATGTCGAGTAGTCCATAGTTTAGCATTTACAGTTTTGAGGCATGCGAGCCACATATGTACTTGGAACACATATTATTTTTTGGGTTTTGATGTATGACATTCAAACATTACCAACATATATATATGTGCTACATTTCCTATTTACTATGATACAATGTTTTGTTTTTCACGTATTGCGTAAATGTATGTCTAACACATAATTAGCTAATGCATTTGTTAATGTATTCATATGCCTAGGAATGTGATGATATGTGATATAATCAAAATTTCTTTCCAATAAACGAATACACAAATACATTCTCAATATCTGAGGGTTTCTGACAGAATATTACCCATTGAGTTGAAGAACAACAATTTGCGAATCAAGGTTAACAACCATTTCTTGAATGTCGAGAGCAATGGCTTCTGATAAGAGTTTGATAGTTGTGTTATATTCAGCAATGTTATTAGTTGCTTGACCCAAACAAATACCTTGAAGATCAATCAACTCATCACGAGGGGCATTGGGTACTACGGCAAGCACCATCAGCGAAACCGACGTAAGGAGTCACAGACATCTGCAAAGCAGGTGAAGACATAATAACCAGGAAAGCTGCTTGAAAAACAGACGAAACTAAACTACATAAAAATGAATAACACACTTATGTACAAAAGTAACCATGCGAAATGACTCAGGCATAGTACTTTTTGAGGGTGTCCATTTCCGAACTCGGGTAATAAATCAACAGGGAGGAAAACAAGAGTTTTACCATTGACATGACATGTAAGCATTGACTTGGCCAAGTGATAGAGAAAAACTCATACAAGGGTATGCCCCCATGCCCCCTAGGCGAGGGAGGTTTATGAGTCATAAGATGGAAACCCCATTGTGATAATGGGAAAATGGTTGAAACTTGAAGAGGCAAGAAAAACCTGAACTCATGATGAGAAAAAGGTGCCCCCAGTTGAAAGATCTTGACAGTATTAGGACAAACTGAGATGTCAATAGGCAGCATTGGGGTAATATTACCCATGTTCCCTTTCGACCAAACTTCATGGGTCATGATAGGTGTTTGAAGTGGTTGAGTCGGGAAATGAGAAGAGAACTTCTCAAGACAAGTAGACATGACCTTTGGGCTCGTCAAGAATGAGGAACGATGATGAGTATCATTCCACAGTTCTTCCTCAAGAGACATAATTTCCATGATTCTTTCGTTAGAAGGAAAAGTCTCAGTTAAGGGATTGGGAGAATCCAAAGAACAAAGCCGCAGAGATTGAGAATACATGTCAAGAGACATACTCGAAGCAATATGATCAGTAGTTACTGAAGCTAAAGTTGAAACAATCTCCACATAATTGATCTCGGCAGGGCTTAACGGCATGACATTAGCCCATGTATCAACAAGATCTGGAGAGGGAATGACCCAAGGATCAAACTTAACTGAGACCATGTTGATTGAGGCAACATGTGGGAGTGGGAGAGGAAAAATACCCATTAAGGCGAGATCTTTGAAAATTCCAGCCCCCACACTCTCATATGGAGCACCAGTATGCTTCACATAAGGAACATTGCCATCCGAGGATGAAGAAGAAAATAAAGACAACTGGTCAACTATGATGATCTTCCCTTGATGAGGAAATCATAGCACGCGGAATAGAGAGGAGGCTACAACATGCATAGCATGGGTCCAACTCCACCCGAATATAAGATTATAGTTCAGATTTGCATCAACAATTTCTACCTCGACATTGACTATCTTGCCTTCCAAGGTAATGGAAAGATTAGGAAGGACATCGAAAGGTTGAGAATCACGTCCACCAAAGACTTCCAACGTGTTAGGTGATTGGTTCAGGGTAGGAGAACCAATTGCATTCCAACAAGAAACAGACGTGATGCAGGTGGAGGCACCTTCATCGATGACGGTCCTGTGAATTGCTTCTCATTATGATCACTTGAATGAGAAATGCAATATGATGAGGTAAGCGCAGAACATGTTTTTACAAATCAAAACGGATGAGATTGGAATCAAATGGATCAATACCTCCAATAGCCAACAACAATGCTCCGTTGAGAAGGACAACTTTGAAGGACCTTGAGAGTAGACATAGCTGATGGTGATTGAGCCAAATCCTCAACAATGTTATAATGTTGAGTGGCTCGAGCATTTGGATTATACGAGGACTTTCGTAGCAGACCACAAGAGGGTGATCAAATAGCAGAATCGGGATTAGGTCGCTCTATATGGAGAGGATCGGAGGTAGACAGGGTAGAGGAGGAAGGGGTACCTTCTTTCTCTTTCGCTGCTCTTTCAAGACAGTCGGGGTCCCTTTGAGAAAGCGACTAACATAAAATCATTGGGGATAATCTTTATTGTAATGGTCCTCCTCACAGATGATGCATGGATACTTGGGATTTCTTTGAGAAGTATCACCATCAAATGACTTAGGAGGGCCATGTTTTGGGGCATCGGCTTTGGCCTTGCCTTTTCCCTTCTTTTTACCCTTCGAGGATTTGTTCGCTCTGGTAGATTGAACAATGTGAACCTCAGAGGTTTTACCAAGACCAGGTGAATTTCAAGAGGGATCATTAGAACCAGTATTCAAGACCGCTTTCTACTTGGAAGAAGATTTTGCAGGGGTCTGAGACACAGAACCAATCACTCCATCAACAGGTGGTGTAGCCAGAAAATTTGATGTTTTCAAATCAAATGATGGTCTCAGAGCATCGGGTAACATCTCATATAAAGTGCCAGATTGCAAGTAGACTAGGTCCAAATACTAAGCACAAGCGATGGCTTTCTCCTCTATAACACACCCACCCATAGCTATGTCCATAGAAATTGGGCTGACGAATGATTTGGTGAACCATTCTATCAACAACTGATCAACAATTTCAAACTTGATCAGGCGATGCCGACATCTCCATTCATGGATGTGATTGGAGATATGGGTCATAGTGTCTTGCTTAAGTGGTGTAAGCAGATATGTGTTAGTTTCATAGTGAACCGACAGTTGGAAATGAGTGAGGATTGCCATAGAGAGAGTGTTGAAGTCACTATAGGTACCTCATATTTCGCAGCAACCCCTGTGAGAGTTCTTTGAAAAAGCTATAAATGGGTAGAATCATCAATGTACGAATTGGAGAAGCACCAGAGGTGATATGTCATCGTGTGGGCTTGTGGATCCTCCTTCGCTTTTCCCTCAAATTTCGAGCAATCGCTCGGAACTTTTATTGGAACTAGAGACTAGTAAGGCGAATGAAGGATAGGATCATTGGTAAGCCTTGACACATCCAAGAGTTCCAATGTGGCCAAGAATGGAAACTACGTATTAAAAGGCATTGGGGACCTCTAAGTAGGTCGGACTATAGAACCCATCCTTGTTGGTAAGGATATTTCCCCCACAATGGAGGATTTTGTCCATATGGCATCTAATTTTTCCCCCACTCTAGGTTACCTTTCCCGTAGGGAGGATTCTATGCTAGGTAGCCTTGATATTGTCATGCCATAGGCTACTAATAAGAAACATATTGGTTAAAAGGTTGTTGATCCTATTGACCTTAGACATAAGGATTTTTAAACGCTAACCCTAGACATATTGATTTTGCACCTGCTACCCCTGGACATAAGGATTTTTAGCCTGTTGCTGTAGGACTCAACCTTGACCTTGCAAAGGCTGACCTTGATGATATGAATACAAGCATTGTTGCTGCTCGAGTTGAACTTGTTGCTGCAAAGGTTGGCTTTGATGTTGTCAAGGTTTTCCCTGCGGCTGCAGAGTTTGACCTCGCGAGGACATAGGTTTGGAGGACTAGTGAACAAACTGTGTCTGCCGCTACAAAGTTTGTTGCAACTTTCGTAAGGGTTGCCCCTATAGTTGTTGCAGTTGTCCTTGCTGCTACACTACCTACCCTTGCTGCTACAAGGATTTCCCTTGCTGCTACAAGGATTTCCCTTGCTGCTATGAAGGTTTCCCCTACTGCTGCAAGGGTATCTGGATAATCCCCAGGGGTGACACCTTTAAAGTTCCCGAATTGGATTTGGCCATATCCACTAGGCACAATGGATGGACCAGGCTGAACATAGGGTCTAGCTTGAGAAATGTAAGGCATATTTACCATCGCTTGTGAACCATATGGAACATAAGGAGGTTGGAATGGAACTTGAGCCACATATGGCTGCTGGTACTAGATGTTACTTGACCCAGATGAACCTGCAGGGTTCGGCTGCTAGTATTGGACATTACTTGACCCAGATGGACTAGCAGGGTTCAGAATAACATCGTAAGAGGGTTGATTCATTCCAACCATGTGAGTTTGTGAGCCACTCACATTGGTTGTGCTAGACATCATGGAGATATTCAGGTCTTGTCCCCAAGTGGTGGCACAGTCTATCCACTCAGCGAAGGGGTAAAAGAACTTACCGAGACTTGACTTGAGACTGTCGATTGAACCAGAAGAGTTAGTTGAAACAAGGAAACAAGTGGATTTGGAATGGTGGTTTGCACTGGAATTGAAGTGACTACAGTTTGCACAATCAGTCGAGAGGTCAGGTTCTGAATGAAAGAACCTGAGGTAGGCATAGTGCCTAAAGACTGGATAGGGTTATGTTATAATGACGAGGCACCGGGAGTGCCCGAAACCAACTAAGATAGAGGGTATAACCATGTGGCAATAAAGGCTCGCTATACTCAATGTAGACACTAGTCGTAATGCTTCCCATATAAGGGAAACCTTCTGGAGGGAACAGATATCCCTACTCATCAACTACGTGAGGAGTGTGTGTAGTAGAAACCTCCAACTGACTCGGAGAGGAGATTGGGATCTTGCCTTCTAATTCCATGGGTGGAAACAAACGACGTCGAGCAACCAAAGGTGTTCGAGGCGATAATTCGAACGGAACACCGGGTTGATTGTACGGACTATACGGACGCTGCAGTGATATCACAATAGAATCGAACAAAGGGTTTGGAGGGTAAAAAACTAGTCCCTGCTGACCTTCAGGAGTCAACGGACTCTCGGGTGTCTGGATAGGATTATCCAGAGATTCCGAGCCAGATTCGTAAGGTGACCCAGTATCTGATGGAGGAGGACAAGATGACAAAGGTTGAATACTCAGAACAATTCCAAGTTCAACACCTTGATCCTCGAGTGACTATGGGAGTTCAAGGAGAGGCTCCTTAGATGATCTTTTATATGGAGCAGTGGAAGCGGAACTAGGCAAACCTAATGGTTCTGCCATGGTGACTTTGTCTCAAACAACAAGAGAATAGAGATTAATTTCAAGACCTCTTTAAACTATATTAAAGGTATACTCATGATGTGGTCTAGAATAAGACTATGAGGAATGTGATGTGATCGTGGGAAAAAAAAATTTAAGGCACTGAAATAGATTGATGCCTTTCCATGTTTTAAGAGTCGAGAAAAATGCAAATATGACTCTCGTCACTTTCAGTTTGAACGAACTCGAAAGGACAAGTGCTCGATGATCTTTTAAATTTAAAGATTCAAAAATACCAAAATGAATACTGAGGATAATCTAGGCAAAAGGATTACTAGGTAACCGTGAAATACAGAATACCTCCTGTTATAGAAATTTTTGTGCCTTGCATCACTCAGCATGAAATGTCAATAATCAAGGGATCCAAAGTCCCTAAACATGTTGTTCCTACCCCTAGAGGAACAAGGCCAGCAAACCACAACACTTAACAAAAGTTCTCCACCTAAAAACACTCAAAAACAAGGCAATTTTGGATCATGTCAACTGCTCCACTGAGCATCTGCGCTGAATGTCAACTGCTCCACTGTCTACCTGCGTTGAATGTCAACTGCAAAGAAGGCTACCTGTGCTGAGCGAGTTTGGACAAGTGGCAGAGTCATTTCTCAAGGTGTCAATGCCCAGGAAGCTTCCAAAGTGACACTTGGATCAGGGAATTCGACTGGTGATGAGTAAGAGGTTCCAAATCTCCAAGTGGAAGCAAGAACCTCCAAGTGGACTCAAGAACTGAAGTGGGAGAGGACACTAGTCAGTCTCAGACCAGTCTCAAACTGACTCATCCTCTCTCCAATAACCCTATATATAGATCTCTTCTACATGAGATCAGGGAGGCTGGAATTTAGTATTTGCAAAGAATTGTTGTTGGTTTGTGGCTAGAAATATTGGGTGTGTTATGCTTTGAAAGGAGCTGAAGAAGGAAGTCCATTCTGCTGGTAAGGAGATGCTGGGTTGGAGCCCTATGGGTTGTATCTCTTCCTGAACACTGTTACTTTCAATAAAGCTATCTCGATTCTTTCCTATATGCTGGTGTATTTTGTGTAATTGCATTAGTATATTTGATTTACTTCTAATCCTGAATTATTTATGAATATGTATATTTGCCTTTGTATTGTGTTCTTCTCTTGTTGCAAGTAGTTGTTCTCTTGTCACAGGTAGCTGTTCTCTTGTGATCTCGCGGGATTCAAGTAGCTGTTCTCTTGATCGAGCGAGGAGGCAAGTAGCTGTGGACATACAAAGAGAAGAGGATCTAGTTCGAGGGACAACCGGAAGATAACAGTAAGTCTGCCGATCTCCTCTCTTTCATATTTCATAAAGGAAGAAATCATGATAGCTGTATTCGTTTGTTGCTAAGGCGCTGTCACACCTTAGGTGGATAGGATCGTCCTAAATAGGCATTTTTCCCCACAAAAAATTGGCGACTCCGCTGGGGAAGAACTTGTTTATTCATTTCATTTGTGTTTCCGTCATTTGTTTACTTCATAGACTTGACAGCAACTCTTGAACTGCATCTTTCCCGGATGCAAAGTAAAAGTTGCTGCTTTGATCCAGTATGTTGGACTTGTCTATGATTTGAACTAGATCCACAAATGATTTGATTGATCCTTGTGATAGTCTTTAGTACCCTATCAAAGCATCCCTCTATTTATACCTTGCTTGTGTTTCTGATTTGGCCTGAAACAGTGTATTTTTGAGCATTTTGTGACCCAGAAACCAAGAGAAACGAGAGTTTCTCTTTTCATTGCAGGCACTGTGAAGGCAGTCTGCATTTCAACGCAGGTCCCGAAGGGGCTACCTGCGCTGAATGTCAAACTGACAGTGTTGTACCTGCGCTAAACCAGTGTGGCCTTGTGCAGCTGGGGTTCTTTGTCCTTTTTTGCCCTGTTTTGATCTCTGTTTTTACAGCCTTTAACCAAGTATAGGTGCTGGTCTGATAACCCTTTTCTTTGCCTGAATTCCGCCCCAATTTTTGTACAAAAATATTGTGAATGTTTTTATGTGTTTGTGGCGTCATTTACAGTCTTCCTTTGCATGAGTAAAGTAGTCTTTCTGTAGCCTTTGATTCAGATCTGATTGAAGAGTGATCTTAGAAGAGAGTTCTTTGGCTGTTTGTTCAAATTGATAATACTGTTTCACTTTTGCTTATTGTTTTGAATTTGTTCTTTTCAAAGTATCAAAACGAGTCTTTATTTTGAAAATCGCAAAGTGATTGTAATCTCTTCTACCCTTGTTGATTTCGAAGAAAGTGAACTTGTTTATTTTGATCATTGTAAAAGCAAATTCAAAGTTGTGCAAAAAGCTTTCTTTGTAGGCATTTATACTAAGAAAGTGAAAACAAACACCTGCATTGTGCATTTTGCATTTGATAAGTTTGCATGTTGGATTTAGGGAAAGTGCATTAGAGTGTGCTGATTGCTCTTTGAGAAAAGATAGTCGCTCTCTTTTCCCTTAGTAGCTAGGATTTTCAAAGTTGAAAGATTGTAAAGCTTGCTTATCATCTTAGACTGCATTTAGGAATTTGTATCATACATCTCGTGGTGAACCTTGAAAGGCAAACTTTAAAAAGATCAACCTAAAATAAACTGAATGAACCTAACAACGCTTTGTAACATAACGCACAACATAGAGGTCTAGGCTAGAGACGTGTTCCGGTGTCGTTAAACATAGTGACTGTCGATCTCGAAGAAGGTGGGTGATTCCTCCTGAGAGTCAGTGGCGCTAATACGGATTGTGCTCCCACGTACCGTCGCGTATATATTAGGAGACCCCTATAGGCATATATCTTTTATCCTTAGGAAGTCGTGTCGGCCGCCCTACTGATCGCAATGCAGTGAACACAGCATTCACGAAGATCGACCACCCGTACCGTAAAAAGTATTCTGTGGTTTTGCGAAAGGTTTGGCACACCCTCTGCCTAGATCTCCAGAGAAGTTTCTTTTGGCCTTTTTTAGACTCTATAACAGAAAAAGTCCAGCCAAGCATTTGTCACTTCGGGCTCGTTAAAACATCGAAGGAGACTAGAGTCATCTTTAGCTTTTTCTCGACTCTTTAAAACTGAAAAAGCAAGTTGTGTCTAAAAGCGTCGTTAACAATTTATTTTAAACGGAATAATCACCCTTTAATCCTGCGTTGATCTTTAGGTTGAAAAGATGGAGCACACCAACCAAGGAGTTCCCTTGGGTGGAAATCCTAGTCCCTTCTCCTCTTGGGGAGATGTTGGTGCGCCCCACATGGCCACATTGTCGCTTCCAGGATTGACAATTGGCCTACCAGTTTGGCTCTTTTCGACCAATGTCGTTCAGAATACCACCACTCCTGAACAGTCGAGTCAACAGTTAGATCAGACAAGAGTTGCCTCCCAACCTTCCACTTCATCTTCCTCCCCTCCTTCCTCTTCGCTTGACGGAACTGATCGATCAAAAAATCGGGTTCCTAAGGAGAAGAAGGAGAAGAAGAAGAAAGAAAAGAAGAAGAAGGAGCCTAAGGCGACTAGGGGCAAGCAAATGTCATCTAACAAAAATCCACACACCGCACTTGTAAGGCCTAAATCGCCATGCATCATATGCAGGGGAGACCACTTCCATAGAGATTGTCCCTGTATCCCACGGATACTAAGAGACTGGTCCCCCCGTTTGCACAATTCGGGAGCATCGACCTCTGATAACCATGTCGACTGCTCACCGTCAACTAGTGGGAGTGAAGCTCCAGGAAAGAATGGGAAAGTTAAATTTCCCTACAGACTGTGTGAAGGCGATCACGCCATCCACCGTTGTCCCTTCTTAGATGAGGCAAAAAGAGTTCTGGAAGATCGCCCGATTCTGCGAGCGAATCTTCCTCCTGGATATCAAAGACTCCTGCCGAGTCCCTCACTAGTTGAGAATCCGCCTGAGCCGCTTAGATGGTCAGCCGAAGCACCTGTCATTGAAGAAGAACCGTCTAGATCCATGCCTGACGAAAGTCAAAAGGTTGATACGGCAGTTGACCCGGTTTTGCCTTCAGAGGCTCCATCTTCGAATGACACCATCACAGAGGAGAATACAGACGACACCGTCCAGGTTCTCTTCATCAGCACTGACTCTGATGATCAAGGGGGCAATGCCACCATTCCTTTATCGCAGGAAGGAATTTCATCAAAGCGCTATCTGGCCGTATATTCGGTCCCACCACCAAGCAACCTGGTTGTGTCCTTTGATTGGAACCAACTAGGCAGACCCCGGTTTCCAGCCAGTGTGCCATTCAGAATTATTTGTCAAATATACAGAATGGTAATGGCTGGCACTATCATTGATGAGGGGGCATCTGTGAGTATCCTTTCCTCTATTGCTTGGAAAGCGCTTGGTTCGCCAGCGCTTTTACCTGAGATGAGAAATCTATCAGGTTTTGATAAAGGAACCAGTCGACCTTTAGGGATCCTCCCCAATGTGCCTATAACATTGAAAGGGAAGACCGTTCAAATGAACGTGATGGTCGTTCAAGGACCCTTGGATTATAACCTACTCCTTGGACGGGACTATATATATTGCATGGGAGCTGTAGTCTCCTCACTCTTTAGAGTAATGTGTTTTCCGCATGAAGGAAGAATGGTCAAGCTCGTGGACCAACTTTCGTTTCCCGGATCACACATCGCAAATAG
The DNA here is from genome assembly GCA_031772625.1 of Pinus tabuliformis. NCBI lineage: Eukaryota > Viridiplantae > Streptophyta > Pinopsida > Pinales > Pinaceae > Pinus > Pinus tabuliformis. Next base: position 628,512,166 of record CM062820.1, on the reverse strand, counting down.
TCATTTACCATCCCTAAATGGTCTATTCATGCAAGAAGTGTCTCAACCCACGGTCCGTCCTCCTGATGAGCGCGAGTAATCCGGGAGGATATGACTGGAACCCAGGGGGCATGCATCCTGGCATGCTTCGGCAGGGAAACTTTGGGTATAGGGTAGGTTTCCGCGGAAGAATATGACTAGTCCGTACCCCGTCCGTGGATGGAAGAGGGGTTGTTCTAGAATAGGATTCTTTTGTCAAAGTTACGTGTTTGGCACCAGTCATTCACCCTTGTCTATTTCGGTAGGCATTGCCGAGGAAGTGTTTTGTTTGAAAGATTAACGAGACAATCTTTGGGTAACCTGAAAGAGGTAAGCCTCTCTCGATTAAAACAAATGTTTTGGCGGAGGGTAAGTAGAGGTAACCTTGAAACTCTGTTTTATACCTGGGGGCATGCAAACCTTTTGGAGTGCAAGCAAAGAGCGGTTATTTATCTGTTTTTTGGGTTAGTCGTTTCCTAACTTGCATAAAGAAAGGAGAGTGAGCATAGCTTTGGTAAGGCGCAAGCTCGATAAAAAATGGGATCTTTCATGAGACACTCTTATCTTATGACTGGGTAATCGAGCAGTTTTAGCATAAATTTCATGCTCGTTAAAAAATAAACGCAAGATCCAAGCAGTTTTAACGCGGTCTTCATGCTCGTTAAAAAATAAATAAAAGCAGTGAGCAGAGTTTCCTCCAGTGTTTAAGCTCATTTTTATCTAAAAAATCAACCTATCCCGGTAAATAACCACAGTGATCGTAAATTTATCAGCCATAAAAGCCTTGGTCGTGTTTGCACCTGCCACCTCCACTTTCATTTGGCCGATCGTTCACCTCCATATGATTGTTTACCCATTTTGAGGAACAGCTGCGAAGAGTGATTTCACCTAGCCATCCTTGTGACACTGCCGTGATTGGAAAATTCCAACCTGTACCTGGAATCAGTTGCTATCCCTGTTTATCACTCGTTCCTCAAAAGACGAGTCTTCTTTAAGCTCTTTTCAACTGACTCGTAAAATATGAAAAGATTGTCGAGTTTTGGCCTTCCAGCTCGTTAAAGGACCGGAAGAGCTATCCCTCCTCTAGATTTTAATCTTTTTGGACCTGAGGGATTATTGCACAAAAAGGTCGAGCGCTTGTTTTATTTGGCTCGTTAAAGTTATCGAAAACTCATCCCTTCTGTATTGTTTTATAATTTTTCGGACTTAAGGGATTAGATGACGAAAAAGGAATTTTGGAGTTAACTTTATGTACCTTTTCAGACTCTCTAAAAATGAAAAGGACTGAGTTATCCTTGTCATCAGACTCGTTAAAATTATTAAATAGCGACAAACTTGTCTTTAGACGAGAACGAGTTTCACTATCGCTAGGCTCGTTAAAACATAGCGATGGGCTTGCCCGAAGGGCAGGTTATAGAACAAGCATATGTTATCCTCCTCAAGCTTGACAAAAATAAAGAGGTACTGGTCAGCAATGACTGGGGAAAAATTGGGAAAGATCAAGAAAACTTTAATGGTAGCAGGTCGCTCTTGAACATGACACTTTTCCTCCGTATCACATTCGGGTTGGGTTGTTTCATTCACCGGTCACATCACCATGGCCTTGCCATACCATCCATATTTGGGGTAATGCTACCGATCCATCGCATCAGTGTCGCCATATGTTCAAGAGAAGTCGTTCAGAAAGAGTCAACCGGGTCCCATCCACTGCCATACATTATCCTTCATCCATTCATGACCGCCACCCTGAATCATATGTCACAGATTGTTTTCACCTCCATTAAAATCATTAGCTCCGTTCCGTGTCACTGATGTGGGATTCATTAAGGCCCTCCTTTGATGGATCGCTCCTTGTCGACATCAGCTCATTATCCAAGGAGTTGATCTAGGAACAACCCCTTCAGTACTTTGAAGCTTGCATGCCTCAATGGCAAGTTTCTCACTTCCGGCGACAGGTATATATCAATGACCTTCGACCAGAAGATTTTGCATGGTGTTCGACGCCAAGTCCTTTATTCACACCACGTGAATTGTACTACAGTACCTTGAGGGTCATTATCATTATCGGTGATTCCTCTCGCGCTTGTTAACGGTTTACATCATTGACCGGTAATCAAGCGATGTCTTTCCATGTTCGACTTCAACGCAATTCTCACATGGATCGACTTGTACTTAGAGTGAAGATCGAACGAGTTTGAAGACCCCGGATCTAGTTTCATCCATCCGGGCTGCGATATATATTCAGGAAAAATAAAGACATTTGACATGTACATCATTGCAGCAGATGATCATCCTACTCAAAGGATGATAATTTCACCAAAATTATCAGTCTACATCAGACGATCGTCTGTTCCATGTACAAAAATGAATTTATAAAGCTGAGCATGGGAATGCCCGCCTCAGCTAGATCATGAAAGCAGTATGAATCATAATGTATTGTATTGTATTTTATTACAGGTCTCCTCCCAGCAGATGGATGAACTTCGGACCCTCCTGGATAAAGCATTTCACCTGATAAACGGCCTCATACTTTAGGGGGCAACTGTTATAGACATTTTTGTGCCTTGCATCACTGAGCATGAAATGTCAATAATCAAGGGATCCAAAGTCCCTAAACATGTTGTTCCTACCCCTAGAGGAACAAGGCCAGCAAACCACAGCACTTAACAAAAGTTCTCCACCTAAAAACACTCAAAAACAAGGCAATTCTGGATCATGTCAACTGCTCCACTGAGCATATGCGCTGAATGTCAACTGCTCCACTGTCTACCTGCGCTGAGCGAGTTTGGACAAGTGGCAGAGTCATTTCTCAAGGTGTCAATGCCCAGGAAGCTTCCAAAGTGACACTTGGATCAGGGAATTCGACTGGTGATGAGTAAGAGGTTCCAAATCTCCAAGTGGAAGCAAGAACCTCCAAGTGGACTCAAGAACTGAAGTGGGAGAGGACACTAGTCAGTCTCAGACCAGTCTCAAACTGACTCATCCTCTCTCCAATAACCCTATATATAGATCTCTTCTACATGAGATCAGGGAGGCTGGAATTTAGTATTTGCAAAGAATTGTTGTTGGTTTGTGGCTAGAAATATTGGGTGTGTTATGCTTTGAAAGGAGCTGAAGAAGGAAGTCCATTCTGTTGGGAAGGAGATGCTGGGTTGGAGCCCTATGGGTTGTATCTCTTCCTGAACACTGTTACTTTCAATAAAGCTATCTCGATTCTTTCCTATATGCTGGTGTATTTTGTGTAATTTCATTAGTATATTTGATTTACTTCTAATCCTGAATTATTTATGAATATGTATATTTGCCTTTGTATTGTGTTCTTCTCTTGTTGCAAGTAGTTGTTCTCTTGTCACAGGTAGCTGTTCTCTTGTGATCTCGCGGGATTCAAGTAGCTGTTCTCTTGATCGAGCGAGGAGGCAAGTAGCTGTGGACATACAAAGAGAAGAGGATCTAGTTCGAGGGACAACCGGAAGATAACGGTAAGTCTGCCGATCTCCTCTCTTTCATATTTCATAAAGGAAGAAATCATGATAGCTGTATTCGTTTGTTGCTAAGGCGCTGTCACACCTTAGGTGGATAGGATCGTCCTAAATAGGCATTTTTCCCCACAACACCTCCCAACGAACCGAGAAGTATGGGGAGGCAATCTCCCCGAATGCTGTGTTCAGTGTATCACGTTTACAAGGTAGCAAACTCAGCTTCCTACTGATAAAGGATTGCAAACCTAGTGGGTTCTCCCTTTATATACATGATGGTACGGGGAGCACAAATTTGTACTAGCGTTGTCTAATGCCAAAGCAAATGACAATGGATAGGTTTAAAGATGCTAGAACATGTCTCTAGCCTAGACCTCTAAATCTGAGCGTTTGGTTTCAAATGTGCATTAGGTTAATTGAATACATTTTAAAGGTTTATCTTGAAATTAAGTCTCAGTTTTCAGGCCATATCGATGTCACTTGAACAAATCCTATATGCAGCTATATGAGACAAAACCCTTTCAATTCGACGAATATTTACACTAATTGAGAGTAGAGAAAACAATCAATGCCACAAACAAGCAGTTGAAAGCAAGATGAATCTTCACTACTTCACTTTTCAAAACAAAATAATGAAATTCTTTCCACGTCCTATCCTTCCTATCAAATTCACTTCAAGAAGTTCCTTTCATTTCAAATGCTCATGATGATGCAACTATAGCTTTCAATGGTGCTACTTAATGCAACATATCAATTTAACAAACTAGAATGATGTATTTTTTCAATGGAATGATAAAATGGATATTTCACATAAACATTTCAATTAAAAAATTTCAAACAACCAACATTAATCATATACCAATCAAGATAAGAAGAATCAAAACAAGCATGCAAAGACTCAGATGACATTCAATCGAGAGAAGAGTGAACGAAACTTTTTCACTTGTTCAATTGACAACAAAGAAATACAAGGATTAAAACATGAAATGCATGGGGCAACGAACCAAAAACTTGACTTGATGAGCAAACAAACAGTTGAATGGACAATGACCTAGATTCCCTAGGAACACAAACCATCCAAAAACTCAAAAAATCAAGGCAAACTCAAGCCAATCAAGCAAACAAATCAATCTAACAAAGCTTTCTAGCCAGGGAGAATACATGTAAACAAGCCAAGAAACAAAAATTATGAGGACAAGACACACTAGCAATGATTTAGGAGAAACCCTGATTTTAACCTACAGGAATCGGCGGGACTGTCTAGCTGACAACAAGCGCCACAAGGGGGTATGACGTGACTGTTCAAGGATAAGACTCACTAGTCAGCGCGACTGTCGGAAAATTAACAATGTTGGTCGAGGAATTCAAGGAAAAAATAAAAAAATTTAGAAATCAAAACCAAACCTCTCACTCCAAATTCAAGAATCTAGGAAGCAGACATTGTAAAGCACAGAAAACCAAAAAGAAAGAGTGAAACAACAAAATTCAACACGAATCATGAAATGAAAAACAATCCAAAGAGAGGGATGGATCTTGATTCGAATGGAAAATGGCATCAACCCATGGTATTCATCCACCCATGTTATTCATCCTCCCATTGAATTTACCCATGGTATTGTAAGTGGCATCCACTCATGGTATTTATCCACCCATGGTATTCATTCACCCATGGTATTTTCCCATGGTATTGTGACATCCACCCATGGTATTCATTCACCCATGGAATTGACCCATGGTATTGTGACATCCACCCATGGTATTCATTCACCCATGGAATTGACTCGTGGTATTGTGACATCCACCCATGGTATTCATTCACCCATGGAATTGACCCGTAGTATTGTAACTAAAAAATACTATAAGTAACAAGTCACATTTTGTAAAAGGACAGATGGTCTGCCACAATGTAGCCTTTATAGTTATTATCGGTTTTAATAAAAAGTTTCTTTGTGGTTTTATTTACTGTGTGTTCTGTCATTTTCTTTCTAGCATTGCAATTCTTCAGATCTTGGGGGCCTCCCCCACAAGATCCATTTCAATCTTTTAGATCTTGGGGGGCTCCCCCCAAGATCCGGATCAGTGGTATTAGAGTGGTCTGCTTTTTCTCTGTTTTTCTTTGCATGTCCCTGACAAGGTCGGGATATAAGGGGTTAGGGCTTGAACTGATCGAACCTTTGCAAGACCAGCCTCGCAAATCTCGACGGCCTCCATGGTGGATGAAAAGAAAGACGAGGGGGAAGGAGATCCTATAAAAATCTTGCTTGAAGAAGCCATCGAGGTACAAAGGAACGCGATGATGGAAAACTTTACCCAGATCCTTCAGCGGCTACCCAGAGGCAATGCATCGGCTTCCAACAACTACTTTGGAAATGCCACACCGTTTAAGGTACAAGTTAATTTTGAAATCCCCATATTTGAGGGTCAGATAGACGTAGATGCCATAGATAAATGGTTAAATCTGCTAGAAGGGTATTTTTCTATTCATGAATATTTGAGTCAGGAAAAGATTATTTTCGCTCTTCTCAAAGCAGCCCCCCACGTCAAGGACTGGTGGGAAACCTACTGCGAGTAGAAGGGTGAAAGTATGAACTCACTATTTTCAGCAGCACCCACTTGGAATTCATTCCGAGAGGCCATCAAGGAGCAGTACTACCCTATCAAAAGCTATGAGGGCAAATACATAAAGTGGACCATGTTGTGGCAGGGAAGGGACCAAGATGTGTCGGAGTTCACAAACATTTTTCATACCCTTCGCACACAATTTGGTATCAAGGACTCTGAGCTACATTTGGTACTCAAATACCGCGGCTGCCTACACAGATACATCCAGGAAGAGATGGAGTTCGTGAACATCTCCTCACTCGACACGGCGTATCAATACACTGTCAAAATTGAGCAGAAGTTCAAATAGAAGAAGCGAGACTTTGGATCTGCAAACCCGAAGGCCAAAGGACAAAGCCAAGGCGGGGTGACCCAAGACAACCTGTCGAAGCTACAAGAAAAGAACAATACCACGATTTCGAAGAAGGACACAAGAAAGTGGTGTGATTTCCATAAGAGCCCCACTCACAGCACAAGTGAGTGTCGGACCAAGCAGTCGTTGGTGGCCGAGTTGAAGGCTTCAAAATCAGATGCATGTTCTGACCCTAAGTCAAAACCCAACAAGGGGAATGGCAAAGGGAAGCAGATCATTGATGCGGAGCCCAGCGTCATTGTTGTCACCACCAAGATCCAAAAGAATAAGCCCGAAGATCTAGAGGAGGGGGAGTGTCTTTTCCACTCACAGATGTGGGTGAAGGGTTCGCCGCTTCAATTCATTGTCGACAGTGGCAGCCAAAAGAACTTCATTTCAGCAGAGGTCATGAAGCAGTCGGGCCTACCGACTACACCACACCCATAGCCGTATAGCATCGAGTGGCTTCACCAAGGACGAGATCTTCGAGTTTGCCAGCAGTGCCGCCTTCCCTACAGCATCAAGCCCTTCACAAATGAGGTATTGTGTGATGTTGCACCTCTGGATGTTTTTGATGTACTATTTGGCCAGCCAAACTTGTGGAGGCGACATGGTGTGTATGAGTCAAGGCCTCATGCTGTTATTATAACTTTGGGTAATTCATTATACGGGATACCGGAGGTAGCCCCACCTACTGCCACCTCTTTGATCTCTGCTAAGAAATGCAACAAGATTGTCTCCCAGGCTAGGAAACTCATTTTCTGTCTGGTTCACTCCCAAAGTAAGGGGAAGATTGTAGCCACATCCATGACCCCCGCAAAGGGTTCCTCCACGCAGCAGCAGCAGCAAAGGGATACGGTCATGACAGAACACAGGAACAACTTCTCCTCACCCACAGGGGTCCCACATAAGTTTTAGGTGGGTGACAAAGTCTGGTTGCATCTGTAGAAAGAACGCCTGACAAGAGCCCATCAGAAGCTCAGACCACTCCAACATGGTACTTATAGCATTACCAAGGCTATGGGAAACAATGCTTTGGAGCACAGCATTCCTCCATTCCTTCGCTTTCACTGAGTGTTCAATGTGGAACGCCCTCGACCATGCTTCCCACCATTACTGGACACATCAGAGATTGCAGAACAACTCACCAGGGACCAAGCTCAGCAGATGGAGGAACTCAACGCAATGGGGACCATTACTTCCTAAGGGGGGAGGAATGATCTAGGTGGATGTTGGTGGCCACCCACCTATCCCACTTGGACCCCCACAACTATCTCTGTCAGTTTTTTAGTTTCCTTATTTGTAGCACAATTTACTATTTTTAGTAGTTTTTCAAGTCCTGAACTTCCGGAGCCGTTTTGAGGCCCTAAACAACGTTTTTTTGGAAATCTATTGCCATCTATTTTGTGTTTAAAATTGTCTTTTCCATCGTAGTCCCCGGAGAGATCTTTCCAATGGGTTATCATGCGCATGAAACAGAGATAATATGACCAAGTCATGACCCCAGGAAGTTGGTTGTCCAACTCACCCCAACGGGGCCCATAAACTCTTGGTGTTACATCTGCTCGAGTTAGGGTTTTGGTTGTTTAGGGTTTGATCTTATTGTTCAATAATAAAAAGGCCCTTGAACCTCATTGTAAGGCAGTTCAGAGGCATGTAGTCGCCATATCTCTTCTCAGAGATAAGCTACCATAGCCCTAGCTGGTTTATTTCCATTTCTGTTTGTAAGCATATTTCAATATTTTACATTAATGAAATGAAGTATTATTTCCGCTGCATCTCTGTGTTTATGGTTATCTCTGTAATTTGTTGCATTCCTATTTAAATCCAGATCAGTTGTATCAGAGCAGGTTACGATTCCATAGGAATGAGGGTTTCATGCATATTTCAGTTTCAAATTTTTGCAGCAATATTCAACAAACTTCAGGCACGCGCTGTGACCTCCATAGAGCACTTTCTTGGGCCAAGCAGGAAGAATTTTTCTTTTTTCATTTTTTACAGGAATTTTATTTTGGGCGAAAATTTTGCAGATCAAATCTGAAACATTTGGTACAATATTTACAAAAACAAATAATAGATCTAGATTCCTTGCAGAAAAATACCAAAATTCAAAAGAAATCAGCCAAATCAGAGTCTAGATGAGGGAGATATCGCTGATTTAAAATTAGCTATGTTGTATAATTTTTTTTCTGACAACAATTGGTGGACAGCGACTCTCCTATCATTTTTTGAAGTTTTTGTGCAGAATTTTAGAAAAGGGATCGTAGATATAAGCTCCTCTTGAAAAATCACCCAATTTAAAAAAAAAAAGGGTCGAATCGGAGTTCGGATGTGGGAGATACCGCTCAACTATTTTTTTAGAACTTTTGTGATGACAGAAAAAATTGCAGCATGAATTAGATATTCTAGGGTGTCCAAATAAGGATTTCCAAGACATATGAAGATGAAAAATGGTCCTTCTGCTTCCAAAAACAGGTTATAATAAATATTCTAAGTTATATTGACCGAGTTATGTCCATTTTAATTCTGGAGCAACATTCGAAGCAGGTTCCCATTGGAGACATGCCCTCCCACCCCACTTTAGTAGGCACTTGCTTCACATTCATCAGTTCCAGCATAGCAGCAACTGGCTTGGGTTATTTGGAGACATGCCCTCCCACCCCAGGCTATGTAGGCACTTATTACTTCATCAATAACCAACATCATGGTTATGGGTCAACTGCACAAAATCCTTGTCATCAAAGTCCATTTGCCAGGCCGCACACTGTTAGTATCACAGTTGGTCACAAGCATTACAAGATATCTCTATCCTCGGATCTTCATTTGTCATGGGTCATCCAAAAACCCACACTTCATCGAAGTCCATTTTCTAGGTTGCACACTGTCAATATCACAATTGGTCACAAGCATTACAGGGTATCTCTATCCTCAGATCTTCGTTCATCATGGTTATGGGTCATCCACAAACCCACACTTCATCAAAGTCCATTTGCTAGGCCGCACACTGTCAGTATCACAGTTGGTCACAAGCATTACAGGGTATCTCTATCCTCGGATCTTTGTTCATCATGGTTATGGGTTAACCACATAAAACCCTTCTCTTCAATGGCTTTTCATATTCAACAAAGGCTTCGCAGGAGGGAACTTCACGCAATGGGGACCATTGCTTCTTAAGGAGGGAGGAATGATTTGAATGGAAAATGGCATCAACCCATGGTATTCATCCACCCATGGAATTTACCCATGGTATTGTAAGTGGCATCCACTCATGGTATTTATCCACCCATGGTATTCATTCACCCATGGTATTCATTGACCCATGGTATTGTGACATCCACCCATGGTATTCATTCACCCATGGAATTGACCCGTGGTATTGTGACATCCACCCATGGTATTCATTCACCCATGGAATTGACCCGTGGTATTGTAACTGAAAAATACTATAAGTAACAAGTCGCATTTTGTAAAAGGACATATGGTCCACCACAATGTAACCTTTATAGTTATTATCGGTTTTAATAAAAAGTTTCTTTGTGGTTTTATTTACTATGTGTTCTATCATTTTATTTCTAGCATTACACTTCTTCAGATCTTGGGGGCCTCCCCCACAAGATCGATTTCAATCTTTTAGATCTTGGGGGCCTCCCCCCAAGATCTGGATCAAATCCCCAGCGGAGTTGCCAATTTGTGGAGTAGGAAAATCCTCTCTACAAACAGAGACGATCCCTCTAGCCCAAGAGAGTGGGTCTAGCCGCAAAAAAGACAATCTAATGTAAATTTCCTTAGATTAGAATCGAATAAGAGGGCCTACCTCTTATAGCGCTAACCCACTTGATGATGGTCTTGCTTCCTTGCTCCAGCTTCCTTTTGTTCTTTTCGCTCAAATACCTGAAACAAACATGCAAGAGACAACAACAAACGTGATAACATAAAATTGAATTCAATCTACTTAAAGGGTCAAGGAGTTTTAAGCTATCAAATTTAATATTACACACGACATAGGAAATAAACCATTAGTTGTATTAATATAAACTTCAAAGAGAAATACAACCAGAGCCTTGACGTTGCAGGTTCCCTTTAGCATGTCCGGGTTCCAGCACCACTGTAAGTAATAGCATCTCATGATTCACCCTAAAAAAAATAGAAGTTCAAGGCCTCTTTATTTTTACTCCAAACCAAACACTATAAGTTAATTCTCCCTTCACACACAAGCTAGAAGGTTAAGGTTCTCAAGATGGCTATCAAGATTTGCAGATAATTCCAGCCCTTTCATTAGCTAGCTAAGGTTGTAAAATGAGGAGTTTATATAGCTTTGATAGAGGGGAAATGGATCCTCTTATGGTGGGAGAAGCCTTATCCCTTTTGGTTTGTTCCATTTTAATAGGGGAAAGGAGCCCAAATAGTCTCTCTCGGCTCTATCTTGCTCAACCATTTACCAGACTTCCATTCATGAAGCTTCTAGACCTGGAAGCTTTGACTCCATTTTTAAAAACTTGCCAAAAGAGGGTCGACATAGGTGATGAATGGCTCACTTGCACCGTTTGGCGCTAGTTCTAGTTTTAAACTCTGCAAATCGGCACAGGGAAGGAACTAAGCACTAGCGCTGGTCTTGAAAACTGAGCTTGAAGGAATATTCTTGGGAAATGATGTAAGAGGGAAATGTTCTGCAGATGAAGAGGGATGTAGGGACATGTTCTTCATGGCAGGGAAACATATGAGGGTCACTGTAGAGGTCCTCTAGGATTGAGGAACGGGGAGTACAGGGATAGTGACAAAATGTTGTGTAAAAAACTCCACCCCACTCATATCATATGATTCACGGGAGAGTATCAACAATGATTTATAAATAAATGGGATCCTCATATTAGTTTTGTGTGATGTAGAAAGAGTCACGAGACCTTGTGTGGCTCACACATGATGTATTTTTTTGTTGTCATTTCATTGTCCAGTCATGGTACTGTCATTTCCTAGCCATATATGTCCAATCACTACCTTCCATATGTCACCCCATGATATTTTCAACTGGTTTCCATGTGTCATAAGGAGATATGCCAAAGGTATTTAGAATACAAATGATATGAGAAATATTAACAATGTGAAGGTGAGGTGTGAGAAATTGAAAAATATGCTAAGTGGGAAAAGTAAAAGGTAAAAGTAAACAAGGGTAAAATTTACTAAGTAATAACACAAGTGTTCCAAGAAAAGGAATGGAGGTAAAAACAACCAAGTGATAAAACATTGAATATGAAGGTGCACAGAGAAAGGATCAGTGTGAAAGTTAGGGTTGTGCATAGGATGCCGTATGAAAAACATTCCACACATCTTTGAATTTTTTTAAGTATGGAATATCATAACTATTTATGTGTGGAGGAATATGAAGTCAGGTAAATGTTCTACACACCTAGGAAAACCACTTTGTGTGAGAAATGATAATGTAAATGACTAAGTAAAAAGAAAAAAGAGGAGGTAAGGTAACTACTCATAAAATAATACTTAGCCATGAAAATGGAAAATAGATAAATGATGTGAATAATAGAAATAATGATAAAAGGGAAGAAGATGGATTTATGTGGGGGAAAATAGTGATATCTTTGGTATATGATCTTTTTTTTGGTTCTACAAAATGATGGATGAAGTTGAAAAATAATACTATTAAATGAAAATATAATCATGAGAAATTTCTTTCTTTCTAATGTCTTTTATTTTATTCTCTTTGTTCAAAGGAGAAACCATCCTTGTTGGCCTTGCATGAAGAAGATTAAAATCTTGTTGTTTCATAATTATTCAATTTGATGTGTGACATGAAAACACATCGATAGGGATCTATTGAAGCTTTTGGCTCAAAAAATCTCATTGGCAACAAATGGGCGTTTGAGAAGAAGTTGAATGCATAAGGAAAATTTGATAAATACAAAGCTTGGATAGTAGAAAAAGGTTGTTCCTAGGTGGGGGGAGACTTTGGTGATATATTTTCTCTTATTTCGAAGTTAAATTATATTAAATTTATTTTATCTCTTGTTTCTATTTTTCATTTTGAAGTAGACAAGATGGACATGAAGACAACATTCATACATGGGGATTTGGAATACGAAATCTACATGAAGTAGATAGAAGGATTTGCAGTGAAGGGAAAGAAAAAGTTGGTATGTAGCATGAAAAGTCCCTATATGGGTTAAAACAATAGTCAAGGGTTTGGTATCAAAATTTTGATACTTATATATTGGGACTTGGCTTCACATGGAACAAAGTGGATCATTGTTTGTATTTCAAAGTAGTTGGTGATCATCTTATTTATTTGGTATTGTATGTGGATGATATGTTGTTGATTGGAAATGACAGGGAAATCATTCCATGTCTAATAATCCACTTAAAATGACATTTTTTCCATTGCATTATTTTTATAGAGTGCTTTATCATTTTCATTAATTGGAGGAGTTGTTGGCACCTAATAACCATTTTCAATAGCCATCTAGACATTAGTACCTAGAGACATAATGTAAGAGCTCATTCTTATTTTCTAAAAGGCATAATTTGTTCCATCAAATAGTGGAGGCTTTCTTGAAGAATATCCCCTACTATTGGCCATGTTTCTTTTTATCTACCTTTCAAAGATTAAGTGTTCCTGAAGGAACTTGCTCTGATATCAATTTTTGGAAATATGATTATAGAGAGAGGGGAGGAGGTGAATCAATATAATGGCCAATTTTTACTAATCAAAACACTTCAATGCATATATTATATGAAACTTCTTTTACTATGAATGATATTGTAGGCACCAACAAATTGTTATATTGATTTGCTCACACCAACCAAAACTGATTTACTGAAACCAACTAGAAGGAGACATTAGTCCCCTGAGAAATGTAGGCACCAACATGAGCTTCCTAAAGTGTAACTTTACAGACATGACACTTGGCATTCATAAAAATACACCACATGCACACATACAATAGATGATTTAATGTCAGACGGGATAATGTAAATGATCAATTAACAAGAGAGAAGAGGAGGTAAGGTAATTCCTCATAAAATTATACTTAGTCATGAAAATGGAAAATATAAAAATGATGTGAATAATGGAAATAATGATAAAAGGGGAAATGATGGAGACATGTGGGGGAAAATAGTGATATATTTGGCATATGATATTCTTTTATGATTTTGTAAAATTGGATGAAGTTGAGAAATAGGGATATCAAATGAAAATATAATCATGAGCAGTTTATTTCTTTTATTTTCTTATCTATTCAAATAAGAAACCATCCTTGCTAAAATTGCATGAAGAAGATTAAAAGCTTGTTATTTCATAATCAATCCATCTTATGTGTGACATGAAAACACATCAACATTTGGATCGAACTATGGAAAGTGACCCCCTGTGGGTTACTAAGAACATTAGAATCTGATCAATTTCCTTATCTATTAGCTTATGGATCCATTCCAAACCATTATATCAATTGAGGGAATGATTATTAAGCAACTTTGGTTGAAAGAAAAAAATTTATATATGTGAGAAAACAAAATCTTCCTAATATAAGTTACTTGGAGAGATGAGTTACTCTCAAGTATTCCAATGGAGCCATGTGCATAACCAACTCATATTCTTACTCCAGCCACATTTAAGAGTATTGAATTGCAATAACTAATATGTGCCCAAATTTCCAAATACAAAATCGTTAAGGCTATATGACAGGAAAACCTACTTCATCCTCAACTGTTAGAACTTGAACTAGAAAGCTTATAGTTTCTCAATAACATCTTATTCTTCAAAGAAAGTATCATATTTTTTGAGAATGTATCATCACTAGTATGGTCACCAAAAACGTTGATCACTTTTTATATCATGGGAAAAGAGACCAACATTGACAGAAAATATTATGGGGAACAAGTAAGGTTCTCCTCATTTTCATAGAGATGGTCTCTCTCTCTCTCTCTCTCTCTCTCTCTCTCTCTCTCTCTCTCTCTCTCCAAATGAAAAATGACACTTAAATAGATCTTTGTGGGGAAAATTAATAAAATCTTGATGTGACAAGTTTACCAATGTCTAATACTATTAGATGGATTATAATTAAACTCCATTTGCTTTTACAAGCTAAATATTTTATTTCCCTAGCCTTGAAATTCCATAAAGGTTTTCAAAATAATGGAGAAAGCATAATTAGTCCCTGGATTAATTATGGCGGTTAACATACACAGAATAACCTATTGGAAGGAAATATGAGAAGAAATGATGAAAGGGAAAGTCAAGATGGTCGATTCACAAAATTATTTGAAAAGAAAAAATCATCTTAAGCAAAAACCCAATAGAGAAAAATCCAACATTACAAGCACATGAGCCAAAAGATTTATTTCTTTCGACCCCCCTTCATAACTTAGATGTGATTGGCATCTTCTTTATAGTCTTCTCTTTGCCTTCATAACTACTTTATGGTTAGTTTTTTCCCTTTTGTTTTAACTAAATAAAGATTCATTTTTAGAAATATGTAGTTAAGGGTTCATTCTCCAGGCTGGGCATTGCTTCGAATATCCCAGAGATCCCTTTCTCTAAATCATTTTTTAAAATAATTTGGTGAAAGACATGAAATTGTTCACGATTTCTCTTTAATTTTCCAAGTTGATATCTATAATTTTGACCTTGGAGACCACACCCAATGCATTCATCATTCTTTTATATTTTCAAGGAGCTCTTATTTGCTAGAAACAAACACTAAGAACTCAAGTTATGTGCTCTAGAAGTTCATGGCTTAACCTTTGTTTCTTTGCATGAATTGACTCAACATCTGTTGATCTGCTCCACATAAATATTGGATTTTTTATTTATAACTCCATCCTAATCCCACATGCATTATGGAAGAGTATCAACAATGATTTATAAATAAATGTGCACCTCATATTACTTGTGTGTGAAGTAGAAAGAGTCATGGGACATTGTGTAGCCCATGCATGATGTAGTTCTTGGTTGTTGTTTCATTACCTGGTCATTATGCTAAGTCATTGCCTAGCTATTTGTTTCCAGTCACTTCCTTCCAAGTGTCACCCCATGATATGTACAACTAGTTTCCATGTGTCATAAGGAGATATGCTAAAGGTACTTAGGATAGAAATGATATGAGAAATATTAATAAATATGGAATATAATAAATAATTGTGTGCTATGCTAAAGGTACTTAGGATAGAAATGATATGAGAAATATTAATAAATATGGAATATAATAAATAATTGTGTGCTATGCTAAAGGTACTTAGGATAGAAATGATATGAGAAATATTAATAAATATGGGTAAATAATAAATATGGAATATAATAAATAATTGTATGCTAAGTGTGAAAAGTAAAAATAAATATGGGTAAATAATAAATATGGAATATAATAAATACACAACTTGGAAAATGAATTAGAGTGTGAAAAGTAAAAATAAATATGGGTAAATAATAAATATGGAATATAATAAATACACAACTTGGAAAATGAATTAGAGTGAGAAATTATCATGTAAATGACAAAGTAAAAAGAGAGAAGATGAAGTAAGATAATTCCTCATAAAATAATATTTCTTCATGAAAATGGAAATTATATAAATGACGTGAATAATGGAAATAATGAGAAAAGGGAAAATAATGGATATATGTAGGGGAAAATGATGATATCTTTGGCATATGAGCTTCTTTTCTAATTATGTGGAATGTCGGATGGAGTTGAGAATATGTTTATCAAATGAAAAGATAATAATGGACAGTTTCTTTCTTTTTTATGTATGAGCTTCTTTTCTAATTATGTGGAATGTTGGATGGAGTTGAGAATATGTTTATCAAATGAAAAGATAATAATGGGCAGTTTCTTTCTTTTTTATGTATTTTCTTTTCTTCCCTTGTTCAAAGGAGAAACCATCCTTGCTAGCCCTGCATGAAGAATATTAAAAGATTTTTGTTTTAGAACCACTTCCATTTGATGTGTGACATGTAACTTCTACTAAATTTATTTTATTTGTTGTTGCTACTTTTTATTTTGAAGTAGAATAGATTGACATGAAGACAAAATTCTTACATGGGGATCTGGAAGAAGAAATATACATGAAGCAACCATAAGGATTTGCAGTGAAGGGAAAGAAAAAGTTGGTATGTAGCCTAAAAAATTCCCTATATGGGTTAAAAAAATCACCAAGGATTTGGTATTAAAAAAATGATGCTTATATATTTGGACTTTTCTTTACAACTAGAAAAGCACATCATTGTATGTATTTCAAAGTAGTTGGTGTTCACCTTATTTATTTGGTATTGTATGTGGATGATATGTTGTTGATTGGAAATGACAAGGAAATCATTTAAGAAGTGAAAACTTAGTTGTCCTCTAAATTTTACATGAAGGATATTGACGTTGCAAATTTCATTTTGGGAATGGGAATGAAAATAAGTTGGGAAAACAAGAGTTTTTTTTTTTTTTTTAATTGGAGGAATTATGTTGAGACAATATTGTACAAGTTTAATATGTAGGAATGTAAACCAGTGAAGGTCCCTAATCTTGTAGGTATAAAGTTAGTAAATCAGTATCACAAGATAAAAAAAGAGGAAGAGGACATTTACTATGCTCCATATGCTAGTGTAGTTGGAGGTTTGATGTATGCAATGGTTTGTACTAGGTTACACATTACATATGCAATGGGAGTATTGAGTGGGTATATGAAAAAATCAAGGAAGGAGTAATGTATAACAATAAGGATGGTTTTTAAGTATTTGCATGGCACTACTAGTTATGGATTATGCTACCAATGAAGACTAGGATTGGACATAATGTTGGAAATACATGGCTTTGGTGATGAAAAGTAGGATGGGGATATAGATTATAGAAGATTTACAAGTGAGTGTGTTTCTAACCTATTTGGAGGAGAAATTAGTTGGATAAGCAAGACATAGTTTATAATGGCACTTTCAACTACATGAGTTGAATACATGGAAACCACTCATGCAAGCAAGGAAGCGATGTGGTTACAAATATTGTGTTAAGTTATTGGATTAGTGCAACAAGTTGTAAGGATTACAATAGTCAGAGTGCAATCTTCTTGGTGAAGAACCTGACTTATCATTCTAAGAGTAAACGTATTGATGTGAAATATCACTTGAGAGATATGATTGAAGACTAGAAGTTGCTATTTATAAAAGTGGACACTTTGAAAAATGTTGCAGATTCATTAACAAAACTTGTGAGCACTGAGAAGTTCTCTTGGTGTAGAGAAACAATGGGCATTACTGCCCTAAATTATTGATCATGTACCCTTGTGACCCCTTGTCTGTACAAAAAAAATAAGTGGGAGAATGTTGAGTATGTGTTAAATTTTTTGAATGACTATCCCCATGGAAAAATATTCTTAAGTGATTTTTTGCATCCATTTTTGTTAGTTTTGGGGACATGGTTTTCACTTTTAGTGATTTTGTGGAAAATAATGTTCAACCCATGGTTTTGTAATCCCAATTAAGAAACTACAGTTGTATTCTAATCTAGGGTAAATGGATTAATGATTTATGGATGCCTTAAGTATATACATATTATATTATAACATTGTAAATATAGAATATACTAAAAAATATTTAAGGTTTTCCTTGTTTGGGTTTCCAGGGTAAAATATATGTGTTAATGTGTGGTTAGCATTGCATCCTTTATGTTCTTTTGTTCAGAATATATTTACAACAATTAAATATAAAATGTTAAAGTTTGCACCCTCTGCCTTAATTTACACCCAAACTTCAATACAACTATGGCTAGTTACATCGATTTGTAAAGAATAAATGTATTGTACTACATTTTTTGTGCTTGTATGCTTGTAAGAATAAATGATGTATATTGTTACTTAATGCTTTACTATACTCATGTTTGTAGATCATCTAAGAATTATATGCAATCATCTCACATAAGAAAGATGGAGAGGAAGGGGACAAGAAGGATTGGGGTTAGAGAAGAAAGAAGGTGGTGGTGTTGTGCAAGAGAAGAGCCGTAGAGAAAACAAAATGTTAGGGGACAGGGGAGGGAGGGTGGTTTGTGTGGGTGATGATAAGAAGGATGGAAATGACGTAGATACTTCCTTTACTTTATCTATACATAAACTAAAAGGTTATAAATAATTAGGATTGACTACCAATATTTTCAAATTGCTTAACTCTCTACAGTAATAGTCGTCAATGTTTTAAGAATAGGAGATTTTGTTGCTAATTTCTCAATTATATGATCACTCATGTCAATAAAAGATATATACAAGGTTATGGATCAAACTTTTGTTTTTATATGCAGGCTTAATTCCTTAGCTTGGGGAACTAAAAGATTGTGAATTGAGGGTATAAAGGTCTTATCGATCCCACCAAAAACAAATAAACTAATAAGAAAGAATTCTTTGGCATGGATCTAGGCTAGGTGGTATATTTCAACAGTAGGTACTTTGCAATGGCTTGAATGCTAATTTTTTTCTTAAATGCAGTGTATTAACCTAAATTTTGAAAATGAGAGATGATTTATAGAAAGGATTTATATTTATCTCATTGCTACCATAATGTCTCCATTAACTTTTGCAAACTATATTATTGTTAATAACTAATTAGAATTCCCTTAAAAAAAATCTAAAGATTATGTGTAAATATGATAACATTTTTACAACATTTATTTTTAAAATAAATTTTTTTATTACAACACTAATAAGACATTATAGGTGTATATATAAGATGCTAATTCATTATGTATATATAAGATGCTAATTCATTGTGAAAATGAATGAAAATTGATGTGAATGATGCGTGGCAATTTTTGGTGATGTTACAATGCAAATAATACTAAATAACAATGCATGAATGGTGCAATAAAATAAAATTCTAAATATTTTTCAACGCCATTGGTTCGACAAAAACTTAAGACAAATACAACTTAAAAATCATGCCATGAATCTCGTGTCACACCAACAACAAAAAAAATTGAAAGTGAAAAAATGAAATAGTGCCATGAACCTCGAAAGTCAATTTGTGTTTAAAAATCACTTCATACACCCTTTAATAACCCTGCTACAAATAAATTTAATAACCCTTTATTCTTGGGCAAAATGCTCGAAAGAGAGGATTAGACACTCAAAGGACATGATCGCACAAGGTTATTTTGCAATGTAGTTGCCATGGATTCTATTGTCTCGAGAGAATTAAAATATCTCAAAGATTATAAAACTAGACCCATGAGTTCCCAATTGAATGACTATTTTGTAAGTTCTTTATACTCTAGACTCACCCTCTCAAGGGAAAAAAAAAAATTGATGCTGAATTTTTGTGAAGATAAATTATGTATAAAATTTTGAAATATTTGATGTTTTAAATGGATGCTCAATCTATAATTATGGATAAATAAAGTTGAAATAACAGAAAAGAGTGCAAAATTTAATATCTGTGGGGTAAAAAATTGTTGGATAATTATTGTGAAATATGAGTGATATATTATGAAGTTATTGTGAAAAAAATTAACAATGATTAAAATAATTAGGAAATTATTGTGAAATAATTAAAGATGTTATTGTTGGATAATTATTGTGAAATACGAGTGAAATATTATGAAGCTATTGTGAAAAAAATTAACAATGATTAAAATAATCAGGAAATTATTGTGAAATAATTAAAGATATTATTATTTTCTTGATGGGCATGATAATGTGGATTTAATGGGGTCCTCAGAGGCTGCGCCCTCCACCCCATAGTTTCATCATGCATTTATGAAGGCAGGTCACAGCCTCCCTTCGCATGCATGCACATGTAGATTACAAATGGAAAAGTGTGTCTATTTAATGGCGTCAATGAGTGGGACATCAATTGATGAAGAAAGGAGAGGATCTGAGGAATGGTCCTTGGCCTCCAGGTTTTTTTTTTCAATTTCAATTGTGAATGTAATCCTCTTCGATTTGTGGTGGATGTATGGCATTGGAAATCTGGGAGGCGAGCATGTCAGTGTGCATAAGCGTAGTCAAAAGGTGCCCGAATTCATGGATGTCCGCTCTTGTGCGTGGTCACTAGAGGCATGCTTTATGGAGGGGCCTTGGTTGGATTTCAACCCTTTTTGCGAAGCATATTCTCAAGTGTTGCATAAGTCTCTCCCAATCTATTTCTCATGGTGGTCATATGTGGTTGGTTTGAGAATTTTAGGTTTTGAAGCTCTGGGTCTCATTAGCTCTTGGGTGGTAGTCTTAGCTTGAGGTCTAGTGTCCACTTGATTTTGAATTTTAGCTAGTGGTTTGTGTGCAAGTCATAAGGCTTGGGTTGCAAGTCTTGTTCGAAGAATTCCTCTAGTGTTCTATAGGGTCTGGTTTAGTCCTTAGGGGGGATAAACTTTGGGGCATTGAAAATGGTGGGAAATTGTGCTCTTTGAGGTTTTGTATTGTGTTAGTCATTTCTTGGTTGTTCATGGGTTCAATGGTTAATGGTTTTAAGTCGGTGGAGGAGGTAATTTCTCCTTCTATGTCATTGTTTGGTCGTTTGTTGAGTCAAGGTCAACCACTTGGGGTTATTGTCGTGACAACTTAGCCTGTTGTTTTCCTGGTTGTGTCAGCTTTGGGTCTAGTATGGTATTTTGTCCCATCTTAGGAAACGTGGTGGTCATTTTTTTCCCATGACTCGACCACCACCTTTTTCAATGATGTCCTATCGGAAACACGTAGAGAATTCCCAAAGCTTGAGACTTACGCACAGGTTGAGAGACAATCACTTTTAGATTCAAAACTTATGGAGGATATGTCGACTTGGGTCCCTGACCCTAGGAACACCAGGGGCAGGAAGAAGCAATACCTGAATTTTGTGGCTCTTCACTGGAAAATGAAACACCTTCTAGGCCTAGTCCTGAGGGACAAAACATGTGGAGAAGTATAATATTTTTGCATCCCTGAAAGATGTCAAGAGAATTTTGTTTAGAAAGAATTGACTCCCGGCTGGCTCATATAGAAAGCCATAGTGCTTGTGAATCTAATGGATGAGACTTAATGGATCCTCTTGGCTCTAGTACGAGGGCTTCAATAAACATCTCTTCTTCTGACAATGATTAGAAAATACATTGGGGTTAGGGATTGTGTGATGGCTCTTTGTGTCAACTCCTAGCTTGTTTGGATGGGCGCATGTAATTTTCTTTCTCCTCTCAGATGCATGGTGGTCTTCGATATTGGTTCCAGTCCAATATAGTGAGCATGTAGCAATATTCATGGTTTGAATGCAACATGTTCTTCGGCTAGTCACGATGCTTAAGTTTTGGATGAAGTCCCTGATCAATTTTTTTATATATGGGGTGTGATTTCTATGTTTGATGTGATAGTTGGTAGGCTGCCCCTTCATGGCATTAAGGTCATGGAAGTTGTTGGTTATTTATGTAATTATGTCAGTTGTCTTTGTGGTTTTCTAGAATTTTGGGAACTGGTGTCTGTAGTCTTAGTGTATTTGTGACTCATCTAGACAAGTTGAATGATGGGTGTGTTGAGGATTTATGCATCTTCCATGATTAGTTTGGATATATCTGTAACTACATGTATATCAAATTTTGAGTAATATAAATGTTTTGGTTTACAAAAAAATAAAAGTAAATGATATTATTATTAATGTGAAAATTGAATTATAAAGAGAGGTATACATGGAAAAAATAATTAATCAAAAATGCTAATTTAAAAAAATAAGAAGAAAAAAAGGTCCATCTAGAAAAACGAGGCAAGGGGTAAAAGGATAAAAATAAGGAAAAGCATCATTGGTGAAGGATAGAAGCCAAATAAATACTAAAACCAAGAAATCAAAAGAGAGAAAAGGTTCAATAACCAAGGTGATGTATTGCAGGCTTCCAAAATTGGCTAAGTTGTTATATGTCTTCGTGATTAAAATTATTAGGATATATTTCAATTTCCATTGACTCTCAAATGATATGAGAGGAGTGATAGGGTGTTGAACCAAGAATTTTGGTTTGGTAAAAGAAAATGAGGTGTTTATAATTATGGGAGTGGTTGGTGATTGTTGACTTGGAGATGTAGTTGTGGAATGTATCAGATATGTGTTTTTTGAGATGAGTTTTAAAGGATCTACCAATTTGGCCTAAGTAGGATTTGCATAAGATCAAGGAATTTGGTAAACTCCTTGGCCAAACATAGCATCAAATTTATCATTAGTAGTTCTAAATAGTTGATTAAGGGTTTTATAAGGTTTAAACAAGTTTTGGTATTCTTTTTGGCCAAAATATTTGTAATATGATATGTAGTGGCTTGGATGTAGAGAAGATAAATGATAGTTAGGGATGGGGAAGACGAAGAAGAGTTTTTAGATTTATAATGGTGAGCTGATCGAAAGGCCTTATTGATTTGAAATATTAACCATTGGTCACAAGGACCTTTGTAAGGTGGGATTTTTATTTCCTAGGGAATTAAGGAGTTGAGTTTGAATGGGTCGAGTGACCAATTTTTAGAATGACAAATTTTTGGGCATGGCGATATTGAGAATGGGAATGAAGGTATTGGTTAGTATGATCCTTTTACCCATAAAATTGGTGGGTAAGGGTATCATCAGAAAGAAAAAAATGTGAACATCTAGAAAGGGAAGAGAGTTTTCATTTTTTATTTCCACTGTAAATTGGATTGGGGTGAAATGTTGCTAACATTATTAAATAATGAGGTTAAAGAGGGATGGGCATGATGCCAAATGATGAAGGTATCATCAATAAATTGAAACCAACATTTGAGCTTAAGATGATAATTGTTTAAGGATAAAACCTCAAAATGTTCCATAGAAATATTGGAAACCACCTAGGATAAGGAAGATCCCATGACTATACCTTCTACCTGTTTATAGCATATCCTTTAAAGGTAATAAAGTGGAGGCGAGGAAAATTTCAATCAGGTTAATGGTTTATGAGTCAACTTTGGTGAAAAATTAAACAACATCAAAATTGACCATGATGTCTTGTTCATTAAGTTGAAAATGCCAAGTTTTTTTGGATAAAAGTAGAGGAATCTTCAATAAATGAGGGTACTTTTTTTATAAATGAATGAATTTTATTAGCAAGAAAGCTAACTAGGGCATGAGTGGGTGTTCTCATAACACTTGTTGTTGGTAGAAGAGGGTTACATGTTTTATGAATTTTATTTTTCCAATAGCAGTTTGAGGGTTATCAGGAATAAGACGTTTTGAATAATAAGGTCCAAAGATGAAGATTTGATGCCTTTAGTGACTAAGATATTACGACATCGAATGGGTTCTTGGATATATGCTTATATGGAGAAGAAGAAGGTTTTTAAGTTTAGAGTTGAAATTGAAGGTATTATGATTGTAGCATTTCCTTTGTCAACTTTTAATATAACGATATTGAGGTTATTATTATTTTTTATAATGTAATTATTGATTTGTATTATTTGATGACAAAAAGTACAACAATGTTAATCTATTTCCACTATTCTATCACTAGGGAAACCAGACCAGTAGCACATATAGGTGGCTTTGAGCCATATAATCATTCAAAACTAGTAATAGAATAATAAGTTTTAATAATCTAATGAAGTATGGAGATGGACTACAAAACTTGAACTTGTAACCAAAATTAAAAGAAATGTAATAGCCCCTTAGAATATAAACAAAATATGATAATATAAACATTCAACTAGAAGGAAAGTCCACTTATATAGTTTCACGAGCCTTTCTATTCTCTTCAACACTCGAGAGCTCAAAATATACTAGCTTATTTGCTATTAGATAGACCTTGGAGTTCAAATTCTTGCTCTGGAGTTGCACCTCATCAATGTTGAGAAGGATTTGTTGTCATGTCTTTGATTGTTCTACTAAGAAATTTTCCATAATTGTTTTATTTGCTAGTAAAAGGCAATGGTTTGATGGTGTTTGATGGTATCTAGTTTTCCTAGTGTGGGTGTTCCCTATGTGAGGGTTCCAATGACCCACACTTTACTCTATTTTTGCATTGGTCAAGAAGCGCTTTCCACTTGATCTTCTCGCTCAACATTTTGAATTTATGTGCGAATTGAGGGGGTTTGTGCTCCTAGAATGTTATCGCAGATCTCTTAGCATTCACCTGAGCTCTAGTCTTATATGGTTTTTAGTGAACTTTGACACCCCCTATGATTAGAGGAGGATGAGGCCTTTCTTAGATTTGACATGGGTGAGGATAAGAAGGAGCTAGATAGATTTGAGACAAGGTCAGGGTGCCAAGAGGTAGGGGTTTGTGCAAGGAAGCTTCCAGAGGGAGATCCCAATAGAGGTGGGAGCGAAATGGAAAGACTTTAGGTAATAGAAGGAAAAAGAAGTAGCCACCCCTAAATTATATCAATGGGAAACTAGGTATACAAGACAAGGTGCTAGGGGGGTTAGGCTAGGATATATGAGATATATGAGTTCAGACAGAGGGGAAAATGAAAGAATACCAAGAATAGAGTAAAAAAACAAGTGGCCGGGAGAAAAGAGGACTGAAGGAATACCAATAATAGAATAAGAAAACAAGTGACCAAGAGAGAAGAAGAGGACCAGGAGAAAAAAGAATTGAAGGAATACCAAGAATAGAATAAGAAAACAAGCGACCAGGAGAGAAGAGGACCACCATTCACTGAATAGGACCAAGGGAAAAGATGACTGAAAGAATACCAAGAATAGAATAAGAAAACAAGCGACTAAGAGTGAAAATGACCACCATTCACGGAATAAAACTATGTTAAACCAAAAATAGAGAGAGAACCAAACTATAAAGAACTGACCCTCTAGAGGATGAACTAGGAAGATACATGAAAACCAAAACCAAAACAAAAAGCAGTGGATATGCCAGCGAACCAGACTGCTGCTTGGTTTAAGATTGAACAGCTGAGGGAGGCGATGGTGGGTTGAAGTGGCTATTTAAAGGAGGAAGTCGGCAGGACTGGATTGCGTGGTGTAGACTGAAATGTTGAGGGATTTGTTGTAGTCTCTGGAGTCACGTGGATGTGCTCCGGAAAAAACCTGCGAAGGAAATGGCAAACAGAGGCGGGTTGAATCGGGTTAATGTCCAGAGCTGGCCTAGAGAATAACGAGGAGGAAATCTCCGAGGAAATTGAAGGTTGGGATAAGCGTCACGGGAAATCTTCGAGAAACTCGAAGGTTGGGAATGAGAGGAGAAAGGTATAACGGTGAACTGGACTGGAAGGCTGAGGGAATTGGGACAATGCTATGGGCAGTTATGGGCAGTTTGAAAAGAACATAGGAGAAGAGTATATTCTAACTTAAGTTGATAAAAGTTTGTTGGATGGAATTATTGACCCCGTGTAGTATGTGGTCATGTGGTCTATTTTGGAATAGGGTTTATTAAATTTTAATTTGTTTATGAATAGGTAGATTGGATGATAGAGATTTAGTAACTATAAAATATTTTAGAATATTTTTAGTAATAATTACAAATCAAAATGTTGACATTTATCTCAAAAGTAATTATATTTGTCTGTTTTTTTAATTAATTTGATTAGTTGAAAAAATGTTATATGAATGAGTTCTGTTGTTTTGGACATGCGGTATTAGTAATCCATAGTATTGTAACAAAGTCTATATACAAATTAAGAATTTTCATAGTAAAGTGGGAGTAAGTATAGACTCTCTTTGTCTTTTTAATTAAATTGACTACTTGAAAAAATCTGATATGAATAAGAGTTACGGTTTTTTAGATACTTGGTATTAGTAATTCACAATGTTGGCCCATTGTATTGTAACAAAGTCTATTTACAGATTCAAAATCTCCATGGTAAAGTAAGAGTAAATCTCGATGATTGAGAATCTTGGTACATTTTTTTTTTTTTTTTATAAATGTAAATATATGTTTAACTCATATATTACCAGCCTAGATCCATCTTAACTAGGGATCTACCAAGCCCAGTGAGGGATCAAATATCTTAAGATGAAAACTTCTTTTAGAGTGAAAAGATATTTTATCTGTACTACACATGAATACAGAGGATCAATATCGTAGACCTTGGGTTCTCTCATACCAAGGGTCAATGCCATGAAGTTATTTTTATTTTAATGTTGTTGTTGTTTTTTAGTAATTTTATTTTATGTTGATGAAATTAACAAATGAATATATATATATATATATATATATATATATATATATTATTTTTTAAAATATTGTATTCAATATTGGATAGATGGTTATTGGGTGCTTTGATCCGGTGATATATTGGACATGATGAAGATGTAGTTGGGCCAATTTTTTTTTTTATATCCAAAATCTAGAATCCAAACACTATTGATAGTAAATTGACTATTTTACTTTAATCTTATTTTAATTTATAATTTAATTTAATTTTCATTTTCATTTTTATAATGTAATTTGACTAAGTCAAAATGTTAAACATCACTAGACAAGACAAGACATTACATCTCTACCATACTGGTCGGAGGGCCTTTCGGCACAATTATTTTTTACAAATAGCAATAATAATTATAAGAAGAAATTTCGGCGTAAATCACATTCAGAAAATCATTATCGACATGTTTCGAACCAACACCAACTAGTGTGGTTCATCGTCAGGACAAGTTGAGAAATCAGATCTATCTTTGCCAGTTAAATACCTTGAGCAGAGTCTCCAATGGCTAAACACCAACACCAACTAGTGTGGTTCATCGTCAGGACAAGTTGAGAAATCAGATCTATCTTTGCCAGTTAAATACCTTGAGCAGAGTCTCCAATGGCTAAACTAGGGTAACGTCTAAATTTGACTAGGGACCAAGGTCAAACAAACCAGTTATAAATTAAACGTAAACTATATATAAATTAAATGTATAAAGTAAATTTAATTAAATTGGTAGTTTAATAAATGGTTAAAAGTATTAACTATTTAATAGATACATAAAAATTATAAATATTAGTATATAACTATTAAAATTATAAAATTTTTATTTTTATTAAATAGGAGGCTAAGTTTAAAAGTAGATGAAAAAATAAATAAATAAATAAATAATAATAATAATAATAAATAAAAAAAAATAAAAAATAAAAAATAAAATAAAATAAATAATAACAATAATAATAATAATAAATTAATAAATAAATAAATTGTGTGGGGTTATTTAATAAAATAAAGAATATTAGTAAAGCTTTTAACTATTAATATCTATCAGGAAAAAATAAAAAGAATCGCTCTTTCTTTTTATTTTTTCCTGATAGATATTAATAGTTAAAATCTTTACTAATATTCTTTATTTTATTAAATAACCATTCTTTATTTTATTAAATAACCCCATGCAAATTTTTTTTGTTTAATTCTTCTTTATATATATATATATATATATATATATATATATATATATATATTTTTTTTTTTTTTTTCTAGTTAAAATAAGACTAACCTAAGTACCCACGAGGGATTTGAACTGATGATCTATGACAAGGAGTGCCTTAATAGCGCACCCATTCACCGTCAATCCAAAGCCCCATGGGTATATATATATATATATTTATTTTTATTTTAATTTATTATTATTATTTATTATTATTTTTATATTTATTTATTGTATTTATTTTATTTATTTTATATATATATCTATCTATATATATATATATATTCATCTAGCTTTAAACTTAGCCTCCTATTAATAAAAATAAAAATTTTATAATTTTAATAGTTATATACTAATATTTATAATTTCTATCTATCTATTAAATAGTTAATACTTTATCCATTTATTAAACTACCAATTTAATTAAATTTACTTTATACATTTAATTTATATATAGTTTACGTTTAATTTATAACTGGTTTGTTTGACCTTGGTCCCTAGTCAAATTTAAACGTTACCCTAGTTAGCTGTTGGAGGCTCTGCTCAAGGTATTTAACTGGCAAAGATAGATATGATTTCTCAACTTGTCCTGACGATGAACCACACTGGTTGGTTCAAAATGCGTGGACAATGATTTTCTGAATGTGATTTACGCCAAAATTTCTTCTTATAATTGTTATGGATCACTGAAGTCTCAATTCAACCAACAATAATAATAATAAGTTAAGAAAAAATCATAATTTAGTTAATTTTATGATTTTTTTAATCTAAACATTATAAAATGTAAAATTATCATCTGATGATAAGTGTGTTGATGTCTATTAACATTTAACAACTATTTAAATTATATGGTTGTACTAAATTATAATTTTGCAAAATATGTAAGTTTTAACCATGTGTTGAACCTTTATGGAATTTAATTATGTATAAAGTGTTAAAATAGCTAACATTTTGAGTTGATAGCTAAAGTGTAATGTTTGAAAAGAGTGTAATAGGATTAATGGAAAGATTAGGTGTAATTTTCTTTGAAAAATATTATCACTGACACAAAGGATTAATTTTTTGAAATTTTCTTTTGGATTAATCACATCAACATTATTTGTTGGTCTACGGCTCTAATGTGGTTTATCCTCAGGACCAAGATAAATTACATTAGTTACAAACCATATTAGAGAGTTTGAAATGTCAACCAACCAATAATGTTGATGTGATTAATAAAAAAAAATCAATATAGATCAGAAAAATTATATAAATAAAAAAAATTAAATGTCAAAAAATTAATAAATTAATTATTACAAATATTTAATTAATACAATATTTCGTATTTAAATTACATTTCCAAACGTAAAAATAAATTTAATTATTTAAATACTTGAATTATATATACTTAATAACTTAAAATTATATTTTTAAATTTTAAAGAAAATCCATTAAAAAACACAAACTAAAAATTCAACCTATTATACTACTATTTGAAAGAAGTTAGTTAGAATACCAATATTATTCGTTATTGTAAAAATAAAATAAACACCTTAATTAAGAGATGGGAATAATTAAGGGACTAATTAATTAATGATATGGCTTTTTTGGGGGATGACTTTGTATTTGAATGTGATGTGTAAAATTAAATATAATAGAAAATTAGGGAAAATTTTTATTTTACTATTTAAGTACATTAAAAAGTATAAAAGCCAAATTTATTAATGATATGGCTTTTTTGGGGATGACTTGGTATTTGAATGTGATGTATAAAATTAAATATAATGGAAAATAAGGGAAAATTTTTATTTTATTATTTAAGTCGATTAAAAAATATAAAAGCCAAATTAGTTAGAATATCAATATTATTCTTTATTGCAAAATAAAATAAACACCTTTATTAAGAAATTAGAATAATTACGGGACTAATTAATTTATGATATGGCTTTTTTTGGGGATGACTTCATATTTGAATGTGATGTATAAAATTAAATATAATGAAAAATTATGGAAAATTCTTATTTTACTATTTAAGTCCATTAAAAAGTATAAAAGCCAAATTAGTTAGAATCAATGTTATTCGTTGTTGCAAAATAAAATAAACACCTTAATTAAGAGATTAGAATAATTAAGGGACTTATTAATTTTTGATATGGTTTTTTTCTGGGGTGACTTCATATTTGAATGTGATATATGAAATTAAATATAACAGGGAATTAGTGAAAATTCTTATTTTACTATGTAAGTCAATTTAAAAGTATGAAAGCCAATGCGATTAGATTATATATAATTTTAATATAATGACCTTTGCATTAAGAAGACGGTGGAATTATTCCTTTTTAATTTAAAATGAAATAATTCTAAAGGAAAGGTGAAGGAATAATGGCATGACTCATTCTCCGGTTTGATGCTCCATGTATGTATTAAATAATTAGTGGTTGTTAGTCAAAGCTCACCCTAGTCAATGCCTTGATAGACATTAACACCTTGGCATTCAATTTTGTGAAAGAGAAAGGAGAAGTAAAGTTAGACTCGCCACCCAATGCAATTAATGCCCCATTCACTCACCTTGCCCATCACATGACTTGGAACCCTCTCTATCCTCGTTTGAACAACATTAGACAGGGACCCCAAACAACCCTAGCCCCACTATTTCCCTTCAAACCCACAATGCCATGCAATTCAATCAATCAACGAGTAAATGATTTGATGATGCCCCCACGCATCTCTCCCTTTCACACCAGAGGATTCCCACTTCAATACTATTTTCCCTTTTTTGGAACTATGCTTTAACAACCCCCACAGCTTTATTACTCTCCACTATCCTTAATGTTAGCCTCCTGTTAAGGTACTTTGATACCACGTGGCATGCCATAAATCATCCATGTGGACAACTCCATGCACATAACTCGGAGAGGGTTGTTTGAGCTTTCAATTCCCAAGCACCTCATGTCATGCCACCCCTGATTCCCCTCCCCCTAATGCTATGGGCATGGCATCTTTGTTTTATCCATCATGTTATATATATATTTTTTAACCAATGAAAATGTCAACAATGGGTTAGGTGGGGATGGCACCAAACATTACCCCACCATTTTACCATGAGTAATCATTCATTCCTATCTTATCTTTTGTGGGGGTTGTATTTAAAATACTCTCCATTTACAAAATTAAGATGCATTTACAGTGAAATGGTTGTGGGATCAACTCCATAAAGAAATATATCATATTCATGAATATCAAAGAACTTGACCTCTCAATGCCATTAAATCATATCTCCTTTATATCAACCCTAGTTTATTCTTTTTATATCAACCCTTATACATTTGATGCAGGATAATGTGTTCTTAAATCCAAAAACTCTAGGTCAAAGTCTTCTCAATGTCATTGACTCTTTTTTATATTGATTTCATTTTTTTTTTCAATCTAACCTCAACATATTTAATGGAGGATTTTCAGATTTGACAACAATATGGATAGATAAAAAAATAATGAATTAAGTATATTAGGATAAAAATCTTTATATACCGTTGGAATG
The DNA here is from genome assembly GCA_031772625.1 of Pinus tabuliformis. Taxonomy (NCBI): domain Eukaryota; kingdom Viridiplantae; phylum Streptophyta; class Pinopsida; order Pinales; family Pinaceae; genus Pinus; species Pinus tabuliformis. Next base: position 628,480,919 of record CM062820.1, on the reverse strand, counting down.
TTTTATGTTTTTTATTTTTTTTAAATATATGTTTAAGGGAGAATAGATGGTGAAGGTTACTAATTTGAATGTTTTATGTTTTTTATTTTTTTTAAATATATGTTTAAGGGAGAATAGATGGTGAAGGTTACTAATTTGAAATTTTGTGAGTAAAAATTTAGTTATGTGAAAGGTTAGTGGGACTCAAGTCTAGTGAGATTTTTAGGTGATTTTAACGATTTAAATGCCCCTAGGTTACCATTATTGAAGCCACATGATAGATGTGTCAGTTATCTAAAGCTTCACATTATCTAACTAACAAGAAAAATTAAAGTATATTTTTTAATCAATTCTATTTAAAATTTAATTAAAATTTACAAAAATAATTGAAATTACAAATTTAATAGATGAAATTATATAATTTTAATGTTCTAAAAAAATTAAAAAATAAATTCATTTATATATTTAAATATGCAATTTAAACAATATAAAATTATAATATTATCAATAATTATATAATTAAATTTCAATAATAATTTGCATAAAAAAATAAAAATATAAAGCATTTAAATTTTGAGTAGTCTTTAAGTGCTATTTTTTGGAGTTTCAAGAGGATTTTTAATTGAGATTTTTTGGAGTTTCAGGTGATTTTGATCAAATCTTGATTTGCGTTGTTTAAAATGGCTTTATGAGTGCATATATAGATTCAACACTCTCAAAAACCCATAAGACACTGCCATTGTGAAGAATTCACCTGTTAAACTTGTAATTTTAATTGAATCCCTACCAAATTCTAAACATATTAAATAGCAAAATACACTAAAAAACTTTCAAAAAAAATCAAATACCTTTTTTTTCCAATATTTTAAAAATTCACACATATCTACTACAATAGAAACTTGCACCTCAATTCTCTTAAAAAATAAAATATTATAAAAAAATAAAAATTAATAACAACCCACGTACAAAAGTCCACATAATATTTTTTTACCAGTTGCATAATTAAGAGAAGTATCTATTTCGAATATATATCAATCCCAGAAAGGAAATAGACAATAAACAATGTATATCACGTTAGTAAGAATTTTCTCAATGAAGTTATCAAATAAAAATATATAACTTTCCACATCAAATATTATTATATAAGTACAAGAGGAATAGGATTTATTATTTAAGTTTTCAACATCAAATACTATTATATATCTACGGCCGAATATGGTTACTTGTATTCATGGGAAAATTCGATTTGGAATCGATTTAAAGTTTTTTTTATTAATTTCTTAAATTAACAAGTATATAGATCGCATAATTAACCATTCAAAAAATGACAAAATTTCATTATCGCTTTATATAAATCGGACAAAATTTCATCTTTATCACTTAATATGAATCTTAAAATTGAGTGTATGTAGATAAGCTAAAAACCAAGGTGAACTCGTTTATGTACGTTATGGTTGTCAGGGGACAAAGCCTTATCTAATCTTTATTTATTTAAAATAATATTCTAAATTATAAATATATTTTAATAAAAAATTATATTTTTAAAATTTGAATTATATTACTATATAATTTTTTTTTAATATTAAAATATTATAGACGTAGTTTAACTTATAAATGAAATGGTTTTTTTTCATGATACTTTTTCTAGTTAATTTTAACTAAAATTTCATAAAGATTTTTAAAAACTTGAATTTAAGTTGTTTAAAATTATAGTGACTTATTGGGTTTTTTGGGGAGGGGCGGGGCATCGAAAGAATGGTGAGTACTACAAAGAAAACACTACAAGGAAAACACTAACTATAGTGAGTACTACAAAGAAAACACTACAAGGAAAACACTAACTCGCAGGGTGTTTTAGGTACATGATTGAGCATAATTACCAACAGAGATCTATCTTAACTCCGGATCTACCAAGTGTCAAGAAGGATCAAATCTTTCAAGATGCAAAACTTCGTTTGAATATAAAACTAAAAGAAATATTTGCACCTTGAAAGATCTATGTTAGTTCTCAATAATACTATTTATATTATATATAAATTTTATATCTTTCTATAAAATTTCTTATTTTTATTTGAACATATATATAACATCATTTTAACATTAGATATCATTTTGGGATTCAATTGCATTAAGTAAGTCATTCATCTATGACCATTTCCATGAGAGGTAGTTGTCATTGACTAATTTCTCATGATTTTTTGAATAGTTCACTTAGCACTCATTGCATCGGGTGATGCTCATGGGGATGTTAAAATAAAACATTATTTTAACATGTTTTATATATATAAAGTTATTGTAGGTTTACTGCTTAAGTTTGAATAAGAAGCTTTGGAATATCATAATTACTAATATGAATCATGAACACAGGTTGTCGCTCCGAGCAGGGGTTACGGAAAGGAATTATGGTTTGTTGTTAACCATTTGACCTCTGCAGGCGCACGCTGTCACTCTTCGTCAACTACTGGCTGCCCTCTCTGCTCACTGTTATCACCGTTGCCTTTCGCTTTCGTCGGAATTGATGCAATATGTCGGACATGGAATTAGAAGAGGTGGATTATTCCTCTGACCCTAACCCCTATGTCCCTTTTTGGCGAAGCCCTAACCCTACGCCAGCTTTTTCATCTACTGATCTTCTGGATCCGTCGAAAACACTCCTTTTCATTTCAACTCCCGCCGTTACTCTCCCCGGGCCATCTTCATCTAGCCTCCCCTTCGCTGCCCTCTCCATTGATTCCCCGGAGCTTGACTGCCCTCCGCTCTTGCCGGCAACCCTCCACCTGCTTACTGCATGCTCGTCGTCCTCCCCTCCTTTTGAACCCTCGCTTGCTAGGGACCTATCGCACTCACCGTCTTTAGTGCTCCCCTCCTTGGCTAGTAACATCTTTGAGCCTGGGCACACCCTGCCTGAGCCAATTGCTCCTTCCACCTCTGTAGCGGCGACAACCCCCTCCTCCATCCCATCCAGATGCTTTGAGACCTCGGTCATTAAAGTTCGGCACTCTGCGCAGCATCATCAGCAGGAGAAACAGGGCACTCCGGACCCTTTGTAGGACCATCTGACTGTGCCTAGATCGGGTAAGAGGAAGATCAAGTGTGTGAAGGCCTCTGGTAAGGACCTGACCCTCAAATTTGGGGAAGGGTTGAACATGGGTGAAATTTTCAACACGGCTGGTAAGGTACTGGTGGGTAGGGTTCGGGGCCAAGCCTATTCAGTTGAGCGGCTCAGACTCTGGGTCAAGGAGATTTGGGGCAATATTTTTAAGGATCTCCCTGAGGTGTAGACTTTGGCTTGCGAATGGTTTGCACTCCATTTCCTGAAGGAGGATTATACCAACTAGGCACTCGCCAGATATTGGCACTTTGAAATGGCTCCGATCATGCTTAAGCACTGGAGCCCGCTTTTTGACCTTGAGAGAGAATAGATCGGTGCAAGACCGTTATGGGTTAGGCTGCCTGGGCTCCCTCTGTAGTACTGGTCTGAGGATGTTTTTGTTCGTATTGGGAATGCGCTTGGCACCTACTTGGACTACGATAGGACTTATATCAAATCGGGCAACTGGTCTCTGGCTCGCATTTTGGTCCACCTTGACACAAGAGAGGGTTTAGAGGAAAAAATCACCCTGCAATGGAAGAATTTCACCAGGATCCAAATCCTGGACTATGAAGGTGTACCGTTTAGATGTCGCAGGTGTCACAAGGTAGGGCACCTATTCAAGGAATGCCCCTTGGTTCGTAAGGACTTGGATTCTACTAAGGAATTAGAAGGTGAGGTAGCTAGGGCACCTACATTTGCACCAGGGTAGACACCTCCAAATTCTACACCGATGACTAGGAAGGTTGCACCAGCTCATTTGCCGACTTCGAGCGCTCCTCGTCAACCCTCCTCATCGATGACCCAATCAAGGGCTACTGTTGAGGTTGCTCGATCCTCGGGTACTCCTCCTCACCTTAACTCTATATTTGCATCTTCTCCTTCTTGTTCTGCATTGCATTTGCACACTGCATCTGCATCGATTCAAGATTTCACCTCTCCCTCCATCCCCTATCCCCTCATCACTCACCTTCTGGTCCTCTCGACTATGCCTCCCTCCTTCCTTCCCGCAGATCAATCCACTACATTTGATTCATCATCTTCCCTCCTGGGTCCCCCACACCCTTACAATCTCCGCTCCCATTTCCCCCTCTCATATGTCTGCTCTGATTCCTCCGAGTTGGGATTGGCCCCTCCTTCATGCGCCCCCAAATCCATCAGAGCGTGTAAATCCCATTTATCAAAGGCCATCCTATTAGCCAAGGCTGAAGTGTCTTCGTGAAGACAATCATCTCTTGATTGGGTACTTAGAGCTCTGAACACCGTTCCAAAATTTCCCCCATGAAGTGGCTCTCATTTAATTATTGGGCCTGGCTAGCTCACCCAAAAAGCTAGCCCTCAGACGATTGTTTGAATCTAAGTCTATAGACATTATTTTCCTACAAGAAACATTGGGTTTAGTTGATCATATTTCTCACGTACTCCGATCCATGACACCAGGATGGACCTTCCATTCCCTTGATGTCATGGGTCGATCAGGTGGACTGGCCCTGGGTTATAACCCCTGCTCTATTCACCTCAAGGCCTCTTGGGGTGGTGCTAGATTCATTGGAATGGATATTTTTTCCTCGGACTTGGGCATGGATCTCTGGATTGTCAATGTATATGGCCCTTTTCATAACAGAGAGGCCTTTTGGAACCATCTCCTTAATCTATCCATCACAAATTCTGATAATATCATTTTTGGTGGTGACCTAAACTTCTCCATTAGATATGGGGAATCATGGGGAACAAATGCTCAAGTGGATCTGCTTTCGGATGTTATGGAGCAGCTCCTAGAACAACATCATTTTACAAACACCGCTATGGTAAAGCACTACCCACTTGGCGAAATCTCAGAATTGGGGAGGTTGCCCTGGCCAGGCATTTGGATTGCTTCCTCATCAAGGACACCCTGATTCATAGACTATCCTCATTCAAACAATGGGTTGGTTATGGTAGTTTATTGGACCACTCCCCCATATACTTGGAGATCACTAGACCCTCTCAGAAACCAAGGGCTCCTTATAAATTTAACTCTACATGGCTATCGGACCCCTCTTATATTCAACTGGTCATTGATTGCTAGTTATCAAACCCACCATCCTCAGGGAGATCCTTGGCGGAAGGCTTCTGTTCCAATCTCACTAAGATTAAGAGACTTTCCATTATTTGGGCTAAAGAAAAAAGAGATCGAGATGAACAAAACCTTAGAGCTATTGAACAGAATTTGGCCACTCTATTGGATGAATAGGGTCGGGGTTTCATCTCGGCAGAGGAAAAGTCCGATCTCATTAATTTGGAAGAACAAAGGTCAAAGATCCTGAGGGAGAGGGAAGAAACCTGGTGACTCAAGAGTCGAGCTGTTTGGTTAAAAGCAGGAGACGAGAACACAAAATTCTTTCAAAAATTTTCTGAGGGAAGGAAAGTTTGTAATACTATTTGGAATATGCCCATGGAGAATAACCAGCTATCCTGTCTTGGAAATTATCATTTTTGAAATCTTTATAAGGCCCCTTCTGGTGCCTCTCTAGCTGAAATTGTTTGAATTGCAGTTCACTTCCCCAGATTTGTGGACTTGGAAGAGGCTGAGGAGCTCAATTCCCTTGTCTCTCAGGGGGAACTAGAAAGCACATTGAAATGGTTTAGAAAAGATAAAAGTTCAGGGTCAGATGTATGGACAATTGAATTCTACCTTTCCTTTTATGAGATCATTGGACAGGACCTGCTCAGGGTGGTGGAGGAATGTAGGACTTTCAGGCGTATGTATGAAGCCATCAATACCACCTTCATTGCTCTGATCCCTAAATCCGACTCTCCTTCATCTTTCAATGAATTTCAGCCTATTTCTCTCTGTAATTGGCTCTATAAGATCATTGCCAAGATTATAGCCAATCGTCTCAATCCCATTCTATCCTGTTACATTTCCCCTGAGCAATTTGATTTCCTCTAGAATAGACAAATCCATGAAGCTATTGGCATTGCGCAGGAAGCCCTTCACTCCCTAAAAACTAAAAAGCTAAAAGGGGCCATCCTCAAGATTGACCTTGCTAAAGCATTTGATCGGGTCAGTTGGATATACATTAAGATGATCCTTACATACCTGGGCTTCCAACCCCATTTCATCGATTGGATTATGTGTTGCATCACCTCGGCCACCTTCAGTGTACTCATAAATGGCTTAGCATCACATTTATTTCATGCTGAGAGAGGACATCGACAAGGATTTCCACTCTCTCCGCTCCTGTTTTTTATTGTCATGGAAGGCCTCAATGGACTCATTGCATTTGCCAAACGGGATAGGCAGTTACAAGGGCTTAAAATTATTGACCAATGCTTCCTCACACATCTACTATTCGTAGATGATGTGCTCATCTTCCTCAATGGAAGCATCAGGGACTCCTCTACCTTCTCTGAAATACTCACTCTCTTTGCCTTTGCTACTCTTATGGAAGCAAACCACTCAAAATCCACCATTACTCTCTCTAATGCATCTCCCAAGGAAACAAGGTTCGCTCAACATAAATTCCCTTTTCAGAGCCATCAACTGGAGGATGGCCTTAAGTATCTAGGCTTCTGGATCAAGCCTCATTGCTACAGGATTTCTGATTGGATCTGGCTTGTGGTTAACATTGAAAAAAGTTCACAAAATTGGAACCATAGATTCCTATCCAGAGTTGGTCAATCAGTCCTCATAAAATCTGTCTTGCAGGCTACACCAGTCTACTGGATGTCGCTGGCTTGGATTCCTAAAGGAATCCTTTCCTGAATTTAGAATATTTGTTGCAGATTCCTTTGGAATGGGTATAAGGAGGGCAAACCATTTTCCTGGTTGGGCTGGAAGCACATTGCTCTACCCAAGAAATGGGGTGGATTGGGACTAAAGGACTTATATGTCTTTGCACATGCTCTTGCTACCAAGATGGTATGGATCATGCTCACATCAAAAAACCTTTGGACTGAAATCACCTACCATAAATGTATATGGCCACATCATCTCATGGTCTGGATTCGACTATCGTCCTAGCCTCGAACTGGGATATCAATGGTTTGGAAAGGAATTTTACACACCTTGCCTACTATTAGAGATGGGCTAGGTTGGCGAATCAATGATGGCACTTTGGTACGTATAGGAATGGACCCATGGATGGGATGTGGGAATATGTATCATTTATCCCCTGACCTCATTCTGTTTCTCAATCAATGGAATGTCAGAGTAATCACACAGGTGGTTGATTTGGAGAACAACTCCATATTTGAACAGGCTTGGTTATCAGTGCTGCAATTAGATATCCCCAAACATTGGCAGCAAGATTGGGAAGGGTATGTCAAGGCCCTTACTGAATCTGATGTGCATATCAAATACGGCACCGATGATATCATTTGGACACCAGCTGATCATGGTTTATACTCCCCTAAATATGGTTATCCCTTCATACACTCTGCACGCAGACCATCAACACTCCTAGACTGGTGGGAAAGCTCTAGAAACTTAAAGAACTGCTGAGAACAAAATTATTCATGTGGAATGTGCTCCAGAACAAGACCCCAACATGAGATAATCTTATGCATCGTTCCTATTAAGGCCCGCACTGGTGTGTGCTATGTAAACAGGTCGAGGAAACCAATGATCATTTGTTCTTACAGTGCCCGATGAATGCCCAACTATGGATACAAGTCTTAGATATGCTCTCCAAACCTACCAGATGGCAGGGTCAAATGGTAACTAAAGCTTGGGATCACTAGAGAGATGTGACCAATGACACAAAAACTCACTGTCTACCTCTCCTCGTCTGCTGGTCAATTTGGCTGATAAGAAATGGAATTATATTCAAGGGGAAAGAGGCTAGATGGCCTCATGCAATTGCAAAAATCATTGTTGCCTATCATGAGATTTTGGACAAGGATCAATCTCCTACAAATCGAATAATATCCCTTGAATGGATTTATTACACTATTCCATGGGCTTATTTTGATGGCACAGCCTAAGCACAGGGATGTGGAGGTGGAATTTTACTCCATCTAACTAAACACCATCACTACAAAATTCAATTGGGGTTGGGAGAGGGAACCAACAATTATGTTGAACTAATCACCTTAGGCGTATTTTGCATTTTGCATTGGCTCATTCATGCAATAAATTACAGATTTTTGGTGATTCCAAAATCATCATAAATTGGTTCAATAACATTAATATATGTCATGCACATTCACTTAGAAACATATTGGATGAAATACATGTTTTCAAGGCACAATTTAACTCTGTTACCTGTCATCATATTTACAGGGAACATAACTCGGTTGCTGACAAATTATCCAAGGAGGCTACAACACATCCCAGAGGCCTGTGGTTGATACAGGAATAGTTTGGTGAAGAGAAAAATCAATACTATCACCGACCCTACATTGATAGGGCATATCCTAGGCAGACAGGCCCTAATTTAGTTTGTTTATTATCAGTAGATTATAGCTTTGCTATCACAGATGTTTATGTATATATTTTTATTTCTGTTACTAGACTTGTCAAGTATACCCTGCATGGTAATATATGTACAACACTATCTCTTTTTAAATGGTCTCAGCCATACCTTTTTTTGATTACTACTTGAAGGCTTTGGTAAGTAGATATGCATATGCCAAGGGCATCTACTACATGTAATTTTTCAAGTTAATGGAAAGTTACAATTTTTCCTCGGGAAAAAAAAAGAATCATCATTATTTTAATTTATATGGTAAATAGATATTAATTCAAAGTATATATATATATATATATATATATATATATATATAGATATATATATAGATATATATATATATATATATATATATATATATATATATATATATATATATATATATATATATATGTTTATTAATTAAATTTAATTATAAAGTTTAGAAAAATCATGTTTACAAATATGAATGATCATTATTTAAATTTATTTTAATCCTATATACATATTATGATTTTATTTTATCTTTTTTTTTTTTTTTTTTTTTTTTCCCGTAATTTTATTAATAAAAAAATTACAATATAACAAATTGAATTGAATCAATTATTTTTATTATTACTTTTGACATTATATTACTTTTTTAATTCAGTTAACATTATGTTTTATTATTATTATTTAAAGTGTCACTACAACATTTCCCCCATATTAGGCTATAGAGGGTCTCTAAAGTGGATAGTAAGGTGTCTTTGGTGCACCCCTATTTAATAGGCACTAGTGTGCATTATATATTATAAAGCACAAATTCTCTATATATGATTACACATCTTTCATTTATATCCTTGTGCACTATGAAGTCTTTGCAATATTAATGGTAATAGTAATAATATCATTGAAGGAATAATGTCAACGTTGTACTTAGGAGTCTCAATGCACTTATTTCATATACTAGCATTGATGTATTCATACATGTATTACACATAAATATGTTCTATAATATCACGTGTAACCTTTTTTTGTGACTAGTGGAATGAACAATTAGGGTAGCCTCATACTTTTTGAAATATGTAACTGGGTCCGGTCTTCATTATGACGTGTAATCATGATTTTACGTAATTAATGTAAATAAGAAAAATGAAATAATTTTATGCTTGAGACATGGTTTTCATGCTCAAGGAATTTTATTTTTTTAGATCTAACTCCCATTGTAAGCTTGTAGGATTGGTCATGTTACATATTTATTTGAGTCATTGTAAGAGTCAAAAGACCATCCAAGGCCAATTCCAAGTGCTACAAGCAAGTTGGCCTTCAAATGAAGCAATGCGCCTACATCAAGCTAACATGTCGGCATAGGATCACATTAAGTCGACTATTTTTAGGGGCAGATTGCTATATAATTGATCCACGTGGATCTTTAGAAAAGTAATTGTGGCATGACAAAAGGCTCAAAACTCAAAGTGGTAGAATATGGATAAGCTTAGCATCGAATCAAAGTGCTCGTCATCTTGATTCCAACGGTGTGAACGACACTCAAATCCGAGTCTAGATGACAAAGTTAGAGCAAGTCAAAGTTTGAGTTTGACTTGTCTTCGTAGTAGGGAGAAGATGACATGGCATAGTTTCAGTGAATAAGGGAGCGCCACGTGGCAGTATTCCACTGGACCCCACATATCCCATATCGGTGGCAGTATTCCACTGGACCTCGCATATCCCATATCGGTGGCAGTATTCCACTGGACCCCACATATCCCATATCAGTGAAAAGGAGGAGTGCTTAAGGAAGAATCAACCCCTAGATTTCCTGACTACAATTACGATATCGCATATCGCAGGCCGGAGGAGTTACGAATTGGCCCTGACAGGACTTAGATGCAATGCGATATACATCACATATCAAAATCACATAAAAGAGTTGGTGCTTGTGATGCGGTTCGGGAAAAAGCATTGATTGTGATTTCATGGTGGGCACCAATTGCAATACTGCAATAAGGGGCCCAGACCCAATATACTATATATCATGATTAATAAACCCGGCGGGCCTGTAGATGTTGCAGAGTGCTAACCAGTGCGCCGAGGGTTTCACGCTGATTGTGATAATGTGATGGGAGTGTTGGACACAAAACATTATGGCATATGGTGAATACTCTTGTCGGATCCATAGTTATCGCGGGATGCCTGTGTTCGAGCTTGGATTGTCTGTCGATAAGTTGGAAGCATCGATAAACCCACCACTGAGACTCATGCATTGTTGTAATGGGTTGCTTTATTAGACATTGGCTTTTCTATTATGGAAGGGTTGTTGCCATGAATCCTTCTGCCTGCTAACCTTGGGTATTATGTTGAAACTGCCTCGATTTTGAGGGATGCCGCCATGATCTTATATATATGACTGTTGTGTTAGAGAAAGGCAGGAGAGGACTAGCTGAATACACAGTTTTTACTGTATAAAGCAAACCCTCACCTTCGCAGTAGGCCAGAACTTTGCCTTGAGCAGCAGGGAGGTTCCGAGAAGGTTGTTGAAGGCCCGATTATCCAAATTGGGAGTTTGTATAGTCTTTTTTGCACTATTTTTCGCCAGGAGTTTAGTGCTTATGTCTGTTTTCAAAGATGGGATCTATATTCTCTGCCCATCTATCAAATTGGAGGTATAAGGGTTGTAATTGCTTGTTGATGTACTTTTATCTCTTTTATTCCACTAATAAAAAGAAGGCCTCCCCACTATTGAGCAGGGCCCAGAGATGTAGTCCAAACTAGATGAACTTCGTAATCAAATCATTGTGTCATGATTTTTTGTGTTCTTTTGATTATTTCCACATCGTTAATGTGCTTTTAAGTTCCATGGTTAATTAACTCTGCTATATGTAATTCTGATGCATTTATAAGTAAAATATCTTAGATCAAGTTTGGTATCAGAGCAGGTCTTTGTAGATGCGAATTGCATGAGTTTATGCTAACCTGGAAAAAGATGTGAAAAGGAGAAGGAACACTTAACTCCTTTGATCCTAAAGTAGGACATGCACAACGAAGAAGAAACATGGCCAATGAAGAAGCTCGTTGGGAAGAGGAACATAATTTCCAAAAGGTATTCTATAATATGGCAGGAAAAGTGGACAAGTTGTTCGCAGAGTATGAGAAGGCACTTGGGCATGAGAAGAAGGATGTCGATGATCATGAATCAACAAATCAGGAAGGTGGTGGAGAAGATCCTCCTCCCTCTCCTTCTTCCAGTGATAGTTCTCATCACTCTCATAGAAATTCCAAACAAACCTCTAAGAAACCGTTCTTCAAGTTAGACATGAAGTTCGATCTGCTAATGTACAATGAAGAATGCAATGCAGAAAAACTCAATAACTGGATCAGACAGATAGAGGTTTACTGCTGAATCCAACAGATCAAAGAAGATGAGGTGAAAGTCCAGTTAGCATATCTTCGGCTGAGCGGCACTACTCTCGTTTGGTGGGAGAGCAAGTTACAGAAGGGCAGCATGAAGTCAGGTAACCTTCTGTCCTCTTGGTCTAGTTTTATTTTTGCATTAAAAGACTAATTCTACCCTTTGGGTTATAAGCAAAAGGCACTTATGGACTGGCAATACTTAAGGCAAGGTAAGGGCTAGAATGTACAAAGCTTCATGGAGGAATTTTGGAAACAAGCACTGAATCTGGGCATCTCATTAGATGTGCCCGAAACTATAACTAAGTACATAGGTGTGCTACATAGTTACATCAGACACTCATTATTACTGTTCAAGCCTACTTAAATTGATATGGCCAACATTAAAGTTATACATCTTGAAAGTCGAGGGAAGAATGATTGAGATGACCAAACCAAGAAGATGGCATTCAAACCTTAGCATGGAAAATTCCAGAAGAAAGGAAAATGGAAGGATAAGAAAATATTCGTTGCTAAGAAGGGGGATGGAGAAACACCATCGTAAACTCATTGCAAGAAGGATGGACATGACGAGGACCACTGCTAGAAGTTGCATCCAGAACTGAGACTGAAGAGATTCGGTGGAAAGGGGAAGCAGAAGACAGTGGCAACAACGCAGAACCTTCGATCGGATTTTGATGATGAAACATTGATCACAACCATGGGTGCAAAAGGTACTCTTTCTATTAATGATAGTTTTGATTCGGTTGCAAGCACTAGTTATTTGAATGAGCCTATGAGTCATGAGCAAAAGAGAATTGAGTTGTTTGGCATTAGAGTTTTCATGAAGCATACAAAGGTGGAAACTCTATTTGATTCAGGCTCCCAAGTAAACTTAATCTTAGAGTCCTTAGTAAAAAGGGTATGCCTTGAAACTAAACCTCATCTGAGTGATACCCGCTTGGTTGGGTAAGCAATAAAGCCAAATTACAGGTCACCAAGAAGTGTAGGGCCAGATTTGTAATCACTTCTAAATTAGTTAATGAGGTAAAGTTAGATGAATTACCTTTGGACATCTGTGGAATCATATTGGGAAGCCCATATTTATATGACAAAAAGGTCATTTTCTTTCGGCATGAAAACAAATACTGCCTCACCAAGGATGGGGTAGAATATATAGTCAGAGCTCATCACACAAAAGTTGGTACTAACCTTGTCAGTGCAGGACCGATTAAAAGACTAGTTAATTCTGGTAAAGGGTGCATGCTCATGGTAGTGAGGGTGAAAGAAGCCGAGACGGTTGACACTTTCAAAGGTTGTGATCCTGATCATAAGAAGGAATTATTTGAAATTGTTTCTGACTATGATGAATTGTTTCAGGAACCGAGAGGATTGCCCCCTAAATGGGAAATCCAACATGAGATCCATTTGCAATAGGATGTTCCTTTACCAAATGTTGGCATGTACAAGATGGATTCTATCGAGATGGAGGAGATCAAGAAATAGGTGCATGAAGTGTTAAATCAGGGAGTCATTAGATTGATTTCTTTTCCTTGCAGCTCACCAATCATGTTGGTGCCCAAGAAAGACGACACATCGAGAATGTGCATGGATTACAAGCCGTTGAACAAGATCACGGTGAAGAATTGACATCCTCTCCCTCGGATTGATGAATTGTTAGATAAATTAAAAAATGTTGTTTATTTTACCATGATCAATTTGTGTAGTGATTACCACTAGGTGAGAATTTCAGAGTAGGATGTCTGGAAAATTGCGTTCAAAACCAAGTAGGAGATGTTTGAATGAATAGTGATGCCATTCGGACTGTGTAACGCTCCAGCCACGTTCATGAGGGTAATGAATGATTTATTTTGGCCATTTCTTGATCATTTTGTTCTCGTGTATCTGGACGATATTCTTGTGTATAGTAGGACATGGGAGGAACATATGTGTCACATAAAGAAAGTGCTTGATGTTCTAAAGAAAGAGAAATTATATTTGAAACTGTCAAAGTGTGAATTTGGAAAGACTTCTCTAATTTATTTAGGCCATATTGTCAGTAATGGGAAATTAAGGATAGATCCCTCTAAAGTGGAGGTGATAATGAAGTGGCCTGAGCCCACGAATGTCACAGAAGTCCAAAGTTTTCTGGGCTCAGTGCAATATTGGAGAAGGTTCATAGCGAACTTCTCCATTATTGCAACCCCCTTGCACGCCTTGACTAGTGTGAAGCAGGCCTTTCAGTGGGGAGGAAAACAACATAAATCCTTTGATACACTGAAAGAGAAGATCAACATGGCACCGGTGCTAGCCTTACCAGACCTTCAATAGCCTTTTGAAATTGAAACAGATGCCAACAATATGCCATGGGTGTTGTATTGATGCAACAAAGAAAGCTAGTTTGTTACCATTCAGAGACTTTCTCCCAAGTTGTTGTGAATTATCCTATGTATGACCAGGAGTTGTACACCTTGGTTCAGAGTGTAAAGAAGTGGAAACACTATCTGATCGGCAAGGAGACCATCATCCACATGGATCATCAGCCCTTGTAGTATCTTCAGTCACAAACCAAGCTTCAACAAGCCTATCACTTCATATGGATGGGATTCCTCCAATAGTTTCATTTGGTAATAAAATATAAGAAGGGCGCCAACAAAAAAGTAGCAGATATGCTTTCTCACCCTCCTATTTCTACATCTGTAGTTTTGTAAAATGTTTCTTTGTCATTAGAAAGTTATGCTGAACAATATGCTAACGATAATGATTTTAAAGAAATCTATGCAAAACTGACTCGTGGATCGCAGGTGGACAATTATTACTTGTAGGGAAATCTATTGTACCACCTTGGAAAACTATGCATACCTAGTAATGAAAGGGTTCATGTAATCTGAGAGGCTCATACCTCTCTGGTGTTAGGTCATTTTGGCATTGAGAAAAATTTATTTCATTTGCAGAGGTTTTGTTTTTAGCCTCATATGAAAAACATTGTGACTCGCTTTGTAAAGGGTTGTGTGTTGTGTTATGTTTCAAAGCCCTCTAATAGAAAACTTGGGCTCTACACACCACTCCCTATTCCGAGTCAACCATGGGAAAGTGTGTCCATAGAATTTGTAGGAGGTTTACCGATGTCTAGGAAAGGTCACGACTATTTGTATGTCGTTATGGATAGGTTTAGTAAAATGTGTATTTTAATTCCTTGTAAAAAGTAGGTCACTGCTGAGTAGACTACTTTTATTTTATTTTAGCATGTTTAGGTCCATTTTGGTTTGCCCACATCTATTGTGTCAAATCGAGACTCCCACTTTCTTAGGGAGTTTTGGACTATCTTGTGGAGAATGATGGACACCAAACTGAAAACAAGTACAACATTTCATCCACGGACCGATGGACAAACAGAGTGTAGGAAATAATACTGAGAGGGGGGTGAATCAGTATTATCTAATTCTTTTAATCAATCTTCCTTATTTGTTCTTTGAATTATTTTTGCATGTCAATACCATAAAATAATGAGCATGAACAAGGAAAAACAGATAGTCACACCAAAGAACACAAGATGTAAGGTGGAAACCCAATGTGGGTGAAAACCACCTGCTGCAATATGTCTCTATCTTCTTTCAACTTAGAAACTTCTTTTACAATGGTTTTGTACTGGTGCAGTCCTTTACCAGTACGCAGGCTGCAACCTGCAGAGAGCTACAACTCTCTCTCTCTCGTTTTCCAGTCTCTCCTGGAAGGGAGCTACAACCCCCTACTTCTTTTCATAAAGCATCAATTGAACATCAAGTTCATGAAAGTTACAGTTCACTACAGTTATCAGATCAGCAATAACAGAACTAACCCAGAACACCTTATCAACAGAAAAATTCAATCAACAGAACTTTTTAAGACAGGTACGCAGTTTTCCCTTCTGTGGCCTGCGTCGCTACGCAGTTCACCTTCTGCTTTCCTGCGTCTACCCGCAGAGATCCTTCTGCCGCACTGCGTGCCCACGCACTGTTCCTTGAACTGTGCTACGTACTGTTACTGCAGGGACGCACCCAAAGATACTATCGCGCCGCGTACTGTTACTGCAGGGACGCACCCAAAGACATTATCGCGCCGCGTACTTTTACTATGTGGACGCACCTGAACCTCAGTCGCTCTGCGTCCCCACGCAGCTCTTCTTCTTCTGCTCTGCGTACCGACGCAGGTATCCTTCCTCTGCACTGCGTCCCGACGCAGATCTCCTGTTTCTGCACTGCGTCCCGACGCAGATCTCCTCTTTCTGCATTGCGTACCCACGCAGCTCTTCTGTTAAACACCTGCGTCCTTCTGATTAGGGCCAAATAGACAGTCCACCAGAGTGGACAGTTGCTCAGATCTGATCATGCGCTCGAGAGATCACCCTTCACAGATTCGCCTTCAACTTCCCTTTCATATAGATCAAGCTTTTTAGACCATAACCCAATATTTCAGATCTAAAGATATTCAATTGCAAAAGATGCTTAGCCAAGTGATCTCCTTTGCTTTATATAGGCAAGCTCCTCCTAAAATCATGGAACAATACCACGAGCCGACACCATAATAACGCAATACCGTCGGCTAAATACCAAGAGTAAAACATAGGAAACCCCACGTGTGCTTTTCTCTGCCTTGAAATGTGTGCACTGGGGGGACGCACCTCCTGAACGGCTGGCATGTGTATCTGGACGCGGTCCCTGCATGGTGTACCTGCGGGTACGCACCTTCTGAACTGATTTCCTGCGTCCTTCTTAATTTTCAACAAATTGAGAGCCTTGCCACGGGAGTTGCCATCAAGTACAACATCTGTAACATATAGCCATACCAGAAACATAATGCCAACAATCTCCCCCTTTGGACTTGATGGCAACCTCACAATCTTCAGTCTTCAGCTTCATTCTCCCCCTTTGACATCAAGGGCAAAGGGATATGCTCCCCCTAAGAACATGCTCCCCCTAAATATGAACCAGATCTGCAACAAAGGACCATAAACCACCATGAAAGAGATAGAGACATATTGCAGCTATTTCCAAGATCTCCTTCTGACCATCCTCCATAATGCCAACAATGCATTATATGCTCCCCCTGAACCTGTACCATCAATCAGAAAAGGTTCAACAATAAGATGATGCATCAACAACCCCCAGCTTTTGCCTGAGGTATTCAAAAGTGTCCCTGGGCAAGGGTTTGGTGAGAATATCAGCAACTTGTTCCTTAGAAGGAACATACTCCAACTTGACCTTCTGTTCAAGCACTTGTTCCCGGAGAAAATGATACTTGATTGGTATGTGCTTGGTTTTTGAATGCATAACAGGATTTTTTGAGATGCTGATTGCACTTGTGTTATCACATAAGATGGGGATAGGTGGTGTACAAGTGATTTGAAAATCCTGCAAAGTCTGCATCATCCAAAGGAGTTGAGTGCAACAAGATGCAGCAGCAACATATTCCACTTCAGCTGTAGACAAGGCAATCGAACTCTGTTTCTTGCTGAACCAAGATACCAATCTGGAACCCATAAAGAACGCACCACCACTTGCGCTTTTCCTGTCATCCACGCTTCCGGCCCAATCTGCATCTGTATAAGCATGAAGTGTAAGATCTGTATCTCTAGGATACCATAAGCCATAATTTTGAGTCCCTTGAAGATATTTGAAAATTCTCTTCACTGCCTGAAGATGAGTCTCCTTCGGATTTGCCTGAAATCTTCCAACTATTCCAACTGCATGCATGATGTCCGGTCGGGTACCTGTTAAATAAAGTAAACTTCCAATCATAGATCTGTAGGTTGGTTGATGTACTGCTGCAGATTCATCATTTGCACTGAGGCTACATCCTGTGACCATGGGTGTACATACTGGTTTTGCATCTTCCATACCATATTTCTTCAAAATCTGTTTGAGATACTTGGTTTGAGATAAAAAGATTCCTCCTTCCTTTTGTTGGATTTGCAAACCAAGGAAATATGTCAGTTCTCCTAGCAAAGACATTTCAAATTCTTTCTGCATGACCGAGGCAAAGCTTTGACTCATAGCTTCTTCATTGCTCCCAAAAATAATGTCATCTACATACACAACAAGTATTAGCAATTTGTCATTTTCAACTTTTATATAAAGATTGCTATCTGCTGATCCTTTTGAAAAACCTTGTTGATGAAGATATTTGTCCAAATGGTAGTACCAAGCCCTTGGAGCTTGTTTGAGACCATAGAGAGCCTTTTTCAATCTGCATACAAGATTTGGATCATTTCCAAGAATGAACCCATCTGGCTGTTCAATGTATACTTCTTCTTCCAGGTCTCCATTCAGAAAGGCTGATTTCACGTCCATTTGAAATATTTTGAAATTTTGAAAACTTGAGAGAGCAAGAAACATTCGGATGGCCTCAAGTCTTGCAACAGGAGCAAAGGTTTCTTCAAAGTCTATTCCTTCATGCTCCGTATACCCTTTACAAACAAGTCTGGCTTTGTTTCTAATTACTTCTCCATTTTCATTCAATTTGTTTTTGAAGACCCATTTTGTTCCGATAACATTCTTATCCTTTGGTCTAGGAACCAGTTCCCAAGTGTTGTTCTTTTCGATTTGCTCAAGTTCTTCATCCATTGCTTTCACCCAACATTCATCTTTGCATGCCTCTTTCACACTTTGTGGTTCAGTAGAGGAGAGTAATGCCAAATAGCTTGAAGCTTCTACAACTGTTCTTCTTGTTTGTACACCTGCTTCTTTCTGCCCCATAATCTGAGATTCTGGATGATTCTTCTGAACATATCTGGATGGAGTCTTTTCTTCTATTCTTGTCTGCTCCTCTGGTTCTTCTTGAGGTTCTTCTTCTTCATCATTCTGTCTTTGAGGGTAGCCTTCATCTTCTTCGATGTCTTCATGATGTACTTGCCTAGGAATGTATCCCTTCTCATCAACCACTACATCAATGCTGTCAACAATTCTGCCAAGTCTTTTATTGTATCATTTGTATGCTTTGCTATGTGGAGAGTAACCAAGAAGAATGCCTTCATCTGCTCTAGGTTCAAGTTTGCCAAGCTGCTCATCAGTATTCTTGATATAGCATTTGCTCCCAAAGATTTTGAAGTGCTTTACCGAAGGAGTCTTACCACTCCAGAGCTCATGAGGAGTTTGAGTGCTGTTCACCCGGACATTTGTTTTGTTGAGAATAACAACCGCAGCATGTGCAGCTTCACCCCAGAAAGTTGCAGGAGTTCCTGATTCATCAAGCATAGCACGAGCCATTTGTTGGACTGTTCTGTTCATTCTTTCCACAACTCCATTTTGCTGAGGAGTTCTAGCTGTAGAGAATTCTCTTCTTATCCCATGTTCTTCACAGAAATCGAAAAATTCATTTGAGGTAAACTCCCCACCTCTGTCGGATCTGAGGCACTTAATTTTGTGACCTGATTCATTTTCAACCAAGGCTTTGAAGGATTTGAATTTTTCAAATGCTTCATCTTTGTGCTTCATAAGTCCTAGCCAGACAAACCTGGAGAAATCGTCAATGAATAATATCAGGTATTCTTCTCCTCTAGGTGTTCTTTTCCTGAATGGACCGCATGTATCTGTATGAACTAGCTCAAGAGGCATGCTAGCTGATCCTTCCTTCTCTGGAAAGTGAGTTCTGGTTTGTTTTCCAAACTGACATGATTTGCATATGGTGTTGTCAGGAATTTTGATATCTGGAAGATCACGAACTGCCTGATATTTGCATGCTTTCCTTATTTGTGAAAAGCTTAGATGCCCCAGCCTCCGATGCCATAACCAGTGCTCATCATCTTTGCTCAGATAGCATTGTTGTTGTCCTTCTTCAAATATGTACAGATTATTTGGAGTTCTTTTGCCTTTGATTACTGTTTTACCTGTATCAAGATCACGAACAAGACATCCATTTGATCTGAATATAACCTCGGTTCTTTGATCACACATCTGGCTGACACTTAGAAGGTTATGCTTCAATCCATCAACATACAAAACATTTCCATCCTTGACCTTTTCTTTTAACTGAGCAATGCCCTTTCCTTTAATAGTTGCAGGAGTATCATTTCCAAAAGAGACTTTCTTTCCCTTTTCTAGAGCAGAATAAGACTCGAGTTTTTCTTTATCACCTTTCATATGCTTCGAACATCCACTGTCAATGTACCATAGATTTTCCTGTCCCTCTGCATAAAATGCTATCCCACATCTTTCTGTTTGAGGTTCCTTTATTCTCCATGTTTTGGTGTTTGAGGCTTGTTCCTTTTTCTGCTGAAACCTACTCCTGCATTCAGAGTCTTCATGACCAAAGTTATTGCAAATAGAACATTCAACTTCATTTTCAAGAAACGAAAAGTTGTTATAGGTCCCTTTTGTAATCCCTGTCATACTTCTTTGTTTTTGAGCTTCCCTAGTCATGATCGTTTTATATGCAACACATTGAGCTGCTTTGTGACCAAAGTTATGGCAAGAAAAGCATTGTCCATTGAAGAAACTTCTGCGGTTATTGAATCTACCAGCCAACTGATTGTAATTTCTATTTTCATCTATTCTTGAACCAAATTGAGAAGATTTTACCTGTGGCTGGTTGTAGCTTTTGTTCACCCTTAAGATGGATTGCCCTTGATAGTTTCTGTTTGTAATTCGTTCCTGCTTTACCTGTTGATCTTCATTGTTCTTTTGCTCATTTCTTCTTGCTGCATCAAGATAACTTTTTGAGGTGGATGCTTGAGAAGTTTCTCCATTATAGCCCAGACCTGTCTTGTTTAGAGGAGACCGCTGCACATTGATAATCTCATCCAAAGTTTCAGATCCTTTGACAAACTTGAGATTAATAGCTTTTGTTTTCTCAATCTCTTTTCTAAGACCAACAATTTCACCTTCTAATTTTTCAAGATGTTTTTCCTTTTCATCAATTTGAAATTGTAGAGTATCAATGATCATGTTCTTTTCTTCTATACATCTCTTGAGTCTAGTAATTTCATCATAAAGGTTATCCACATCTACAGCATCCATATAATCATCATCTTCAAATGCCATTAACAACTTATATTCATTACCTTGTTCATCTTCATCACTGTTTGATAGACCATCACTATCTTCATGAGTGTAGTAGCTTTTCTTGTTTGCGTTCTGTTTCTTGTTCCATCTAGCAGGTTCCTTTCCTTTATCCTTATAAGGACATTTTGTAGCATAATGACCTACTCTTCCACAAGCAAAGCATTTAAAAGGTAACTTACCTCTGAACCTTCCAGAACCCCTTTGAAGACTTCTGACAAAATTTGATTCTTCTTCTTCTTCTTCTGGGACGTGGCTTGCTTCATAATAATCTCCTTTGCCTGATGCCTTGAAAGTAGCTTCTCTTCTGTCTGATGGACCTCCCTTTCTCATTTCATAAGCAGTTAGAATTCCATGTAGCTGAGACATAGTAAGAATTCGTAGATTTTCCTTTTCTTTTATTGCAGATACTTTAGATTCAAACTTGGGGGACAATGATCTTAGGACCTTTTCAACCACAATAGCCTCTTTTATTTCTTCACCCAAATTTTTCATACAATTAACAACCTCATCTACCCGAAGAAAATAGTTAGCCACACTTTCATCATTATACATTTTGAGAGTCTCATACTGAATTCTGAGAGTTTGAAGTTTAGCACGCTTTACCTGTTCATCTCC
This sequence comes from Pinus tabuliformis, assembly GCA_031772625.1. NCBI lineage: Eukaryota > Viridiplantae > Streptophyta > Pinopsida > Pinales > Pinaceae > Pinus > Pinus tabuliformis. Next base: position 628,459,398 of record CM062820.1, on the reverse strand, counting down.
TTCATAGCTCGTGACAATTTTGTCCCATATCTCTTTTGCGGATTTATAGTGCATTACCTTCATGAATTCTGATTGAGATATACATCCTAATAGAGTACTGACTACTTTCGCATTTGTTTCATACTTCTTTTTCTCGGTTGCATCTGTAGGAGTAGCTGAAGGAAAAGCATAGCCTATCTCTACGATGTCCCAAACTTCTGTACCAAGAGATTGAAGATAGGCAGTAACTCTTACCTTCCAATAATTGAAGTTTGTCCCATCAAAAACCGGTGGCCTGATTGATGCTTCTCTCTCGTAGTTGCTCATGATGAACGATCTACCTTCAAGCGATCAAGCTTCTCTGAAGGACCTGCTCTGATACCAATTGTAGGAAATAATACTGAGAGGGGGGGTGAATCAGTATTATCTAATTCTTTTAATCAATCTTCCTTATTTGTTCTTTGAATTATTTTTGCATGTCAATACCATAAAATAATGAGCATGAACAAGGAAAAACAGATAGTCACACCAAAGAACACAAGATGTAAGGTGGAAACCCAATGTGGGTGAAAACCACCTGCTGCAATATGTCTCTATCTTCTTTCATCTTAGAAACTTCTTTTACAATGGTTTTGTACTGGTGCAGTCCTTTACCAGTACGCAGGCTGCAACCTGCAGAGAGCTACAACTCTCTCTCTCTCGTTTTCCAGTCTCTCCTGGAAGGGAGCTACAACCCCCTACTTCTTTTCATAAAGCATCAATTGAACATCAAGTTCATGAAAGTTACAGTTCACTACAATTATCAGATCAGCAATAATAGAACTAACCCATAACACCTTATCAACAGAAAAATTCAATCAACAGAACTTTTTAAGACAGGTACGCAGTTTTCCCTTCTGTGGCCTGCGTCGCTACGCAGTTCACCTTCTGCTTTCCTGCGTCTTCCCGCAGAGATCCTTCTGCCGCACTGCGTGCCCACGCACTGTTCCTTGAACTGCGCTGCGTACTGTTACTGCAGGGACGCACCCAAAGATACTATCGCGCCGCGTACTGTTACTGCAGGGACGCACCCAAAGACATTATCGCGCCGCGTACTTTTACTATGCGGACGCACCTGAACCTCAGTCGCTCTGCGTCCCCACGCAGCTCTTCTTCTTCTGCTCTGCATACCGACGCAGGTATCCTTCCTCTGCACTGCGTCCCAACGCAGATCTCCTGTTTTTGCACTGCGTCCCGACACAGATCTCCTCTTTCTGCACTGCGTACCCACGCAGCTCTTCTGTTAAACACCTGCGTCCTTCTGATTAGGGCCGAATAGACAGTCCACCAGAGTGGCACAGTTGCTCAGATCTGATCATGCGCTCGAGAGATCACCCTTCACAGATTCGCCTTCAACTTCCCTTTCATATAGATCAAGCTTTTTAGACCATAACCCAATATTTCAGATCTAAAGATATTCAATTGCAAAAGATGCTTAGCCAAGTGATCTCCTTTGCTTTATATAGGCAAGCTCCTCCTAAAATCATGGAACAATACCACGAGCCGACACCATAATAACCCAATACCGTCGGCTAAATACCAAGAGTAAAACATAGGAAACCCCACGTGTGCTTTTCTCTGCCTTGAAATGTGTGCACTGGGGGGACGCACCTCCTGAACTGCTGGCCTGCGTATCTGGACGTGGTCCCTGCATGGTGTACCTGCGGGTACGCACCTTCTGAACTGATTTCCTGCGTCCTTCTTAATTTTCAACAAATTGAGAGCCTTGCCACGGGAGTTGCCATCAAGTACAACATCTGTAACATATAGCCATACCAGAAACATAATGCCAACACAGAGGTTGTCAACTGCACTGTGGTACACTTGTTGCGAGGCTATTGTGGGAAACATCCCAAGTTATGGGATGAACAGGTCCCTTATGTGCAACATGCATACAATCGAGCAACACATTCATCTACATAGAGCTCACTATTTGAGACATGTTTTGGCTATCTACCTAGAGATCCCTTGGACATGGTCTTTGGGAAAGAGGAAGATGGCAATGAACGAGATGATAGGGACAAGGCACGGAAGTTCATTCAACGAATACAGGTAATTCATCAAGAAGTGGAAGAGTAGTTGGAGAAGAGTCGAGCTTAGTATAAAGCTCGACATGATAAGCACCGAGTTGACCATCAGTTTCAAGCTGGGGACAAGGTATGGCTCCATATCAACAAAGATAGAGTGAAGGGAGAAGGAAAGAAATTGAGACCCATTAGATATGGTCCCTTCACCATATTGGAAAAGATTGGAGACAATTCTTTTCATCTTGAATTACCTGCTTATATGCAAATGTACTCTGTGGTAAATGTGGAAAAGCTGAAGCTTTATGAACCTCTATTGAATATGGATACCGAGGGGGTAGCAAAGATTCCTACAACAGATGATTTTTCAGCCGAGTATTTAGATAAGTTACCCAAAGAAATCATACTCAACCGGAGGACCAGAACTTCACAATGGGGAGATGTGGAGTACATTCATGTTGGATTCAAAGGAATGCATCCAAGCAAAGCTCGATGGATGGAGAAGGAAAAAGTGAGGGAGAAATTTCCTCACTTACCAATTTACTGAAAAGTCTTTTGGTGGTCCAAAAGCTCTTAGTGGGGATGATTGATCCAGGTGGATCTTCAGAAAAGTACTTGTTGTGATGCAGGAAAGTTCCCTTTGCAGATAGAGGCAACCCCTCTAGCCCTAGAGTGGGTCTAGTCACAACAAAGACAATATCAAAGAAAATTCCCTTAGATAGTTTATGTCATGAAGGCCTACCTTCAAATCCACATTTGATGAAGTTATCATTGCATTGCTCCAACTCTCGTTAGAATCACTTTTGTACCTGAAAACAACATACAAAGAACAACAATGAACATAATAGAATACGGCAAAAATGATCTACTTAGAGGGTCAAGGAACTTCAAGCTATCAATATGCAATTTGACATAAGATATAGGAAATAAACCGTTGATTTGTATTAATATGAACTGAAGTAAAACTTACAACCATTCCTTGATGTTGTAGGTCTCCTTGAAGTGTCTTGTCAGCATGTCTTCGCAAGCATTCACTCATGAAGTGTCTCTCAAGAGGATGAATAACTCTCTCTCCTACCCAAAAGGCAAAATTATGAGGCTAGAACACTCATACAATCAAACCAAATCCACATAAAACTATCCTAGGCTAAGTTACATAAGAGGCTACTTCCAAACTCTTAAAGCTACTCTCTCTAACTTCAACTTCCACTTGCCACTTAACTTGAACTAGCAGATCTCAGCCATGAAGAAGATATTCATAAGAGAAGGAGCCTCCATAAGAGATAGGAGAAAGAGCTTATCCCTTTGGGAGGTTGAACAAAGGGCAGAACAACAATCCCAAAGGAGGGAGCCGAGCTCATCTGATCCAACAACCAACCCTAGGACTGCTCATCAACAATTTGTTAAAACAAACTCACCAAAAGTAGCCCGTCGCGAGTGAAACACAGGGATAGATTAACGAAATCGCTAGGTTTAGTTCAATCTTCGTGGGTGGAATAACTAATGACCCGCAACGAACCAAAAACAAACATTAAAAAGGTTCTGCTCTAGGAGTAATGAACTGAGGTACTCTTCCTGAGATGAAAAGGAAGACACTGACACATATTTTGCAACATGACACAAAGAAGATGTCAATAACACAGACTGGCAGTGTCCAGGATCAGGGAATGTGGGGTTGGTGACAAAATACTGTGTAACAGATGCCCCCTAAAGCATGAAGGCTGAGAGAGTGGGAGGGATGAAATGCTTTACGAATCCATAATTGAAACATAACACCATTGCAGAGAACTTGCAAACACAAGTACAACTGATATCTATGATACATGAGTACATATTGAAAGGAAATACATGTGCATAAGGCATGGGCACAACCATCCAGAAGATAAACATAAACAATGTGTGGTATGGACACAACCATCCAATCAGAAGGACCATATAAAAGACTCAGGTATAGTCGCAGCCATCCAATCAAAAGAGTCATGTATTCAATCATGAACCAACGTACGCAACCTGAACTAGTGTAGTCTGAGCCCATGGTCTTGAATCCCAACCCTATCAAGGTACAAATTCTAATATGCGAATAGATGTGCTAAAGTCGAGCATACTAGAAAATCACTTGATTACCGGTCAATGATGTAAACTATTAACAAGCGCGAGAGAGACCACCAGTAATGTCAATGGTTCTCAAGGTACTGCTAGTGCAATCCACGAAGTGTGAAGAATGATCTGAAGTCGAACACTTGTGAAATAACTCGATCAAAGGCCAATAATGAAATCTTGTCATCGAATGCGAAGAACTTGCCATTAAGGCATGCAAGCTCCAAGGTACCAAAAAGGAGTCTCTAGATCAACCTCCTGGATAATGAGCTGAAGTCGACAGGAAGTGATTGGTCGAAGGAGAGCCATAATGTTTCCCACATCATCAATGCGAGACAAAGGAATAAGATGAGTGTGGATGAGACAAAGAATTTGAAGAAGGTGTGTAAGGATACAAACTGCAAAAGGATTAATCTCTTGAGCATATCGACGACACGACTCCAGAGTTTGGAAACATTTTGGTGCGAAGGGATCAAAGGTCACGATGATGCAACAAGGATTAGATGGAATGAGGCAAAATGGATAAACCAAAACCCGGAAGGCCAACAATAAAGTGAGGATATCCCAACCCCACATGAAGTAGAAAGAGTGTCGATGTTCAAGAGTGATAAGTTGCCGTAATAATTAATACAACCAATGGAATACTTCCAAATTTTCCCCCACCATTTCTGGCAAGTACCTTGATTATTTTTAAAACACAAGTTTGAAGGGGATAGCATATGCTTGTAATATAAGTTTTTTCTTCAGACAAATCTGTCCTAGTAAATTTTAACAAGCCCTAGGAAGGAGAAACTCGGTCTCGTCATGATGACAATTCCAATGTCATCAGGGTTTAACGAGTCCGACATAGGTAAAACTCAGAGTCTTTTTCATATTTAGAGAGTTTGAAAAAGATATGGAAAAGAAAACTCCAAAGGTCCCTTTTCATAAATTTCTCCCTCGAATCTGAAAAGGTAGAAAACATTACCCAAGGGAACCTATTGACCATGATAGATCAATGTATACCTTTTTCATAAATAATCTATCCCAGTCCGTAAAAGGGGTAAACTTATACTGGGTAGATGACACTTCGTAGCCTTTAACGAGTTCAAAGTGACAAGAGCTCGGCAATCTTTTCAAGTTTCGAGAGTAAGAAAAGAGCTTAAAGATGACTCCAAAAGTGACTTTTTTGTGTTTTTACCAAGTCCGAAATATGCATAAAATATTCAAAAATAGACCTAAAACCCTAATTCTTGCAAAACCAAACCCTAATTTTCAAAAAAGAGTTTATAAAAGGGCTAATTGGTAAAAACAATTTACTTTTCAATTTTTCCCTGGAGTGAAGAAATTTCACCCTTGTGCACTTGTGATTTTCGGAGAGTGATTGGAGGAGATTCAGGAGCTCATTTGCAAATCCGTCTGTTCCAGGTAGGCACCACATCCTTTGTCCTGCATTTTAGATACAATATATCTTTTTTATGATTTTATCCATGATTTAAAGGAATTTTTGGATGGAAACATCTGTGGTGGTTGTCATGGGTTCCCAGCTCGGGACCACGAAGAGCCAGAATCCGCGGTTCGAAAAATTTGGGGGTCAAAATCCCCTCGATAATAGGTTTGATTCTAGGAGACCAAAGGTGGAACTTGACTATCGATTGGAGCCATCCGAGGAAGAGGTCCAGTATGATAAATATGAGCTCCATGGTGATCGTAATAGTGCAGAGGGTTATGCGGAACGAACATCTGCTGAGAACCTAGAGGGTTATAAGTCAGATTTTGAAGAGAAAACATATATTGATCATACGAAAATCCCCCCGGAATGGGATTCGCGGAGATAGGTGCATTACCCATAGGTTGACTGACTCTGGACACCATAGGTGAAGGACCACTGCCAATAGGTCTGGAAGATATCCCAACAACAATAGTGACCACCGAGGATGCGGCAACCGCACTAACAAGAGGAGCAAAAGACGCCACACAAATAGTGGGCATTGATGGAACAGATGTACCCTGCATCTGAGGAATGGAAGTCATGGAAAAATGAGTAGACATGAATCGCCCTGAAGTCGAAACTGTTGTATGAGACCATATAGAGCTCTGGTTTAGAGATGTAGCACCAAGCATTTCAGCTAGAGTGTGATAGCCAAGCAGTAATGAAACATATTGAGAGGTGTGGAAAGGGAAACCTTCTAGAGGAAATTGATATTCACCAGTCAACACAAGGCTCTCTTGACTTCTAACAGGACTCAACTCATCCATGTCGAAAAAGGCCATATGAACCGAAGCACCAGGGGGAGTAGAAGGAGGATCCTCGTTTAAAAATACCCAAATGTTGGGAGGAGTCCAATTGATATCAAAAGGTTCCTCACTCGGAGCTCAAGAGGCAAGAAACTAAACACTTGGAACAATAGAAAGAGCGCCACTGATAGATGATACTTTAGAAGAGATGGGGGAAGAAGGCTCTTCATCACTTGGTAAAGACAACGAAACAGATGAGTCCGCCAGGATGGCCTAAACTCAAAAGATGAGGAGAGAAGATTAATTAAGAGGGATTTAAATTATTTTCAAGTATATTACTCATGATGTGGCAAAAATTAACAAGTAGTATTTTATCGTGGGCAAATAAATTTTATGACACTGAGACAAAACTTTGCATTTTCATGTTTATAGAGTCTAGAAAAAGGGCAAAATATGACTCTAGTCTCCTTCGAAGTGTAATGAGCCTGAAAGGACAAATTCTTAGATGATCCTTTTACTTTTAGAGATTTGAAAAGAAACAAAAGTGACTGCTCTGGAACTCTAGGCAAAAGATTTACCAGACAAATTGTAAAACTGCATATACACCTTGGTAAAAATGAAAGAGAAATGACCAAGGGCTTCCTGTAAGATAGCTAATATTCTCGAATGTTGTTTTCAATGCGTTACGATTTGTAAGGCAATAGACTCGGCTTCCTATGGATAACAAGATTGCAACTTAGTGGGGTCTCCCATCATATACTTGACAGTATAGGGAGCACAAATCTATACTACCACTTATCGAATCACAAAAGGAGGAATCACCCAACCTTAGTGAAAACAACAATCACTAGGTTTAAAGACGCCAGAACATGTCTCTAGCCTAGACCTCTAGATATATAAGCGTTAAGTTCCAATGCTTTTTTAGATTAATTTGATAAATTTTAGCAGTTTATCTTGAATTAAATCTCAGTTTCAGGGCCCTATCAAATGTATCTTCAAAAACTCCTAGAATGCAACTAAATGAGCAAAGAAACCATTTCTTTTCAATGAACAACTAACTAAAGAAAACTGAGAGGTTCATTTCAAAGCAATTGAAGCAACAAGCAAGCAAATGCAGAATGGTACTTTCCATTATTTCACAAGAAAACCAATCAGGAGGAAAGAGAAATGCTTCTATCTTTTACTAACTTGCAAGAAATATAATTAAGAAAATGAAAAATACATCCTTTGCTTTTCAACATCTAAATGTCAATAATTTACTAATGCAATATATTGTTCTCATTTCCTAATGCAAAATGAATGCGATATTTTGTTTTTTTTTTCGAATAGATGACAAGCAACCAAACGAAAAACTCAAAACAATGCTAGTTTTAAATCCTTTCCAAATGAAATCATTCAATAAGTGAAGAGAAACATTCCACTCAGAAACTGAACAAAGACTCAAAACAAAGCATATGTTTCATTTTGCAAAAACTTGAAAGCTTTCTAACTGATTGGGGAGAAATGCGATCTATGCCAAAGTGATGGATGGAAACCAAACAAACAAGACTTGAAAGTTTTGATAACCAAACGTCACATACCAGTCAGGAAGATGAAATAACAATCAATAAGGAGAAGCCTCAAACAAAGCAAGGGATCATTGCAAACACAGCTCAAAGGTCCAAACAAACGAGTAACCCAAGAAAAAGCTAATGCTTCAAGAAACCCTAAGGTGAACAGGTCACATAGTTCAAAAGGATAAATCTCAAGGGAATGAAACCAAGAGTCAAATACTCTAGAAAACAATAATTTGACACACAACAAATAGGCGGAAGATAAGCTTATAAGGATAGGATACACTGGCCAATCAATAAATAAAACTTCCAAATTAAAACCTACAGGAATCTTTGTGAGTGTCAAACTGACAACATGCACCGACAATGAAAAGTTGCACCCCCCTAACTAGCTACTTTGCAATGTTGTCACAAAAGTACACTAGACAATAGCGTTGAGCCTATTTCAGAGACCTTTGCGACTGTGGGGCGATTTAATCGTGCCAAACAGTAGAAGGCACAACTAATTAGATAGAGCAGATGCGACTATCTTCGCGACTATCATAAAATAAAAGGTGATGACCCCAAATCAAAGGAAATTTTAAAAATTCAGCTAAGAAAAGGCCAGACCTATCACTTATGATAGAGGGAAGACTACCAGGAGTGCTCAAACAACCCACAATATGGAGAGTTCTATCCAGAAAGTAAAGGAGACAATAAATAAGCAAAGTGAAATCAAATCAAGAGAAAAAAGTCAAAGTTCCCCAATATGGTTGCCAACTTGTGATGCAGGCAAGTTCCCTCTGTGGACAGAGGCAACCCCTCTAGCCCTAGAGTGGTTCTAGCCACAACAAATACAATATGAAAGAAAATTCCCTTAGATAGTTGATATCATGAAGGCCTACCTTAAAATCCTCATTTGATGAAGTTCTCGTTGCGTTGCTCCAACTCTCATTCTAATCACTTTTGTACTTGAAAAAGACATACAGAGAACAACAATGAACATAATAGAATACAACAAAAACGATCTACTTAAAGGGTTAAGGAAATTCAAGCTATCAATATGAAATTTGACTTAAGATATAGGAAATAAACTATTGATTTGTATTAATATGAACTGAAGTAAAACTTACAACCATGCCTTGATGTTGTAGGTCTCCTTGAAGGGTCATGTCAGCATGTCTCTGCAAGCATTCACTCATGAAGTATCTCTCAAGAGGATGAGTAAATATCTCTCCTACCCAAAATGCAAAACTATGAGGCTAGAACACTCATACAATCAAACCAAATCCACACAAAACTATCCTAGGCTAAGTTGCATAAGAGGCTACTTCCAAACTCTAAAAGCTACTCTCTCTAACTTCAACTTCCACTTGCCACTTAACTTGAACTAGCAGATCTCAGCCATGAAGGAGATATTTATAAGAGGATGAGCCTCCATAAGAGATAGGAGAAAGATATTATCCCTTTGGGAGGTTTCACAAAGGGTGGAACAACAATCCCAAAGGAGGGAGCCGAGCTCATCTGATCTAACAACCAACCCTAGGACCGCTCATCAACAATTTGTTAAAAAAACTTGCCAAAAGTAGCTCGTCGCGAGTGAAACACAGGGACAGAGCAACGACGCCATTAGGCTTAGTTCATTCTTCATGGGTGGAATAACTGATGACCCATGATGACCCAAAAACAAAGGCTAAAAAGGGTTTACTCCAAGAGTAATGAACTGAGGTATTCTTCCTAAGATGACAAGGAAGAAACTGACACATATTTTGCAACATGACATAAAGATGTTAATAACACAGACCGGTAGTGTCTGGGATCAAGGAATGCGGGGTCGGTGACAAAATACTATGTAACACCGGTGGCATGACAAAAGGCTCAAAACTCAAAGTGGCAGAATATGGATAAGCTTAGCATCAAATCAAAGTGCTCATCATCTTAATTCTAAGGGTGTGAATGACAGTCAAATCCGAGTCTAGATGACAAAGTTAAATCAAGTCAAAGTTTGAGTTTGACTTGTCCAGGTAAGAGGGAGAAGATGGCATGGTATAGTTTTAGTGAATAAGGGAGCGCCACATGGAATGATGCCATTGGACCCTGGATATTGCATATCGGTGAAAAGGAGGAGTGCTTAAGGAAGAATTGGCCCTTAGCGTTCCTGGCTACGATTGTGATATCTCATATCGCATTCCAGAGGACTTACGAATCGGCCTCTACAGGACTTAGATGCGATGCGATATACATCACATATCGCAATCGCACAAAAGAGTTGGTGCTTGCAATGCGGTTCGAGAAAAAGTGTCGATTGCGATTTCATGGTAGGCACCGATTGCGATACTACGATAAGGGGACCATACCCAATATACTATTTATCATGATTAATAAACCAGGCGGGTCCACAAATGTTGTAGATTGCTAACCAGTGTGCTGAGGGTTTCACACCGATTGCAATAATGTGATGGGAGTTCCAGATGTAAAACATTATGGCATATGGTGAATACTCCTATCGGATCCGTATTTATCGCGGGATGCTTGTGTTCGAGCTTGGATTTTTTGCTGATAAGTTGGAAGCATTGATAAACCCAGCGCCGAGACTCATGTGTTGTTGTAATGGGTTGCTTTATTAGACATTGGATTTTCAATTACAGAAGGGTTGTTGCCATGAATCCTTCCGCCTGCTAACCCTGGGTATTATGTTGAAACTGCCCCAATTTTTAGGGATGCCGCCATGATCTTATATATATGACTATTGTGTTAGAGAAAGGTAGGAGAGGACTGGCCAAATATAAAGATTTTACTGCATACAACAAACCCTGACCCTGGAAATAGGCCGGAACCTTGCCTTGGGCAGCAGGGAGGTTCTGAGAAGGTTGTAGAAGGCCCAATTATCCAAATTGGGAATTTGGATAGCTGTTTTTGCACTATTTTTCACTAGGAGTTTAGTGCTTTTTTCTGTTTTCAAAGTTGGGCTCTCTATTCTTTGCTCATATATTAGCTTGGAGGTATAAGGGCTGTAATTTCTTATTTCTTTAATTTTATCTCTTTTATGCCACTAATTAAAAGAAGGCCTCCCCACTATTGAGCAGGGCCTGAAGACATAGTCCAAACTAGACAAACTCCGTAATCAAATCATTGTGTCATGGTTTTTTGTGTTATTTTGATTATTTTTTCCTTGTTTATGTGCTTTTAAGTTCCATGGTTAATTAAATCTATTGTATGTAATTATGATGCATCTATAAGTAAAAGATATTAGATCAATAATGGAGGATTCGACTTCACTTGGAGATAATTCATTCAAGCATATGAAATATAGGAAGAAGTGAGAGAAACACTAGCAAATAAACCTCTCATCTAACAAAAAAAGGAGAAGAAGGAACCAAAGTGTTTTGGGTCTATTTTTGGGTAAACATCTCTCAAACATGTCAGGAGGATTGGTACTATTTGATGCAAAAGTAGTTGAGTTATCAGAGTCATCCAAGAAGGTCGAATGAAGGAAGAAATCAAGTAACCTTCAAGCCGAATTTTAGAATAAAAAGACATTATCCAAGCGAGAAGGGAGTCAATGGATAAATCATTATTTATCTATCACATGTACTACAAGTATGGTTTCTAAATAGGTTGAAAATTGCAGGCCTGTGGCAATAGGACGAAAGCTGAAGAGAAGTCGAGATCTCTAGTGGAACAATCAGTTTGACCAATGTTGACTTAAGGAAGAAGAATTGTTTCAAGGAAGCCTTGTGACTTGGTCTTGGAGAGGTTAGTAGGTCAAGGGTCTTGGTCTTGGAAATCATCAATTGAAGATTCTATACGAAGAAGAATTATGGGGGTTTTCTCTCAAGTTTGGAGAGGTTTTGACCTTGGCTAATAACATATATCTTGTGTCCTTTGTCTTATTGTTCATCCTGCTTTTGGTAATTGTTTAATGAGAAGAACACTATAATAATGAAGCTAAATAAGAACTAATCAAGAAAAAGTAAAAATATATTCACAAGAAGTTATCATTACTATAGAAATCACCTACTTTTACTGCCCTAGATTTCTCAACATGGTATCAGAGCTAAGGTAACAAGTCAAGGAAGCACAGCTCAATAAGGGAAACTTAAGCACTCAAGGACCAAGGTTCTAGAAGGATATCAAGGGAATCAAATAATCAAGAAGATTTTCTCATATCCAAGTCAATTTTAAGACAAATGCTACATCATCATCTTGAAGGAACTGTTAAGAACCTAGATCGATCAAAGAAGAAGTCCAAAGTTAAAGCATTCTTAGGATCCTTGCTCAAATCATCATCAGTAGGAAGGAGACCTCAAAAGACCCTAACTCTACTTAAATTGAAGAAATCATCAAATCAAAGCATCTTGAAGTATACTTATCCAAGTAAAGGAAGAAGAAAGGATTCATTGGCATAATCAAAGGATTCAAGGTGATCTCCCTCTCTTTGGAGTCAAGGATCCTTTTGAAGAAAACCATCTTTGTGAAGAAGAAGTTTTATCTTATCTATATCATCATCAAATTCAAGAAGGCAGTAGGTTGAAGGAGAATATTCACAAGTAATTATATTTATGTCTACATTTGAATCTATCAAAATGTCTTTTTGTAAGGAAAGTAACAAACTAGTTGGGGCTTCAAACTTTCTTGCATGGAAGAAAAGGACAGATCTGAACCTCATATAAAATGAGGTCATGGAACATGTTAAGGGTTCAATAAAAAACCCTCCAAAGGAAGATGATAAAGAACTTGAAAGCTATATGAAATGGGAAGTATGGTCTCAAAGATTATCATAGAATCCATCAATGATCCCCTCATTCCCTATGTATCTAAACTAGAAACATCAAAAGAAATATATGAGAAACTTGTAGAATTGTTCTCCGTAAGCACTACAGGAGAAGTAATCTCGTTAAGACAAGAAATATACAAGATGAATATATCAAAAGAAGAAGTAATAGCCTCATAATTTATGGGGGATGTCTGAAATAAGGGACCAACTACAATATTTGGGAGAAATAATTTCTAACAAGGAGATGACTGCCAGAGTACTAAATGCACTACTAGAGGAATGGGGTTACTTTACATCAAGAATTTATGGGAATGATCCAGACAGGATCATTATATTTTTTTCATCCATATTGATGTATTCAAAGTGGAAAAAGCGGAGGAATCAACTCACAAGACCGTTTTTACCAGCGAGAACCAGTTTGGCGAAACGAGGTATAAAACCTTTCAAGAGAATTAAGAGGCATTAAATGAAGTTTTTTGGGGGTAAAATTTTGAAAATTATGTGTGGCACATTTTGATGTTGTTCTACACACAGATATATTTCCAACGGCATAAGAAGTGTGTCAATCGAAGTTCGAATGCAAAAGTTATGCCACTCAGAAGTTAACCTTCCTATTTTCACACCTATAATTTGGGATGATGTTGCATTAGCCCCCATTATTCATGGAAAAGGGGCTATCCACATGATTGTGATGTAAAATATTCTATAAGAGTCTATATTGTAACTCTAGTTAATAGTTGATGTTGTCAAACTTAACCACTAGTAGGCTATCAGGTTATGTTATAACTGGGCCACTAGGAGGAAGAGACATTTTTCCATTCTTTCAAGAGAATTTTGTTCCATAGCTAAGAAAAGATAGCCAAGAGGGATAGGAGGTAGAGAACACAAGGAATATTGTGCACTATAGCATCCCATAGGTCATAGGCCTTACTTCTTTGTACCTGCAGCCATATTTCCAGACAAAGAAAGAGAGCGAAGCAACCTCACCTTCCAATTGGGTTTTCTCCCAAAATTGTTTCCAAGAGCATATTTTGTGTCTTATTTGTGTATTTGTGAGCTTATTTTTTCATTCTCTATTTTTCTATATGATTTCCATTCACATGCATGCACTTAATAGTTAAATCTACATAACTTAAGTTTAATAAAATTGTAATAGTGTAGAATATCAAATTTTTTAATATAATATTATCAAATTTTTTGTGACGAAATGTGGAGTGGAATATTAACGGCAGTTTATGGATCAGGGAATAGGGAAGCTACATTCAAATATCTATGGTCAGTATGCAAAATTGAAGAAACTGGGTTGAAGGAAAAATTTGATGTAGGATCAAATGAACAAACTCAAGCACATGTTGCTAAGGAAAAATGAAAAGGGAAGTTTGGGAAATTTGGTCCTCAAAAAAGAAAGAAGAATATGGAAAAGGTTCAATGCTACAGATGTCAAGAATATGATAACTACAAGAGATATTATCATAAACACAAGAAGGAGAACATAAAAAGAGGAAGCGAAGAAGCACATGTCATTGAAGAAGTGGAAGAGACCGAAAAGAAGAAATCCAAGAAGGAGGAAGTAAACAATCTCTATTATGATTGAGATTCTCTTCCTCACCTAGTTCTTTTCAAGTTTTATGTTGTATAACTATCATGCTGGGAATCACTAAGAATCATGTTAGGATGCATCATGTCATCATAGAAGAATACTATTGAAAGGAAGAACTCATTACACCATCATAGAGAAGAATGAAAGATAGTTGAAATAAAAGTCTATGGCAAGTCACCTATAGAAGGATTTATCTCTTGGTAACCTCATTAGAACCATAAGTAGTACTTATGAGAATAAGAAATTCATCTAGTATAAATCTCATCAAACATCATTCGAGAGGAGCATTTGCTGGATAAGGATGATCAAGATCCTCAACTGGAATATTCATTGGAAGGTTCACCTATTGGAAAAATCAAGTGTCTCTCTGAGAACTTCACCTTGTATGGTATTCATGGAATGATAGTATGATGTCAAAATAAGTGAAGCAGGTTAAGGTGATTGAAGTTCTTTCAACCAAGGAAGTTGTTGAAGGAAGTCTAGATGACCTAAAGAAATAAGATGAGGTATGTATGCATATATTTAATAAAATTGATTCATGTCATATAGTTGCAGGTAGCAGGTTAAATGCTCTACATCATGAGAATAATCAAAAGAAAGAATATCCTCCTTTGGAAGGATGCATGAAGGCAGGGTTCACACATTGATTAGATGAAATCAACATAATATGTCCTCATATGAAATATGCGGTGGTTGAAAAAGTTGAAGGAACTATGAAGGAAGTTTCTAGGAATAAATGAAAGGAAGAGATAATGAAAAATGCAACTATGGAGAAGGAATTCAATATCCAAGGACTAAAATATTTGACTATGATATCTCCATGTGAAAGATATGAAGATCCTAATAAATTTTGGAAAAGAAAGAGACCCTTGACATTATATATATTTTTGGATATGTGTCAATATATATATGAAGGATGTTGATGCAAACAAGGAGATGTCATGATGAAATACCATCACAAAGGTAATTTTGATTTAATGTGCACTTTCTATTTTTGAATTATATCTGGATGGGAAATTGCAGGGCTACCAAGGGAAGAGTTGTAGATACCATATACAATTGATATTAATGTGGTAAGATGAAATATCCTGAAGGAAACATGACATGAAGAAGGTAGCAATGCATGAAGGAAGGCCATGTATGAACCAATGGATCACTTTACAATTAAAAAAGGATAACATGACTAACATGATTCATGAATAAAAGTGATGGATGATCCACGCCTTAAAAAATTCCTGATAGAGGTAGACCCCATAACAAAGAATAAATTCATGACATCGAAGGAGGGATTCCTACAAGGAATTGTTTATCTCATGATCTCCAGCTAAAGAGTTGTTGGAAAAAAATCCCTTAAGACAAGAAGTAATCTCGCTGGAAGCACTCAGGAGAAGTAATATCATTAAGACAAGAACTCTACAAGATGAAGATATCAAAAGAAGAAGGATTAGCCTCATACTTTATGAGGGTTTCTGAAATAAGGAACCAAGTACAAGATTTGGGAGAAATAATGTCTGACAATGGGATGAATACCATAGTACTAAATTCACTACCAGAGAAATGGGGTAACTCTACATGAAGAATTTATGGGAAAGATCCATATTGGATCATTATATTGTTTGTCATCCATCTCGATGCATTCAAACTAGAAAAAGTGGAGGAATCAACTCACAAGACCTTTTTTACTTGCGGGACCCAGTTTGGTGAAATGGGGTTTGAAACCTTTTAGAAGAATTTTGAGGCATCGAATGGTGTTTTTTTTTTTTTGGGGGGGGGGTGGGGAGGGGGAGAGGGGGGAGGGAGTTTCCACATTAATGTGGTATCATTTCATGTTTTTATGAACACAACGATCTTTCCAATGGTGCAAGAAGCGCGCCAATCAAATTTTGTATACAAAAGTTATACCACTCAGAAGTTGACCTTCCTATTTTCACACCTATAATTTGAGAGGAGGTTGTGTCAGCCCCCATTATTCATGGAAAAGGGGCTAGCCACATGATTATGATGTAAAAGATTCTAGAAGAGTCCATATTGTAACTCTAGTTAAGATTTGATGTAGCCAAAATTAACCATTAGTAGGCTACCGAGTTGTGTTATAATCAAGCCACTAGGAGGAAGAGGCATTTTTTCCATTCTTTCAAGAGAATTTTGTTGCATAGTTGAGAAAAGATAGCCAAGAGGGATATGAGGTAGATCACATAGGGAGGATTTTGGCACAGTAGCATCCCACAGGCCACAAGCCTTACTTCTTTGTACATGCAGCCATATTTCCAGACAGAGAAAGAGAGCGAAGCGACCTCACTTTCCAACTGGGTTTTTTTCTGAAAGGGTTTCCCAAAGCATATTTTGTGTCTTATGTGTGTGTGTGTGTTTGTGAGCTTATTTTGTTATTCTCTATTTTTCTGCATGATTCCCATTAACATGCATGCACTAATTAAAGTTAAACCTCAGATCTTAAAGTTTAATAAAAGTGTAATAGTGTCGAATCTCTAATTTTTTAATATAATATTATAAGATCTGTTGTGACGATCTGCCTAGTGGAATATCCACGGTGCTCTATGGATCAGGGAAGAAGGATGCTACTCCATTCAAATATCTATGGTCACTATGAAAAATTTAAGAAACTAGGTTCAAGGAAAAATATGATGTAAGATAAAATGAACAAACTCAAGCATATGTTGGTATGGCAAAAGGAAAACGGAAGTTTGTGAAATTTTGTCCTCAGAAAAGAAAGAAGAATATGCCAAAGGTTCAATGCTATGGATATCAATAATATGGGCACTACAGAGGGATTGTCCTAAACTCAAGAAGGACAACGACAAAAGAGGAAGGGAAGAATCCCATATCACTGAAGAAGTAGAGGAAGCTGAAATGAAGAAATTCAAGAAGAAGGAAGTAAAATATCTCTACTATGATTGCGATAGCCTTCCTTGCCTATTTATTTTCAAGTTTCTATTTCCAAGTTTTTTTGTTTGTATATTTGTCATGATTGGAATCACTAAGAAGCATGATAGGATGCATCATGACATCATAGAAGCATACGATTGAAAGCAAGAGCTCATGACATCATAATAGATAAGCATGGAAGATAGTTGAAATAGAAGTCTATGGAAAGTCACCTATAGAAGGATGGAGCTCTTGGTAACCTCATTAGAAACATAAGTAGTTCTTATGAGAAGAATAAAGTCATCTAATATAAATCTCATCAAACATCATTCAAGATGATCATTTGCTAGATAAGTATGATCAAGATCCTCCATTGGAATCTTCATTGGAAGGTTCACCTATTGGAAGAAGCAAGTGTCTGGTTGAGAACTCCACCTTGTATGGGATTCATGGAATGATAGTATGATGTCAAAATAAATGAAGAAAGTTAAGGTGACTGAAGTTATTTCAATAAAGGAAGTTGTTGAAGGAAGTCTAGATGACCTAAAGAGAGAAGATGAGGTATGAATGCTTATATTTAATAAAATTAAGTCATGTCATATAGTTGCAGGTAGTGGGATAAATGCTCTATCTCATGAGAATAATAAAAAAAAAGGATCTCCTCCTTTGGAAGGATGCATGAAGGCATGGTTCACAAATTGACTAGATGAAATCAACATAATATGTCCTCATATGAAATATGAGGTGGTTGACAAAGTTCAAGGAACTATGATTGGAAGTTCCTGAGAAGAAATGAAAGGAAGGAATCATGAAAAATCAAACTATGGAGAAAGAAATCAACATCCAAGAACTAAAATATTTGACTATGATATCTCCATGGGAAAGATATGAAGATCTTGATAATTTTTGGAAAAGAAAGAGACCCTTGACATTATATGTCTTTTTGGGGATGTGTCAATATATATATGAAGGATGTTGATGCAAACAATGAGATGCCATGATGAAATACCATCACAAAGGTAATTTTTATTTAATGAGAACTTTCTACTTTTGAATGACATCTGGATGGGATATTGCAGGGCTACCAAGGGAAGAGATGTAGATGTCATCTACATTAGATATTCATGTGGTAGGGTGAAAGATCTTGAAGGAAACATGGCATGAAGAATGTAACAAGGCATGAAGGAAGGCGATATATGAACCAATGGATCCCTTTATGATGAAAAGAAGGATGACATGACTAACATGATTCATGAATAAAAGTGATGGATGGTCTGTGCCCTACAAAAATTCCCAAGAGATGTAACTCCATAACAAAGAAGAAACTCATGACATCAAAGGAGGGAGTCTTACAAGCAACTATTTGTCCCATGATCTCCACCTAAAGAGATGTTGGAAACAAATCGGTTGTCAAGAGGGATCTTGGATACATTCCCTTTATAGGAATGGGTACATTCCTTCATTGGAATGGGTATGTCCTCCCTAGTTTAAAGAGAGAGATAGACACATCATTCTTGTCTTCACTTGGGAAGATAGAAGAGAGGATTGGGTAAGGATTTGGAATCCGATACTCTTTGAGGATGTGGTAGGGAATCCAAGATAATAGTAGTCATAGAGGACCGATATTATTTGAGGATTAGGAATCCAAGATAAGAATAGTCCTGGTGGAACATACTCCGAGAAAACCTAGGTGGGGTATGTTCTAAGAGAGACAATGATAAAGGTGTCTATAAATAATTGGTCTCACCAACATTGTGCTCTAATCTTGTGGAGAGATAGAGAATTTAGTCAAGGCCTTTCTATGTGAAAATGTTGGATGATATGATGCTAAACAGATGGGTTACCAATTGAAATCTTCTTATGATAATTCTTCATATTGAGAATTTCCAAGTACCTTGTATGGATTATGAATACCTTCCTAGTTAAGAGGGGGTGTTGAAATATGTAACTAGATTTGATCTTCATAATGACATGTGTAGTCATGATTTTATGTAATTAATGTAAATAAGAAAAATGAAATTATTTTATGCTAGAGACATGGGTTTCATGCTCAAGGAATTTTATTTTTATAGGTCTAGCTCCCATTGTGAGCTTTTAAGATTAGTCATTAAGTCATAAAGTCAATTGAGTCTTTGTGATGTATGAGAGACCCTTCTTGGGCATGTTACATATTTATTTGAGTCATTGTAAGAGTCAAAATACCCTACAAGACCAAGTCCAAGTGCTACAAGCAAGTCAACCTTCAAATGCAAAAATAAGCCTACATCAAGATAACATGTTGGCCTAAGATCAAGTCAAGTCAACTTATTTTCAGGGGTAGATCACTATATAAAGGAGGACTTGACCTCACTTGAAGAGAGTTCATTCAAGCATCCGAAATAGAAGAAGAAGTGAGAGAAACACTAGCAAATAAGCCTCTCGTCTAGAGCAAAAAGGAGAAGAAGGAACCAATGTGTTTTGGGCCTATTTTTTGATACACATCTCTCACACGTGTGAGGAGGATTGGTACTATTTGTTCCAAAAGTAGCTAAGTTATCATAGTAATCCAAGAAGGTTGAATCAAGGAAGAAATCAAGTCACCTTTCAAGTTGAATTGCAGACAAAAGAGACACTATCCAAGCAAGAAGGGAGTCAAGGGATAAATCATTGTTTATCCCTCACACGTGCTGCAACTAGGGTTTTTGAAGAGGCTGAAAATTGCAGGGCTATGACAATAGGTTCAAATCTGAAGAGAAGGTGAGATCTGTGGTGGAACAATCAATTTGACCAGTGTTGACTTGAGGAAGAAGAATTATTTCAAGGAAGCCTTGTGACTTGGTCTTGGAGAGGTTAATAGGTCAAGGGTCTTGGTCTTGGAAATCATCAATTGGAGATTCTATAAGAAGACAAATTCGGTGATTTTTGCTCTCAATTTTAGAGAGGTTTTGGCTGTGTCTAATAGCCTATATATTGTGTCCTTTCTCTTATTTTTCATGATGTTATTGGTAATTGTTTTTTGAGAATAACACTATAATAATCAAGCTAAATAAGAACTAATCAAGAAAAAGTAAAAATATATTTACAAGCAGTTATCATTGCTAGAGAAGTCACCTAATTTTACTACCATAGAATTCTCAACATGTATCAAAGCTAAGGTAACAAGTCAAGGAATGGAAGCTCAATAAGGGACACTCAAGCACTCAAAGACCAAGGTTCTAGAAGGATATCAAGGGCATCAAATAATCAAGAAGATCGTCTCATCTCCAAGGAATTGTTAAGACAAATACTACATGATCATCTTGAAGGAAGTGTCAAAACCCTAGTTCGATCAAAGAAGAAGTCCAAAGTTAACACATTCTTGGGATCCTCACTCAAATAATCATCACTAGGAAGGAGACCTGAAAAGACCCTAACTCTACTTAAATTGAAGAAATCGTCAAATAAAAGCATATTGAAATATACTCATCCAAGGAAAGAAAGAAGAAAGGAGTTGTTGGCATCATCAAAGGATTCAAGGTGATCTCCCTCTCTTTGGAGTCAAGGATCACTTTTGAAGAAAACCATCTTCATCAAGAAGAAGTTTTCTTTTATCTATATCATCATCAAATTTAAGAAGGAAATAAGTTGAAGGAGAATCTTCAAAAGTAATTATATTTATGTCTACATCTAAATCTGTCAAAATGTATTTTTGTAAGGAAAGCAACAAATTGGTTAGGGCTTCAAACTTTCTTGCTTGGAATAAAAGGACAGATCTGAACCTCATAGAAAATAAGGTCATGGAAAATGTTAAGGGATCAATCACCAAACACAAATGGAATATGCTCAAGAACTTGCAAGTTATATGAAAGGGGATGTAAGGGCTTAAGTGATTCTTATAGAATCAATCAAGGATCCCCTCATTCCCTATTTATCTAAACTAGAAACATCAAAAGAAATATATGAAAAACTTGTAGAATTGTTCTCCGTAAGCACTACAGGAGAAGTAATCTCGTTAAGATAAGAAATTTACAAGATGAATATATCAAAATAAGAAGGAATAGACTCATACTTTATGAGGTTGTTTTCCAATAAGGGAACAACTACAAGATTTGGTAGAAATAATGTCTGACAAGGAGATGACCACCATAGTACTAAATGCACTACGAGAGGAATGGGGTAACTTTACATCAAGAATTTATGGGAATTATCTGGATCCAATCATTATATTATTTTTCATCCATCTCAATGCATTTAGAGTGGGAAAATTGGAGGAATTAGCTCATGGGGTCGTTTTTATTGGCGAGACCCAGTTTGGCGAAACGGGGTCTGAAACCTTCCAGGAGCATTTTGAGGCATCGAATGGCGTTTTTTGGGGGTAAAAATTTTCTACATAAATGCATCACCATTGCATGTTTTTCTACACACAAATATCTTTCCAAAAACACAAGAAACACGTAAATCAAAGTATGTATGCAAAAGTTATGCCACTCAGAAGTTGACCTTCCCGTTTTCAGACCTATAATTTGGGAGGATGTCATGACAACCCCCATTATTCATGGAAAAGGGGATAGCCACATGAATTTGATGTAAAAGACCCTATAAGAGTCTATATTGTAACTCTAGTTAAGAATTTATGTAGCCAATCTTAACCACTAGTAGGCTATCAGGTTGTCACTATAACCGGGCCACTAGGAGGAAGATGCATTTTTTCCATTCTTTCGAGAGCCTTTTGATGCATAGTTGAGAAAATATAGCCAAGAGGTATAGGAGGTAGAGAAAATAGGGAGGATTTGTGCACTATAGCAGCTCGCAGGCCACAACCTTACTTCTTTGTACCTGTAGCCATATTTCCAGACAGAGAAAAAGAGTGAAGTGACCTCACCTTCCAGCTGGGTTTTCTCTCAAAAGGGTTTCCCATAGCATATTTTGTGTCTTATCTGTGTGTGTGTGTGGGTGATATTATTTTTCATTCTCTAATTTTCTGCATGATTTCCATTCGCATGCATGCACTAATTATATTTAAAACTATAGATCTTAAAGTTGAATAAAATTGTAATAGTGTAGAATCTCATATTTGTTAATATAATATTATGGAATCTGTTGTGATGAACTGTCCAGTGGAATATCCATGAAAGTTTATGGATCAGGGAAGAAGGAAGCTACTCCATTCAAATATCTATGGTCACTATGCAAAATTGAAGAAACCAGGTTGAAGGAAAAATCTGATGTAGGATCAAATGAAAAAACTCAAGCATATGTTGTTATGGGAAAAAGAAAAGGAAAGTTTGGGAAATTTTGTCCTCAGAAAAGAAATAAGAACATGGCAAAGATTCAATTATATGTATGTAAAGAATATGGGAACTACAAGATATATTGTCCTAAACTCAAGAAGGACAACAACAAAAGAGGAAGGGTAGAAGCCCACATCACTGAAGAAGTGGAGGAGGCTGAAAAGAAGAAATCCAAGAACGAGGGAGTAAAAGGTCTCTACCATGATTGAGATAGTATTCCCCACCTATTTCTTTTCAAGTTTCTATTTTAAAGTTTTCTGTTTTATAGCTATCATGATATGAATCACTAAGAAGCAAAATATGATGCATCATGGCATCATAGAAGCATATGATTGAAAGACAAACTCATGACATCATCATAGAGAAGCATGAAAGATAAATGAAATAGAAGTATATGGAAAGTCACATATAGAAGGATGTAGCTCTTGCTAAACTCATTAGAAACATACGTAGTACTTATGAGGATAATAAATTCATCTATTCTAAAGCTCATCAAACATCATTCAAGAGGAGCATTTGCTGGATAAGGATGATCAAGATCCTCCATTCGAATCTTCATTGGAAGGTTCACCTATTGGAAGATGAAAGTGCCTCACTAAGAAATCCACCTTGTATGGGATTCACATAATGATAATATGATGTCAAAATAAGTGAAGCAGGTTAAGCCGATTTAAGTTCTTTCAATCAAGGAAGTTGTTGAAGGAAGTCTAAATGACCTAAAGAAATAAGATGAGGTATGTATGCTTATATTTCATAAAATTTAGTCATGTCATATAGTTGCAGGTAGGAGGATAAATGATCTACCTCATGAGCATAATAAAAATAAAGGATCTCCTCCTTTGTAAGGATGCATGAAAGCATGGTTCACACATTGACTAGATGAAATCAACATAATATGTGCTCATATGAAACATGAGGTGGTTGAAAAAGTTTAAGGAGCTATGATTGGAAGTTTATGGGAATAAACGAAAGGAAGAGATCATGAAAAGTGAAACTATGGAGAAGGAAATCAACATGCAAGGACTAAAATATTTGACTATGATATATCCATGGGAAATATATGAAGATCCTGATAAAGTCTAGAAAAAAAAGAGACCCTTGACATTATATATCATTTTTGAGATGTGTCAAAATATATATGAAGGATGTTGATGCAAACAAGGAGATGTTGTTATGAAAGACCATCATAAAGGTAATTTTGATTTAATGTGCACTTTGTATTTTTGAACGATATCTAGATAAGATATTGCAGGGCTACCAAGGGAAGAGTTGTAGATGTCATGTACAACTGGTATTCACGTGGTAGGATGAAAGATCATGAAGGAAACATGACATGAAGAAGAAAACAAGGAATGAATAGAACAAATATGAACAAATGGATCACTTTATGATGAAAAGAAAGATGACATGACTAACATGATTCATGAATAAAAGTGATGGATGTTTTGAGCCCTACGAAAAGTCCTGAGAGATGTAGACTCCATAAAAAATAATAAATTCATGACATCGAAGGAGGGAGTCGTAGAAGTAGTTGTTTGTCCCACGATATCCACCTAAAAAGCTTCTAGAAACAAATCCTTGGTTAAGAGGGAGCTTGGTCAAGTCCATGATTAAGAGGGAGTTTGGGTACATTTCTTTTATAGGAATGTGTACATTCTTCATTGGAATGGGTATGTCCTCCCTAGTTGAAAGGGAGATATAGACACATCATTATTGTCTTCACGTGGGAAGATAGAATGGAGGATTGGGTAAGCATATGGGATTTGATACTCTTTGAGGATGTGGTAGGGAATTCAAGATAAGAGTAATTGTAGAGGACCAATATTCTTTGAGGACTAGGAATCAAAGATAAGAATAGTCTTGGTGGATCATACTCTGAGAAAACCCAGGTGGGGTATGTTCTGAGAGAGACAATGATGAGGGTGTCAATAAAT
This sequence comes from Pinus tabuliformis, assembly GCA_031772625.1. Lineage (NCBI taxonomy): Eukaryota > Viridiplantae > Streptophyta > Pinopsida > Pinales > Pinaceae > Pinus > Pinus tabuliformis. The sequence continues at coordinate 628,435,067 of CM062820.1, read as the reverse complement.
CCTTGGTATTACTAGCATTGTTCTATAACCTTGTGGATATATAGATCAGTTAGTCAAGCCCTTTCTATGTGACAATGTTGGATGATATGATGCTAAAAAAATAGGTTACCAATTCAATTCTTCATATGAGAATTCTTCAGATTAAGAATGTCTAAGTACCTTGTATGGATTATGAATAACTCCCTAGTTAAGAGGGAGTGTTGAAATATGTAACTAGGTTCGATGTTCATAATGACATGTGTAATCATGATTTTATGTAATTAATTTAAAGAAGAAAAATGAAATTATTTTATGCTTGAGACCGTGGTTTCATGCTCAAGGAATTTTATTTTTATAGATCTAGCTCCCATTATGAGCTTTTAGGATTGGGCATTAAGTAATAAAGTCAATTGAGTCTTTGTCATGTATGAGAGACCCTTCATAGGCATGTTACATATTTATTTGTGTAATTTTAAGAGTCAAAATACCCTCCAAGGCTAAGTCCAAGTGCTACAATCAAGTCGGTCTTCAAATGAAGCAATATGCCTACATCAAGATAATATGTCGGCCTAGGATTAAGTCCAACCAAATTATTTTCAAGGGAAGATCACTATATAAAGGAGGAATTGACCCCACTTGGAGAGAATTCATTCAAGCATATGAAATAGAGGAAGAAGTGTGAGAAACAATATAAAAGAAGCCTCTCATCTAGAAAATAAAGGAGAAGAAGGAACTGATGTGTTTTGGGTTTGTTTTTTGGTAAGCATCGATCACACGTGTGAGGAGTATTGGTACTATCTATTGGAGAAGTAGCCAAGTTATCGCAGTCATCCAAGAAGGTTGAATCAAGGAAGAAATCAATTCATCTTTCAAGTTGAATTGCAGAAGAAAGACACACTATCCAAGCGAGAAGGGATTCAAGAGACAAATCATTGTTTATCCCTCACACTTATTGCAACTAGGGTTTCTGAAAATTGAAGGTAGGGTTTCACTATGAAGCTCATGAAAATTAGTTCTTACCTTAGCAATGTTCATTTTCTCCTTAACACTAGTGAAGACAAACAAATATAGTTGGTTTTTAAAATTGGGTTTAATCACCCACTTATAATACCTTAGTTTCCTTTTTCCCTATACTTTTATTACATCACAATTTCTCTGTAAATTTGTAAGTATTAATATGTTTAATATTATCCTTGTTATGCAAGATGACCTCCTCCTTTAACCACAATGGTCCATCCAAGACTAGGTGGATAGTCTACCAAGGCCTAATTTCCTTCCTCATCTCACAAGAGGTTAATATCCTCTTTCTACAATAGCCTTAAGCTTAAAAATCCAAAATAAACATATGTTGTAGACAAGTTTTCCCCCTCAAAATATAAGGAAATACAAGACAAATAGAAAAAACCTATTAATGGCTACCATACAGGTTATCATTTTCCTCTTCAAACTCAAGATATTTCCACTAATCTTCATAGCAAAGTGAGATACACACCGACACAAGCAAGCAATGATGGAGCCATTACATGAATGAAGGATAGGGGAGCTCCTCCAGACTCGATTTCAAGTGAAGGAGAAGGAGCACCCGCAGGCTTTGTTGCAGAAGACACAATGAACATGGTGGATATGATCAGAAGAATCACAAATGAAATTGTAAACCTAACGGACTCCATTGAATGGGAATGTTTGGTTCCTCAGGCACTGAAGATCTCATTATTTATTAAATAGATCTGGATACCTAGCTCATAGAGATGAGCTAACTCGATGCAACCTCCAAAAAGACTACTCGCAATATCGTTTTAAAGTTCCCTCTATGCCTCACTCATGCCATATCTGTATTGGTGGCGAAACACTTACAACAAATTCTAACAACCAAAATCCACACTCAAAATAGAAAACCAAACTTATATGTTTATTTATCAACGCAGAGCGATGCTAGATACAAATTTTTTTCTTAATCAACTATGTATCGAAAAATTAAAACTTAGAGATAACTCTTTCCCTTAATGGCCTGATTTACATTGAATATGGGTGCTCCCAAGGCCTACCCATTCTTTCTATACTCACTATCCTTATTCGAAGGGATTTACAACCATATCCCATTCGAATCCTCCAACAAATAAATCCCTAATTAATTGGACTATAAAACACCTAGGCTAACAAATTTAATCGGTTCATTTCCAACTTGGCAATCTTAACAACTTATTATAGACAAATAATTAAAGAAAATGAAGAGGAAAAACCCTCTTTGGTAAATTATTTTAATCGGTCAGGTCAAGGTGAATCGATATAGTCAGATGCTCCTGCATCAGTAGGTATCTTTATGCCATCATCACTTGAGTTGAAGGTGGGGGTTTTGACTAGATATAGAAGAAATTTTAGGAAACCTCCTTGGTTTGCATGTTGTATAACTTCTTATTATACATAAGATACATAGTCATAGCAATGATTTCTATGGGGGAAATGCTTGCTTTAATCATGAGTATGGGGTAGGGAGTATTACCTTTAATCTTGAGGTTGTAGGTTATAAATTTCTTTTGGATATTTTCAATATTCCTCCACAACTCTCTATATTTACTACAACCCCAAACCTCACATCCATATAAATTAACAAGAGTGACAATAGTCTCAAAGGTTTTTTTTTTTATATCACATATACAAAGATATACCATCTTACAGTTGTTTTCAATCCCATAGTAAGATTTCCACCTTGCATTTATTTTTTTCTCAATGCTATAATTTCAATTGAGCTTATGGTGGATGTTGATTCCTAGATATTTGTATGAAGGAACCTCCTCCAAGTAGTTTTTTTCATAAATGAAATTATCATAGTTGATCTTGTTGTGTTTAATTATAATGACTTTAGCTTTCTCAATATTAACAATCATACCCACCTTGGAATAGAAATTGTGGAGGATTATCAGTTACTTGCCAAGATTGTAATGGCTCCTTGATAAAAAAACAATATCATTAACATAAAGGAGAAGAGTTATGAAAGTATCAGTGAGTGTGACGCCAACAAAACTTGCATCTTCCAAACACTCTTATAGCTTATTAATGTATAGGCTAAAATGGGTAGGATATAAAGGATACCCTTGCTTGATTCTGATATTGCATTTATTTTCTTTTGACCAACCCTCAATGGTCATAATCTTGGAAATAACATTCTCATGCAACTTTTTCATAACAATCCTTAACTGAGATGAACCATTATATCTTATAGCTTCTTCCAAAGCTTTGTCCTAGGAAAAATGTCAAAAGATTTTATAACTATAGAAAAACAATAAAATATATCAATTTTATTATTGCGACATTCATTTGCAATTATCCTAAGATTAACAAGATGGTCCATAGTTGAATGATATCTCCTAAGCCCAACTTCGATTTTAGCTCTTTTACCATGCCTTTCAAGCCAAAGGATAGTCTTATTTTCCAAAATAAGTTCGTACAACTTGGCTAAAATGTGGCTAATAATTATGGCTCGGTAATTAGAGGGAATGATTTTATCCCCACTTTTGAACATAGGGACAATAAGGTTCTTCATCCAAGGCTTAGGTAAGCCTTTCTTCATTATCAAAATGAAGAGATTGTGTATGTGTGGGATGAGGATAGGTCCTCCCATTTTAAAAATTTCAGCTTGGTAGTGTTATCACTCAGGTTGTCCTTAAAGCTCCTTAAAGGATACGGCCGAGGTAACCACAAACCAATCTTTGGATTGCAGGTCCTAGCCTACCTGCAATCAGAGAGGGCTCTCTCTTTATAATTTAGCTTTGTTTTGGGTTGATTTTAGGCTAGTTATGATTTTCTTGGGTTTTGTTTTGATTTTGGTGGGATGGAGGATTCTTTCAAACAGAGATGGGATGCATAGTGTGAGAAGTTCAAACCATTGGGCATGGAGTCGTGGGTTAGGCTTGCTGTTGCGTTTTCTTGGTCACAAGAGGAATACAGAGTAGGATAGCTACACATAAAACAATATCAAGCTAGAATAAAGATGGAACGAAGGTCAGTGAATGAAAGGTAACTAAGTAGCTCTCATTATGCTAACAGAGGGAAGGTGAATGAACATTTATATAGGAGCAATCAAGGATTCCTAAACAACATTCATATATGAAATAACTAGTGTGAATATGAGCAAATCAGTATTCATATTTAGGACTAATTGAGAGGAAAACATAGATAAATCACAGAAATTGAGAACAGAATACAACTAAGTGAGCTCTGAACTACTCTTTCTTTCTGCTATTTAGATAGTGAAACAATGATGGCATAAACACATATAAACTGTAAACAGAGATAAGAAACACTTGTTGGGCTATGTAGAAGCGTTAGGATTCCATAGTCACTCTTCAGTCATTAAAACACAACAGTCAGTTCATCTCCCAAACATTCCAGCGATCTTTGATTATAGAGACTCTCAGAAAATACAGTGCAAGTCTAGAGAGGAAGTTATCGACCAACCAACCCTTTAAACAATGCTCAGGGTGGTTTATATAAGCAAAATATCTACAATAAACAGATCTCAGACAGATCTGATGAAATAAATGCTTCTAACCTAATCTGTACTGAAATAAATGCACAAAATATCTATCTAAGCTGCGCTGGAGCCAGCAGCATTCAAAATGAGTAAATATGGTGTCCTTTGAGCTCTGCACTGGCCAATTTATCATAACTGTTCTTTAACACTTGTTCTGCTTCTTTATATTCGGCTTTGCTGCTCTTGGGTGGCCTTAACGCGCATTAACAATGATCTGGTGAGCTTTGAATGGCCTTTGCCACTTTCTTTGACTTTGATGGAGGCTTTTCAATGTTCATCTGCCTTGGAAATAAAGATTTCCACTAAAAAACATTAACTGATACACTTTGCCGCAACACTGATACTCTTTTACTGAATGTGGGCTCTTTCTCACCGCTGATACACTTTGCCGCATCAAAATCGCCCTTTTATGGCCACTTATGGCAAGATTTGACTGTTGTTGTGCTGTCTGCGGGCTTCTGGAGGCTTTGGAGGAGTTTCGGCGCTGGACGATCAAACTATCAACCAAAATGAAGAAATACTGCAAAAATGGCAGAGATCTGCAAAAATATAATTGTGCTTAGGCCGTGCTCGTTGTCCGGAGCAAAATCTGGGCTTGGAGCGATCAAAAATGGCTTAAGAATGCATGCTTTTCCTTTGACTGGGCGCGCGCGGGCGCTGGAAGAAATCCTGTGAAAACGGCCATTTTCCTTTTACACAACCAAAAAAACCATTTACATGCAAAAATCGCAAAAATCCGGAGCGGGAGCGGCACTGTAGCAAAGATTAAATCCAGGCCGTTGGATCGCGCGAAGGCAGATCCAACGACTGGCGCTAAATCGGCGATCGGCGGATCGGCGGAGCGGAGGGTTTACACATATATGGGTAGAGCGAAATGGAAATGCGCGACAAGATCAGGGTCGTTGATCCGAGGGCCCGATCCAATGGCTCCCGATAAGTCGGTGATATCGTGTCGGGGCGGACATGGGGCACAGCTTTATTACTGTACGATCGCCGAAATGGGGCGATCGTTAACAAGATCTGGGCCGTCGGATGGGCGGGGCGATCGGACGGCAGCGATTTAATCGCTATATCGCAATCGGGGAAACCCGGGGGCGGGGCCTTATATGTATAATGCGATGCGATATGCGATAAAGCGGGGTTTACGTTATAACTAAGTTTTATGAAAAACTTTAGTTTAATACGATAAAGCAGGTTTTTTACAAAAATGCGGAGATATATATATATATATATATATATATATATATATATATATATATATATATATATATATATATATAGGGAAATATGATGGGGGCACCTCCCGACAGCGATATCGCTTCGGAGGGGGATCCAAAGGGATCAGAAGAATGTATATGTAATCGGACAAGGGACATTGCGATCGGGGGAAAGCCTCTCCGATCGGAGGAGGGTTTTTGCCTTGAAAAAGGTAACAACAAGGTTAATGAAGGGATTTTTACATCGGAGGAAGGGTTTTTATGCAAATGGAAGAAGTCCAAATGCATTTAGAAGATGGTTTGGGGGGGCAATGAGGGTTCTTGCTAAGTTTCAGGTAAACTTAGCAATTCCCAAGCGAACTTATGGTTATTTTTCAACCAGAGGGAGGGGATAAGTATATAGGGGAGTTATATACATAGTTTTAGTAGGGGAGGGGTAAAGAGATAGGGAGTTACATAATAAAGTTAGTAGTTAATATGATAATGATGAGAAAAAGCGCTAAGAATGATGTCTTAGGCTATCAATGGGGGAAAATGACTGATAGAAGAAGTGTGAACATTCCTTGAGTGAAGAAGATCTTCACTAAGGCAAATGATATGGCGAATGATGAAATTAAGAGGTATCAAGCAGATCTTGACCTCTTTTAGGGGAAATTAATGAGTGATTTGGGGAAAGAGGAAGAAGGGGAAGTTAGACATGCCTCGCTTGAAGTCCTCCAACTGAACAACTGCCTTCAACTTGTGATATGATAGATATAACACTTGACAATATGAAATGGATCACAAGCCATGATTCTGCAACCACAAAGCTACCTACCTGACCTACTCACCTAGCTTTTTCTCTTCTTTTTGGTTTGGGTGCATTAGAACTGGCATACCCAGCTTTTCATTCTTTTCTTATTGCTGTCCTCCTATCTACAACTACACTTATTGCATCCAGGGGCTCAGATCAAGCTGTTGAGCACCCTTGTTTCTCTACCTATTTACAGATCTGCCAAGATTAAACAGTTTGGACAGATGTTTATTCTCTATATTCTAAAACAGGAAATTGAAATCTAGGGAGACCAAGATTAAGCTGTTTGGACCTCCCTTAGCTGAAAACTCATCAAAATGGATCAACTCATCAAAAATGGAACACAGTAGTGGCACTTAGACTAGCACACTCTCATGGACACTTCTTTGGCCTCTGCAGCAAATATGGAACATTGCAGCATGCAAAGTACGACATATTTGGCATGTAAAAATGTCGATCATGAAAGATGATTAACCTGCTGTAGCAGGAGGCTAACAGTGGCTCCACTTGGGGATGGCTTTTCCTTGTGACAAGCCAAGAACAGTAGGTCAGAATGCCTTGATCCTCTGTAGTTGCTGTTAATTGAAAATTTCTTCTGTGCTAACTACTGAATGACTAGAACTTTAACTTCTGAATGCAACAATCCTCCTTAATTGAAACACTATGAAAAATAAAGCATCGCCTGCTTTCTTCTGCGTGCTTGATATTGCATACAATTTTGCTTGAGCATTGCCTTGTGAAATAAACACAAAAAAGGGAATAAAACTGGAGCTCTTCTTTTCTTGTCTTTGAAAGGGTGCTGAAGTAAACTGAAAATCCTCCTTTCTTCTTGATACTGTTGCCTTGAAGACTACAAGCTGCAAACAGTTTCTATTTAACATAAATCACTGTGATATGACAGTGCTGCTCTGCTGAGATTACTGCAGAGACAGAGCTTAAAAATAGAGGACTTGCATTGGATGTGTCTTCACAAACTTTGTTGTTGCTCCTCTAACAATCAGACTGTTTATACAAAATAAAAACAAAAGTGCTGATATATACAAATATCAATGTACAAAGAGATATATACAAAGTTGCGTTATGTTCAACAAAAGGGATCATGATAATGCTTCAGCATTCGGCCATTTACAGGGCCGTCTTCCACTGTGCTGTCATCTATAGATTTGAGAAAATACGTGTTATTGCCCTGCACAACGCTGATAACAAATGGGCCTTTCCAAAGAAAATCAAACTTGGCATGCTTTTCCTTATCTTCCCTTCGTGAGTCCCACCTTAGAATTTTGTCGCCAATGTAGAAATCCTCAGCCTTAGTCTTTTTGTCAAATGCTTTCTTCAGCCTCTCTTGCACAATTTGAGCTCTGACATACACTTGCTCTCTGGTTTACTGAAGATGAATGGTCTGGTTAATTCTTCTTTGAACATCATTTGGTTCAGCTTGGATTTCTTGTAGCAGCTTGATGATAGGAATACCCAAGGAAGATGGAAATCTGGCCTCCATGCCATACACCAGCTCATAAGGGCTCATCCCAATGGATCTCTTTGTTGAAAGTCTGTCTGCCCATAGGGCATTTATGAGCTTTTTATGCCAGTTCTTCTTGTTTTCTTCTAAGATCTTCTTGATAATACTGATCAGGCTCTTGTTAGATGACTCGGCTAAGCCATTACCTTGAGGGTAATAAGCTGTGGAATGGCCTAAAGTGATATGGAATTTATGGCAAAAATTGATCATCTTTTTGGATTTGAAAGCAGCGGCATTGTCAGTGATGATCTTCTCAGGGCAGCCAAATCTGGACAGGATATTGCACTCAAGGAATTGGATAATGGTGGAGTCATTGGCTTGCCTACATGGGATGGCTTCAATCCACTTGGTGAAATAGTCGGTGGCTGTTAAAATCCACTTATGTTGGCCTGAGGAAGAGGGATGGATTTCTCCAATGAAGTCAAGACCCCATTGTTGAAAAGGCTTTTCGGTTGAGATGGGCTTAAGAGGCAAGGGCAACAGATTTCTTTTGCCCTCAAAGATTTGGCATTTGTGACATGAAATAGCAAACTTCTTTACATCTGCAAACAAAGAGGGCCAATAGAAACCAGCCCTTAAAATTTTATCAGCAGTGGACTTCCAATATAGATGTCCTCCACAGTCCTCTACATGGAATTCTCTCATGACATTATTAGTTTCATACATGGTCAAACAATTAAGCAATATGCCCTCATGATTCTTCCAAAATAAAGCACCATCTAAGACACAAAACTTTAAAGCCTTCATTTTTAAAAATCTTTTCTTAGTTCTGGACAATCCTGGGGGAGCAAACAGGTTAACAATACAAAGCATATATCAGCATACCATGGGGATTGCAGAAAGGTTTCACTGATCTGTGGAGTCGCTAGCTCCTATTCATTGTCCAGTTGGTAAATGTCTAAGACTTGAAAGTTTGTTTCGGACATCAGTTTGGCTAAACCTTGTCCCTTTATGAGCTTGGTTGGTTTTATCTCTATGTCATACTCAAGAATGTTAGCAATCCACTTGCCTCTTTTTCCCTCTAATCCTTCTTGGGTTAATATGTCTTTTACAATAGCATTTGGCACATAAGCAATCACATGTGAATATAAAATGTAAATTCTGAAGTCTTTGATTGCTTTAACAAGGGCATAGGCCTGCTTCTCCATGATTTGGTACTTCAAAGGGGCATCTCTTAAGGCTCGGCTGAAAAAAGCAATTGGCCTTTCATTTCCTTGGTCATCCTTTTGCAATAGGACAACAGCTATGGTATTATCAGATGCAAATGAAAATATGATAAAGTCCCTATCAAATTGAGGACTTGTGAGGACTGGGGCTTGAGTTAAGGCAACTCTGATACTCTCAAATGCTTGCTTGGTTTCAAGAGACCATTTTACCTTGGCATCTTTTTTTAACATGTTGCTCAACAGTCTTATCAGCTCGGCTAGATTTGGGATAAATCTTCTTAGGAAATTGATCTTTCCTAGGAATGCTTGCAGCTCTTTTATGTTTCTTGGATATGGGATTTGGAGAATGGCTTGGATCCTTTTCGGATCAATTCTAATCCCGTCTTTTGAAATGATATGTCCAAGTAATTTGCCTTCTTCAAGGCCAAATAAAGACTTCTTGGGGTTCAAGGAAATGCCATATTTCCTACATGTTAGGAACACTTGTCTCAAATGTCTTAGGTGCTCTTGATCAGATTTGGAGAAAGGGGTAAGATCATCAAGATAGACAACCAAGAAATCATGGATTTCCTTGGCAAATGCAATGTCCATGGCCCTTTGAAAGGTGGCACCTGCATTCTTTAGGCCGAAAGGCATTTTCACATATTTAAATGTTCCCCACGGTGTTGTAAAGGTTGTCTTGTCTTGATCATCTGGGTGAACCAGTATTTGATTAAAACCTGAAAAGCCATCTAGCAAAGAGATTCTAGATGACCCCACTACTCTTTGTAGGATGTGGTCCATTTTGGGCAATGGGTAGTGGTCTTTAAGGGAGACTTGGTTTAGGTTTCTCAAATCTACACAAAGCCTAATCTCACCTGTTTTCTTTCTTGTGGGAACAAGATTGGATACCCATTCAGAAAATCTAATGGGTGCTACGATACCTGATTCAAACATTCTTTGCACTTCTGTCTCAATCAAAGGGAGAAGCACATGATTGATTCTCCTCAGTTTCTGTTTGAAGGGCTTTTGATTTGGCTTTAAGGGAATGGTATGTTGAATAATTGAGGTGTCATAGGACTTCAAGTCCTCATAACTCCAAGCAAATACATCTTGGAATTCTTTGAACAAATCCACATACTTTGGTTTTTGATCAGGAGGCAAAGACTTAGACAGTTTGATCATTTTGGGCTTCTCTGCTGTCCCAATGTTGTATTCCTCTATGGCAGTGTTTATAGGCTGCATTTTAGGCTTTTTAGGGACATCATTAGCATCAAACATATCTTCTAATGGAGTGAGGCCAACCGGGAGAAAATTGTCCTTTAGATTAATAATTTCGGCCTCTGTTTTATCTATTTCCTCCAAATGCATTTGTTTCAGCTCTTCAATGTTTGCATTGTCAAAAATTGTTGGGCTTAGGATCTGTCTGGCTGTTACAGCTGTTACAGCTTGCTGATTTTCGTTTAATGCTTGTTGTTGTGGGTCCTCCATGGTATCCTCATCAATGTTTAGGCCTGAAAACTCATGCTGTAAGGTAAGAAAATTGTTGATTTGAGCATCATCCTCAAACACTTGCCAATCCTTAACATTGTTAGGGACAGCAGGCCTGTGCTTTATCTCAGCAGTAAAGTGGTGATTAGGCTCAAAAGGAAACTTGCAAGTGCTAGCAAAAGTAGCTAGGCTGTGAGCATGCATGTTATTTCTCCTAGAAATCTTAGCAAGTTTGGATTCAGTGAAGGTATCAAGTATTGCAGTGGCAACATTCCTATAAGCTCTTAGCCTTCTATCATTGGTAACAAAGTTGCCCTTCATTTGTTGTATGATTAAATCAGAGTCACCTAGAATGGACACCTTTGCAGCTCCCAGAGCTTTGAGCAGTTTAAGGCCTAAAAGGAGAGCTTCATACTCTGCCATGTTGTTGGTACATCTGAAGTTAAGTCTGTAAGCATGACCCTCTGCATGGCTATTATGTGTATTGTGAATCCATATTCCTGCCCCTGCTCCTAGCTTATTAACAGAACCATCAAACTCCAAATACCATGTGATTTCTTGCTTGTGGTTAATATTAAGAGTTTCAGTCATTTTAGGATTGGGCAGACCTAGGTTTTGTGCTTCATGTGGTTCTTCTTGTATGCTTGTTGCACTGACTGTTTTGACAGTTTCCTGGGTATGGGCAACCAATTCTTGATTGATGCATGTTTCTTGTTCTAAAGGCAAAGGCCTCTCATTAGTTGGAGGACTTGTTTCATCATTAAACAAAATAAAAGAATCCATATCAGAATGGATTGAATAGATAGGGAAATTCTGGGGCTTTTCCTCACTACTTACCACATACTTCATCAGTGTTTCTCTATACAGTCTCTTTGGTTGCCCAAAGACTAAAATAGTGGCATAGGAGAGGTCTAATTAGAGAGATCCTTGGAGTTTTGCCCCCCAAGATCTTGACAACAGCATGCCATACTTTGGTGGTATGTCAGCAACCACCACATCCATGAGGATTGTCTTGTTTGGGTATTGGACTAAGGAGACACACAAGTCTTTGATGAGGCCTAAACATTTGACTTGACTTGAGTCAAAGGAGAATATATCTTTGTATGGTCTTGTTACATCAAGGTTTAGCTTCTCCATTACAGCTTTGGGCATAAGGTTGTGTGAGGCACCTGAGTCAAACATTGCATTATGTAAAACTTTATCATGTATGTGCAGACTGACATAAAAGGGTAGAACAGCTCCATGTGCTGATTTGCCATCAACTTCTGGACCAAAAAGCAACTCAGGTGTATCATCTAAAACATTCACATCATCCCTATTCTCTGGCATTTGCAGTGATCTTTGGATTTGTTGCCTATACACATCATGCTTTGCAAGTTCAGATAAGGGGATGGAAATCTTAAGTTTGCTTATTTCTGCTTCCAAGTTGAATGGTTTCTCCAATGGAGTCTTTGTGTTGGCGATAGCAGATTTCCCCTTTTCAAGTGTATTTTTTGCGTTTTCCTCTTGATTATCAGTGTTATGGTGAGTGATACCTTGTAGTATTTCTGTTTTGGGAAGGCTTTTAGGAGTGCTATTTACATTTTCCTTTAAGGACGAAGGTAGCAGAGGCTGATCATTAGAGGGCTGCATGTCTGGTGTGTCTGTTATATCCTCTATTGTGACTTCTTTCGAATCTGGGATTGTTTGTTTGGTCGGTTCTGTGGAAGCAGCTCTGTCCTTAATCTTCTTGGGCTGCTTTGATTCCTTCTGTTTAATGGGCTCGGTTACATCAATTGTTCTAGTTCTCATTTTATATTGTTTGTGCACTTCATAAACAGCTGAATCATAACCTTGTTTGAAGTCAAAAGACTCACCTGACTGGGTCTGAAATTGATTTATCTCATGGTCATCTTGGTCTTCTTGGGTTAGGAAAATTTGTTGCTCACCCTTCAAATCCACCAAGTTCATGTGAGTGTCGTCTATGGCATCACTAGATGTGGATGCTTCTGTATAGTTTTCTTGGAAAGGAGGCCTTATATCACGGTCTGGGCTAGATCTACCAGCGTTTGAGTTCTGAGTTTTCCTGAAATTTGGGTTCCTTATGGTATTGGGCTGTTGTCCTTCCCATGATGATTTCCTCTCAACACTCTCTACTCTGTCTCCCAGCCTGTGTGTTATCACTGAAAATTCTGTTGCCAAAATTTTCAGTCTAGCTTAAGGACAAAGTGTTTTCGCAGCGCATAAATCCTTTAGCAGTTTCGCAGCACAACCTGTTTTAGTGATTTCGTAGCGAAAAACACCGATTTCGCACTGGCTGCGCTACGAAATTGGGGATTTGTTCGCATTCACAACCATTCTTTTCCATCTGTCATGTTTATCAAAATTCATTGGGTTCGCATCAACAGTTGTCAGCTTATAAGGTTTTTAGTACCCCAGCAGATGGTGTTTCATTGGGATTATCTGGAACACTCTTTCTTTGGAAGAAACCTCCGGTGGTAATTAGTGGAATAAACAAGGGATTAGACTGTAGATATCACATCATTTATTTTGGCACTGTTGCAAGTGTAAGGGAAGCTCTCATGTCATGGGTTAGAACAGGGGTTCCTTCTATTGTAATATTTTTGAATTGGGAAAAAGATTTCCCAAATCAATGCTTGTTGCTACTCCTGATGACTCTTATGTATTGCTAAGTGGGGCAGTTGCAGTTTTGAGGCCTAACGCAGCTGTTTTTGATAAGGAAGTTGAGGGGTTCCCACCTACCCGTTCTGTTGGTGAACTGCCACCTGAATTGCATTGCCCTTTATGCAATGAAGTAATGAAAGATGCTGTACTGACTAGCAAATGCTGTTTCAAAAGCTACTGTGACAAATGCATTAGGGACCATATCATATCAAAGTCCAGGCGCGTATGTGGAGCAACAAACATTCTTGCAGATGATCTCTTGCCAAATAAGACTCTTCATGATACCATAAATCGAATTTTAGAGACCAACACCAGCATTGCAGAAAATGCTGGCAGCTTTCTACAAGTTCAAGATATGGAGTCTGCCAGGTGTCCCAGGTCCAAAGTTCCGTCTCCTTCTCTTTCAGGATGTGCAAAGGACGCATAGACAGTTCCTTCTAGATCTGACATGCCAATGTGAAGGAAATTATTACTGAAATGAAGCTACCTATTAACCAGCCACAATAGCCAGCAAGAAAGAAGAAGAAGAAACCATCTCGACAAGTTTCTACTATCAATGAGATGCAGTGGAGAGCATCACAAGATTTTGAAGCTGACGGGTGTATGATGCCGTATGCTGCACCTGCTGCGTATAATGCTTGCTGACTTGGTGCAAGCATTGAGGAAAAGAGGACATGTCGTGGCGGTAATTGGAGATGCTACGCTATCATAATGCCCACATGGCGGTGCTGTTTCATGCTTCATGGTGTACATTTTCAAAGTTGTGTCGATTTTTATATGTTGACCTATCCTCAACGTTTCCAAAGATTTACCATGTAGCTGTAGAGGAGTCTGTTCTAATGCCCAGTGTTCTTTCGAGAAATGGAGTTCATAGTTTTCCATCTCTCTTTCTACAAAACCAGACATCAACGGTGCGCTATTGTGGATTAAAGGACCTTGATTCACTTGTACATTTCTATAAGGAGATTACAGGTCTTATTACAGGATCAGGCTCCCGCGTGCAATCCGGGGAAATGGTCTGCTCGAGGTTTATGATGAAAGGGCAGCACGTGGACAGATGGTACCTCACCTTGCAGAAGTAAGTAGACATTTTGGATGCACTGAGATTTTCAAAGAACCTTCAAAATTCGCGTGGTCAGATTCTTATGAGGAGGAGCACTTTGATTTACCTCATCGTTTGATTCTGTTGATCACAAAAAGGCGTGACTTAATGGTTCAGTGCTCATCATCAAACAAGACACTTACAAAGCCTTGTAAAATACAATGGGATGTTCCATGGGATGAGTTACTGGCCTTGGAATTGGTTAAATGAGATCAGCAAAAGCCTTCTCATGTAATTCTGCATCTAAGAAACTTTAAAAAAATTTGAATGCTTTGTCCGAGTTATAAAAGTCCTTGCAGAGAATGACCAAGAAGGGACAAGCCAAGTAACAGTGATTTATTCTTTTATACAAAGGTTGTGGAATATTTACCAGTCAAGGAAAAATGGCTGTGATTTCAAGATGCTGAGCACTCAACAACAATTCGCTTCCTCATCAAACGGAATATCAGATAGAAGTTCAATTGCAGATTCTGTCAGTGTTGTTAGTGCTCTTCACTTTGTTAAAGATGAGAAACAGAGGAACGCTGGAATTTAGCAATAGAGAGAGTGAAATTTCTGCATCTACAGATAACACACTCAAGTTGTGGGATTTTACAAAAGCCAATCCTTCTGGGTTATCCAATAATGCTTATACTCTGACCTATACTGGTCATAACAATGAGAAGATTGTTGTGGGATTTTCTGTCATGGATGGATATATTGCATGTGGTTCAAAGATCAATTCTGTTTTTGCCTACTACAAATCTCTGCCTATGCCTATGGGATCACATAGATTTGGATTTGAAGACCCTATATCTAGTCAAGGAATGGAAGATAATAGTGGTTAGTTTGTTTCAAGTGTATGCTGGAGAAGGAAATCAAAAATAATGGTGACTGCAAATTCCACTGGCAATATTCAGTTGATAAGGATTTTGGGTTGAAGTTATGTTTTTGAAATTACACAGCAGTTTCGTAGCGCGCTACGAAACTGCTGTAGGTTTTGTTTTTGAACGCAGACATACAGTTTAATGATGAGATCAGCAAATTTTTGAAGGAAATGCCTCAAGAACATAAGGGAGACCATAAAAGACTCTCCTAGCTATTCAGAGAATGACAGATGTGCATATTGGAAAAGGTGAAATATTTTGTTTCTAGCTCAAGTCTCGTTAAAGGTACTTTATGACCGAATTGTTAGGGTTCCTGTTAAGGTTATCGGAGATTTTTGTTTGTACACTTGTTCAGCTCACAAGGCTTCCAGCTCATTGGAGAGTATGGTGATATGCGTTGTTTATGAAGAATTAGAGAGCAGGGGACATGTTCTTTAAGTGATGAAGAATGATGGGAGACAGGGACCGTAAAAACAGAGCACTTCTCTTGGTTAATTAATGAGCCATCTGCGCAACTAGAATCCAAAGCCAGCTCGTTCAGTGTATTCTCCTCCAAGATACCTCAACCAAAACAGATAGAGGACATGTGTCAAGAGTCAGAAAAGCATCATGCTACGAGGAGGACAGATTTTGAGTTTTGAGTAAATTAAGACCATTTGTAATTACAGTTCAGCAATCATGTAATTAATGAATTAGTTATACAGTAGATAAGGATAGTTAATAGCAACCTTCGATGCTCCCCTCATGCTGGAGGAGGAAGCTCGAGGTGGTTAAGCATGTATTCCTATATATGGATCAAACTTGGATGTAATAGGGGTTGGAGATTTTGATAAAGAACAAGTCTATTTTGGTTTATGTAAGAAAAGCAGATTTCAGTAATACAAACAGCTGTTGTTTCTTCTCAAGATTCTCAATAGATCATATTGTTCAAATGTATGGTGGTTTATTCTCTTAGTGTTCTTTTACAGTCTTGTTACAGCATAATCACTCAGAATTCATGTTTCATGCTCTGACTTCCTGTATGCTTTGCAAGCTGTGTTTTATGTAAAGTATGTTTGAACATCTGATGTAAAGAGCCTTGATTTCCATGAAAAGATAGTGTTTTTGTTTGTTGAGATGTTTGAGACTCCATAAGCCCAATGGAGATTAATTTGATATTTGTCCAACCAGCTTATTTTTCATGTGTTGTTTAAAGAGTTAGCCATCTTTCCTTGTCATTAATCCATATTCATAGTCTGTGAGAGAGCCCTCTCTGACTAAGGAGGCTAAGCCTTAGTCTAAAGCCTGGTTTGAAATAGTTACATAAGATCTTGCTAAGTGGCAGCCATCAGTGTGTGATTTTGTGATAACATTTTGGTGCGTCTGCCGGGAGCCTGAAGATTATTCATTCCCGAAATCATGAAGCTGAACTTCTGAAGGTAGCAGGAGCTCAGAAGGTTTTTGAGGCTGCAAAACTACTTTGGCGACTCCACACATCGAATTAGAAATTGGAAGGTGACTCCACTGCTAGAAGATCAGTAGCTTGATGAAGTTTCAAGATGGATTCTACTGCAAGAATGAATGCCAGGTATGCTCCTATGGATCGGTCTCATATCCCTGGTTTTCCAAATCCCATGCCAAAGGTTGATTGGTTAGAGGATCTTCCAATATTCAAAAATGAAAAGAAGGATGATGCTGCTCTTCATTTGGTTAGGTTTCATATGCATGTACGCAGTCTTAAGGTTCATTTCCCTGAGGATTGTCTCATGAGGATGTTTATGGCCACTTTAGAAGGAAAAGCATGGTCTTGGTATAAAAGTTTGGAGAATGGTTCATTATCTTCTCTTGCTGATTTTCATGATGAATTCTGTGAAATGTATACAGAAGGTTATCCTTCCTTATTGATGCTTAAAGATTGTTGTAGACATTCTTTAAGTCTTATTAAGTATTTAGAGGATGGTTATGATGATGATGAATTCACGGATGAAGAAATTTTAGAGGCTCTTCATAACAATGCATTCCAGCACCAAGGAGAAGATATAACATCCCATGAAACACAGCATGAAGATCAGCAGGGGTTCACTTGTGAAAACCATGTTTCATCCCTTGATATTGATGTAGAGATGCAGCAGATTTGTCAGGCTTCAGATCATCATGAGTATGAAATCGATTGCACACAGCAAGAAGAAGTGCTGGAAGACAGCTTCTACAACCCTCAGGCAGAGGAAAAGATTGTTCATTTTTGTAATTTCTTGCAGCAGCTTACACCAAAGAATGATGATAATAATGAGGAAAATTCCATTGTTTGTTGGAATGATTCAGAAAAGCAGTTGGATAGCTTGTCAAATAGCAGATTGGATAGCACATCAAAGGGGTCTTGTGTGGTTGAGAATCAGTGGCCTGAAAATGAAGAGTGTTATCATGATCATTATTTTCAGAAGCTTTCTATGACAGAACACAAGGAGAGAGTGCCACTTCCTTTCTCTTTCACGTTTAAGGAGCTGTACATTGTTGTTGAAGATCAGTTTGCACAACCTGAAAGTTACAAGAATCATCAAGCTGATCATATATTCTGGGATCCTGTAGCTGACTACATGGAAGAATTTTACTCTCAAGTTTTTCAATTCTTCTATAAAGATCAGAGGCAATTTCAGTGGCAGTGGTCATCACAATATCATTGTGGCTCTGAACTCCGATGCAGTCAAAAAATTCAAATATCAGATAAAACAGAGGATTGGCTACATTGGAAATTTCATATTGATTGAGCAGAAAGAAGTTGAAATTGTTAGGGTAGGTAGGTAGACGTAAATGCAAAATAAGCTCAAGGTCAACTGAGCATTTTTCAGTAGAAGTAGCTTTCTTTCTCCTACAGTCATGCTGGTCAAGAAAATTTTTGTTTGTCAAATAAATTTTATAAGGCACTGGAACTGCAGGTTCTTAGTGTACCACAAGGGCACACTATCCCAAGTGGAGCCACTGTTATCACTGAAAATTCTGTTGCCAAAATTTTCAGTCTAGCTTAAGGACAAAGTGTTTTCGCAGTGCATAAATCCTTTAGCAGTTTCGCAGCGCAGCCTGTTTTAGTGATTTCGTAGCGAAAAACACTGATTTCGCACTGGCTGCGCTACGAAATTGGGGATTTGTTCGCATTCACAACCATTCTTTTCCATCTGTCATGTTTATCAAAATTCATTGGGTTCGCATCAACAGTTGTCAGCTTATAAGGTTTTTAGTACCCCAGCAGATGGTGTTTCATTGGGATTATCTGGAACACTCTTTCTTTGGAAGAAGCCTCCGGTGGTAATCAGTGGAATAAACAAGGGATTAGACTGTAGATATCACATCATTTATTTTGGCACTGTTGCAAGTGTAAGGGAAGCTCTCATGTCAGGGGTTAGAACAGGGGTTCCTTCTATTGTAATATTTTTGAATTGGGAAAAAGATTTCCCAAATCAATGCTTGTTGCTACTCCTGATGACTCTTATGTATTGCTAAGCGGGGCAGTTGCAGTTTTGAGGCCTAACATAGCTGTTTTTGATAAGGAAGTTGAGGGGTTCCCACCTACCCGTTCTGTTGGTGAACTGCCACCTGAATTGCATTGCCCTTTATGCAATGAAGTAATGAAAGATGCTGTACTGACCAGCAAATGCTGTTTCAAAAGCTACTGTGACAAATGCATTAGGGACCATATCATATCAAAGTCCAGGCGCGTATGTGGAGCAACAAACATTCTTGCAGATGATCTCTTGCCAAATAAGACTCTTCGTGATACCATAAATCGAATTTTAGAGACCAACACCAGCATTGCAGAAAATGCTGGCAGCTTTCTACAAGTTCAAGATATGGAGTCTGCCAGGTGTCCCAGGTCCAAAGTTCCGTCTCCTTCTCTTTCAGGATGTGCAAAGGACGCACAGACAGCTCCTTCTAGATCTGACATGCCAAATGTGAAGGAAATTATTACTGAAATGAAGCCACCTGTTAACCAGCCACAATAGCCAGCAAGAAAGAAGAAGAAGAAACCATCTCGACAAGTTTCTACTATCAATGAGATGCAGTGGAGAGCATCACAAGATTTTGAAGCTGACGGGTGTATGATGCCGTATGCTGCACCTGCTGCGTATAATGCTTGCTGACTTGGTGCAAGCATTGAGGAAAAGAGGACATGTCGTGGCGGTAATTGGAGATGCTACGTTATCATAATGCCCACATGGTGGTGCTGTTTCATGCTTCATGGTGTACATTTTCAAAGTTGTGTCGATTTTTATATGTTGACCTATCCTCAACATTTCCAAAGATTTACCATGTAGCTGTAGAGGAGTCTGTTCTAATGCCCAGTGTTCTTTCGAGAAATGGAGTTCATAGTTTTCCATCTCTCTTTCTACAAAACCAGACATCAACGGTGCGCTATCGTGGATTAAAGGACCTTGATTCACTTGTACATTTCTATAAGGAGATTACAGGTCTTATTATAGGATCAGGCTCCCGCGTGCAATCCGGGGAAATGGTCTGCTCGAGGTTTATGATGAAAGGGCAGCACGTGGACAGATGGTACCTCACCTTGCAGAAGTAAGTAGACATTTTGGATGCACTGAGATTTTCAAAGAACCTTCAAAATTCGCGTGGTCAGATTCTTATGAGGAGCACTTTGATTTACCTCATCGTTTGATTCTGTTGATCACAAAAAGGCGTGACTTAATGGTTCAGTGCTCATCATCGAACAAGACACTTACAAAGCCTTGTAAAATACAATGGGATGTTCCATGGGATGAGTTACTGGCCTTGGAATTGGTTAAAGGAGATCAGCAAAAGCCTTCTCATGTAATTCTGCATCTAAGAAACTTTAAAAAATTTTGAATGCTTTGTCCGAGTTATAAAAGTCCTTGCAGAGAATGACCAAGAAGGGACAAGCCAAGTAACAGTGATTTATTCTTTTATACAAAGGTTGTGGAATATTTACCAGTCAAGGAAAAACGGCTGTGATTTCAAGATGCTGAGCACTCAACAACAATTCGCTTCCTCATCAAACGAAATATCAGATAGAAGTTCAATTGCATATTCTGTCAGTGTTGTTAGTGCTCTTCACTTTGTTAAAGATGAGAAACAGAGGAACACTGGAATTTAGCAATAGAGAGAGTGAAATTTCTGCATCTACAGATAACACACTCAAGTTGTGGGATTTTACAAAAGCCAATCCTTCTGGGTTATCCAATAATGATTATACTCTGACCTGTACTGGTCATACCAATGAGAAGATTGTTGTGGGATTTTCTGTCATGGATGGATATATTGCATGTGGTTCAAAGATCAATTCTGTTTTTGCCTACTACAAATCTCTGCCTATGCCTATGGGATCACATAGATTTGGATTTGAAGACCCTATATCTAGTCAAGGAATGGAAGATAATAGTGGTTAGTTTGTTTCAAGTGTATGCTGGAGAAGGAAATAAAAAATAATGGTGACTGCAAATTCCACTGGCAATATTCAGTTGATAAGGATTTTGGGTTGAAGTTATGTTTTTGAAATTACACAGCAGTTTCGTAGCGCGCTACGAAACTGCTGTAGGTTTTGTTTTTGAACGCAGACATACAGTTTAATGATGAGATCAGCAAATTTTTGAAGGAAATGCTTCAAGAACATAAGGGAGACCATAAAAGACTCTCCTAGCTATTCAGAGAATGACAGATGTGCATTTTGGAAAAGGTGAAATATTTTGTTTCTAGCTCAAGTCTCGTTAAAGGTACTTTATGACCGAATTGTTAGGGTTCCTATTAAGGTTATCAGAGATTTTTGTTTGTACACTTGTTCAGCTCACAAGGCTTCCAGCTCATTGGAGAGTATGGTGATATGCGTTGTTTATGAAGAATTAGAGAGCAGAGGACATGTTCTTTAAGTGATGAAGAATGATGGGAGACAGGGACCGTAAAAATAGAGCACTTCTCTTGGTTAATTAATGAGCCATCTGCGCAACTAGAATCCAAAGCCAACTCGTTCAATGTATTCTCCTCCAAGATACCTCAACCAAAACAGATAGAGGACATGTGTCAAGAGTCAGAAAAGCATCATGCTACGAGGAGGACAGATTTTGAGTTTTGAGTAAATTAAGACCGTTTGTAATTACAGTTCAGCAATCATGTAATTAATGAATTAGTTATACAGTAGATAAGGATAGTTAATAGCAACCTTCGATGCTCCCCTCATGCTGGAGGAGGAAGCTCGAGGTGGTTAAGCATGTATTCCTATATATGGATCAAACTTGGATGTAATAGGGGTTGGAGATTTTGATAAAGAACAAGTCTATTTTGGTTTATGTAATAAAAGCAGATTTCAGTAATACAAACAGCTGTTGTTTCTTCTCAAGATTCTCAATAGATCATATTGTTCAAATGTATGGTGGTTTATTCTCTTAGTGTTCTTTTACAGTCTTGTTACAGCATAATCACTTAGAATTCATGTTTCATGCTCTGACTTCCTGTATGCTTTGCAAGCTGTGTTTTATGTAAAGTATGTTTGAACATCTGATGTAAAGAGCCTTGATTTCCATGAAAAGATAGTGTTTTTGTTTGCTGAGATGTGTGAGACTCCATAAGCCCAATGGAGATTAATTTGATATTTGTCCAACCAGCTTATTTTTCATGTGTTGTTTAAAGAGTTAGCCATCTTTCCTTGTCATTAATCCATATTCATAGTCTGTGAGAGAGCCCTCTCTGACTAAGGAGGCTAAGCCTTAGTCTAAAGCCTGGTTTGAAATAGTTACATAAGATCTTGCTAAGTGGCAGCCATCAGTGTGTGATTTTGTGATAACACTGTGCATGCCATTGATAATAGCATCTAGCTTTTGATCTAAGGCTGAGGGTTCTTCCTTGAAGGTGGTTCTTCTCTCAGTTCTAGCTCTGTTTCTTTTGGCAATTAGATTTGCCTCTACGCTTACAACAACATTTTGCATGTCTGCAAGACTTTGAGGGGCTCTTTCCCTTAACTGATAAGCCATGTCAGTATCAAAACCATCAGGAAATTTATACAAAGCAAGATCAGGGGGAGGTCTTAAGTTCTGTGGTATTGCATTATAAACATTATTAAATCTTGCACAATAGTCCAAGACTGTTTCTTGTGGACCTCTTTTGATTGTATCATATTCAACTAGTATGTGCAAGGGGTCTTTCTTTTTCTCCCATCTGTTGATAAATGACTGGTATAAGGCTTCTGGGTCTGCTATGGAATTGGCTGGGAGTGCTCTAAACCAAGTCCTGACATCACCTGACAAGCTTTGGACAAAAATCTTCATTCTCACACCATCATCGTCAATCTCATAGCTTTCAAAGTAATCCTGCATTTTCTTTGTATGCTGAAGGGCTGTGCAAGCACTTGTGCCATCAAAATAAGTTATTTTGGTCTGGTAATCCTGAGGCATAGCCCCAGGATTAGCAGGCAGTTGTAAGGGTGCATATCTATTAGCCATATTAACAGGTATAAGCGGAACAACAGGGATAAATGGAACGACTGGAACAACGACAATAATAGTGGTAATGGGAGTATGTGTAGCGAATGGAGGTGTGGAAGGAGTGCTTTGAGAGGTGGATGAAGAACAAGGGGAACTAGGGGTTGAACGAAATAAAACTTTGACAGGGGTTGGAACACAGCTTGGGTGAACTGCTTCAGGACTATTATCAGCAAAATCCTCTCTTCGCTCTAGCTTCCTGAGGTTCCTTGGGATTATATTGGGATTTTCAAAAGCAGCTGGGGGATTTGGGTCTGGATTTGACCTTGTATAATGTGAATTCTTTTTGGGAGCCAGCTTCTAGCTCGTTTTTTGGGGATTTTTCTAAGAATATTTGGGTTAGAAAGAAACTTTTGAATGTCTGGTTCTTTCCCAGCGGAGCTTTCCAACTTGATTTGTGAAATTATCTGAGGATGTCCCCAGTGGAGTCGCCATTATGTTATCACTCAGGTTGTCCTTAAAGCTCCTAAAGGATACGGCCGAGGTAACCACAAACCAATCTTTGGATTGTAGGTCCTAGCCTACCTGCAATCAGAGAGGGCTCTCTCTTTATAATTTAGCTTTGTTTTGGGTTGATTTTAGGCTAGTTATGATTTTCTTGGGTTTTGTTTTGATTTTGGTGGGATCGAGGATTCTTTCAAACAGAGTTGGGATGCATAGTGTGAAAAGTTCAAACCATTGGGCATGGAGTCGTGGGTTAGGCTTGCTGTTGCGTTTTCTTGGTCACAAGAGGAATACAGAGCAGGATAGCTACACATAAAACAATATCAAGCTAGAATAAAGATGGAACGAAGGTCAGTGAAATGAAAGGAAACTAGGTAGCTCTCATTATGCTAACAGAGGGAAGGTGAATGAACATTTATATAGGAGCAATCAAGGATTCCTAAACAACATTCATATATGAAAGAACTAGTGTGAATATGAGCAAATCAGTATTCATATTTAGGACTAATTGAGAGGAAAACATAGATAAATCATAGAAATTGAGAACAGAATACAACTAAGTGAGCTCTGAACTACTCTTTCTTTCTGCTATTTAGATAGTGAAACAATGATGGCATAAACACATATAAACTGTAAACAGAGATAAGAAACACTTGTTGGGCTATGTAGAAGCGTTAGGATTCCATAGTCACTCTTCAGTCATTAAAACACAACAGTCAGTTCATCTCCCAAACATTCCAGCGATCTTTGATTATAGAGACTCTTAGAAAATACAGTGCAAGTCTAGAGAGGAAGTTATCGACCAACCAACCCTTTAAACAATGCTCAGGGTGGTTTATATAGGCAAAATATCTACAATAAACAGATCTCAGACAGATCTGATGAAATAACTGCTTCTAACCTAATCTGTACTGAAATAAATGCACAAAATATCTATCTAAGCTGCGCTGGAGGCAGCAGCATTCAACATGAGTAAATATGGTGTCCTTTGAGCTCTGCGCTGGCCAATTTATCATAACTGTGCTTTAACACTTGTTCTGCTTCTTTATATTCGGCTTTGCTGCTCTTGGGTGGCCTTAACGCGCATTAACTGTGATCTGGTGAGCTTTGAATGGCCTTTGCCACTTTCTTTGACTTTGATGGAGGCTTTTCAATGTTCATCTGCCTTGGAAATAAAGATTTCCACTAAAAAACATTAACTGATACACTTGCTGCAACACTGATACTCTTTCACTGAATGTGGGCTCTTTCTCACCGCTGATACACTTTTCCGCATCAAAATCGCCCTTTTATGGCCACTTATGGCAAGATTTGACTGTTGTTGTGCTGTCTGCGGGCTTCTGGAGGCTTTGGAGGAGTTTCGGCGCTGGCCGATCAAACTATCAACCAAAATGAAGAAATATTGCAAAAATGGCAAAGATCTGCAAAAAGATAATTGTGCTTAGGCCGTGCTCGTTGTCCGGAGCAAAATCTGGGCTTGGAGCGATCAAAAATGGCTTAAGAATGCATGCTTTTCCTTTGACTGGGCATGCGCGGGCGCTGGAAGAAATCCTGTGAAAACCGGCCATTTTCCTTTTACACAGCCAAAAAACCCATTTACACGCAAAAATCCGGAGCGGGAGCGACACTGTAGCAAAGATTAAATCCAGGCCTTTGGATCGCGCGAAGGCAGATCCAACGGCTGGCGCTAAATCGGCGATCGGTGGAGCAGAGGGTTTACACATATATGGGCGGAGCGAAATGGAAATGCACGACAAGATCAGGGCCGTTGATCCGAGGGCCCGATCCAACGGCTCCCGATAAGTCGGCGATATCGTGTCGGGGCAGACATGGGGCACAGCTTTATTATTGTACGATCGCCGAAATGGGGTGATCGCCGACAAGATCTAGGCCGTCGGATGGGCGGGGCGATCGGACGGCAGCGATTTAATCGCTATATCGCAATCGGGGAAACTCGGGGGCGGGGCCTTATATGTATAATGCGATGCGATATGCGATAAAGCGGGGTTTACGTTATAACTAAGTTTTATGAAAAACTTTAGTTTAATACGATAAAGCAGGTTTTTTACAAAAATGCGGAGATATATATATATATATATATATATATATATATATATATATATATATATATAGGGAAATATGATGGGGGCACCTCCCGATAGCGATATCGCTTCGGAGGGGGATCCAAAGGGATCGGAAGAATGTATATGTAATCGGACAAGGGACATTGCGATCGGGGGAAAGCCTCTCCGATCGGAGGAGGGTTTTTGCCTTGAAAAAGGTAACAACAAGGTTAATGAAGGGATTTTTGCATTGGAGGAAGGGTTTTTATGCAAATGGAAGAAGTCCAAATGCATTTAGAAGATGGTTTGGGGGGGCAATGAGGGTTCTTGCTAAGTTTCAGGTAAACTTAGCAATTCCCAAGCAAACTTATGGTTATTTTTCAACCAGAGGGAGGGGATAAGTATATAGGGGAGTTATATACATAGTTTTAGTAGGGGAGGGGTAAAGAGATAGGGAGCTACATAATAAAGTTAGTAGTTAATATGATAATGATGAGAAAAAGCGCTAAGAATGATGTCTTAGGCTATCAATGGGGGAAAATGACTGATAGAAGAAGTGTGAACATTCCTTGAGTGAAGCAGATCTTCACCAAGGCAAATGATATGGAGAATGATGAAATTAAGAGGTATCAAGCAGATCTTGACCTCTTTTAGGGGAAATTAATGAGTGATTGGGGAAAGAGGAAGAAGGGGAAGTTAGACATGCCTTGCTTGAATTCCTCCAACTGAACAACTGCCTTCAACTTGTGATATGATAGATATAACACTTGACAATATGAAATGGATCACAAGCCATGATTCTGCAACCACAAAGCTACCTACCCGACCTACTCACCTAGCTTTTTCTCTTCTTTTTGGTTTGGGTGCACTAGAACTGGCATACCCAGCTTTTCATTCTTTTCTTATTGCTGTCCTCCTATCTACAACTACACTTATTGCATCCAGGGGCTCAGATTAAGCTGTTGAGCACCCTTGTTTCTCTACCTATTTACAGATCTGCCAAGATTAAACAGTTTGGACAGATGTTTATTCTCTATATTCTAAAACAGGAAATTGAAATCTAGGGAGACCAAGATTAAGCTATTTGGACCTCACTTAGCTGAAAACTCACCAAAATGGATCAACTTATCAAAAATGGAACACAGTAGTGGCACTTAGACTAGCACACTCTCATGGACACTTCTTTGGCCTCTGCAGCAAATATGGAACATTGCAGCATGCAAAGTACGACATATTTGGCACGTAAAAATGTCGATCATGAAAGATGATTAACTTGTTGTAGCAGGAGGCTAACAGGTAGTATTCAATATCCTTAGCTTTCACATTAGCGAGTTTTTTAATCCCAAACTCAATGTCTTCTGAAGAAAATATATCATCCCATATAGGAGCATTGAAAATGGTTTCCGTGGCATTAGGGGATTCACAATTGTTGTTAAGGTAAATATTCTAGTTCTTCAAGGGAATGAAATTATTTTCTTAGTTGTATGAATCAAAATTTTCCTCCTAAACTTTCTATGATCATATTTATAAATGTGTACTAACTGATATTACTTTCTATTGTGTAGTATGTTTTCTTCCTTCTAATAAGAGCTTTTTATATATTTATCTTATCAATTTTTAAGGTTTCATTAGGAGTATTCCTAATTTATTTTTAGGAATTTTACAATCATTATCATAGCAAGGGTTGGTAGTTCTATTATTCTTTTTATATGGCACAACAATAGAGAATTTGATAAGGATAGCATAAAGAGTTGTAGTAAAATTGTTATAGAGGTTTTCAATGTTATCTTTATATGTTAAGAGGTGTAAATACCTATTTAAGTCCTTTAAGAAGAGATCAATTTTACTTTTGTCAAAAAGCAAGTGCATTTGACTCTTAAAATTCTTTTGCATGTGTATATTGTGTAATTCATCCATACATTTAATCGGCAATATAAACATTAAACATTTACAACATGCACACTACAACAATATAAGAAATCCATTTTATTATATAAGAATTATAATTCATTCATCATACAAAATGGATTATAAAAATTCATGATAAAGAAAATATCAATAATTAAATTTTACAATTATTGGTATGCTATCATCATATTAATTGTGAGAATATGTCCATAATTTTTTTATCCATAAAAATAAATTATTCTATTATAAAAAATTTAAATAGTTACAGAGCATAGTTATAATTACAACTTATCTTTCAACAAAAAAACATATAAAAGGAAAAATAAGTCTTGAGTGGGGCTATGATCAAAATAAGCAACTAAAGTCTCTGGTACAGACTTATGTAGGAATGCAACAAAATATAGACATAAACATAAACATGGAGATGCAACAAAAATAAATCTTCATTTCATTAATATTAACGAAGTGAAAGATGCTTACATATAGAATGGAAATAAACTAGCTTGGGTAATGGTAGATTATCTATGAGAAGAGATGTGGTGGCTACATGCATCTGAATTGTGTTACAATGAGGCTCAAGGGTATTTTTATTATTGAACAAAAAAGGGAAACCAAAGCAACCAAAACCCTAACCCTGGGAGATGGAACACCAAGAGTTTGTGGGCCCTGCTGGGGTTAGTTGGCCAACAAACTTCCCAGAGTTGTAACTTTGTCATATGATATTCATTTTGGGTGTAAGATGCCTCATTAGAAATGTCTCTCTAAGTACTACAGGATTTGTTGCAGGCCCCATAGCAAGGGCCTATTTTGGACTCAAAAAAACATCATTTAGGGGGTCAAAACAACTTTGGAAGTCCAAGCCCTGAAAAATGCTAAAAATAGTAAATGTTGTTATAATCAAGGAAACTGATGAAATCAACTGACGGTCTAGGTGGAATAGGTGGGTGGCCACCAATGTCCACTTGGGTTAGTCTCAAAGTCCTGCCCATTGAGAAACAAGGCTGTCGAAAAATTGGAAATGTATTTGATAGACTTAAATAAATAGTTATAAAGGTTGGTCTTACTAGAGTGGAAACTAAGACCACCTATACCTCTTGATCTAGTGGAATCATAAACACTATCATAACAAAAAGAAGAAAGTCAGTGTAGACTAGTCATAAAAGTTTGGGTTAAAATTGTGGAGGAAGAAGGCTTCTAGGCATGTTGGTATGCATGTCAATAGGGTTATCTGAAGTGCAAACACTAAAGTTAGAAGCCAAAATCCCACCTTAGTTTTTTGTGAGACATTTGTAGAGGGAAAGAAAAACCCATCCCCATGTTTCAACCCTATCCAAACACACTTGTATCTCCATATGCTTTGCCACCTGTCTAATGATGGCATGCACCATCAACAATTTCGTTTGCTAATAAAGCTCCATATTTATAAAATAGTTGGTTTTAAGCATGTGATTGGTGCCACAACAAGGAAGAAAATAAGCAACCAAAATCTTGAACTCTGCATAGATATCGCGTCATGCTCAACTTTAATCTCATTCACTAAAAGCTTCTTTTTTTTGGGTTGTCAAGAATATTTCTTGATGGAAGGTTTGAGAAACATCCCTAGTTATAGATTCATCCTTAGTTTAATAGATGGGAGTGCAACCCTGACAAGCATGATGGGAGGGCATGAAAATAGTAGATCTAATTGCCATAGAGAGGAGCATGCAGAGTGACAAAGGTGTTAGAGTAGAGGAAGGGTGGAACCTACATGTCAACAGGTAGTGGGCTATAAAGAAAATCCATTTCACTAACCCAATGATAGAGGGGTCAAAAAAGCTACATGCTTCTACCTCACCCTTGCATTAGTGCTAGAGGTATAGAGCTAATGATTAAATGAATCAACTAATGAAATAGTGTGTGGGGTTTTATTACCATAATTGAGTTAGCTAAAGGTTGCATGCAAAGGTCTCGACATAGGGTGGCATGTTTCTTTACACTATCGATGTTGGACTTTAGATAAACCAATGCTCCCTGTGTGTTTCATGACATGGACTAACTACCTCTTATGGATTCTTATCTTTGGCGATGCGATCATTGACTAACATCTACGGGTTTTGGTCTAATGACAATTGTGATTCCCAACCGTCAAGAGTGATCATTGTCCCTCACCTAATGTCCCATCATGCTAGAAGACACCTGATTGAGGGATACAATATGTCCATATTAAACAAAACAAAATGTATTATTATTATAGTTAAACATTCCAAAACACAACGCATGTAATATTTAGTTATATTAATCATATATAATCACTCAAACTATTGTCATTACTGAAACTATTTTCATACCTCATCTCATTGTCACTTGCAAGAGATATTGTACTTGGGTTATTTGTAATGGTTTATTAATTAAATTTATTTTCTCCTTTTCATGTTTCATGTACAAACATCAAAATAAAGAGTAATGGGTATATCTACATTTATAGTGTAATGTACATGATTGTGTAAATCAATAAGCATGCCATAATAATGAGTGCTTCATAAATTATGCACATTATTTCAAAGTCTTGTGTCATGTCATCTCTCAACATATTTTCTAGTAGCTCCACTCCATACTTAGTTTCCCACGAGTTCAATTATATGCCATGAAAAAGTATAAATATAACTAAAAGTTTGTTGTGGTTCTAATGTTGATAAAATAGGGGATGTAAAACACCATTGCTATTTACAAATTGTTTATTTAATTCTTAACATTCTAACACATACTCATAAGATGTATGTAATCTAGTGTCAACCAAATGTTCAAATGGACCTTATTTATATGTTATCACTTGGTAGAAAATATCCATAGATGCTTGTACAATAATAAAAATCACAACAATTATTAAATTCTAAGTAAGAAAAATGAAATTATTCATAAGAAATTTTATAATCAACCCCCTTTTTGTATTGTCATCCTATCTTATCTCAGTTGATTGGGTTCCATATTTTTCCCTATAAAACCAAACATTACAAATGAGTATTTCATACAATAAAACTATTTATTTACACATAAAAAAACCCATGATTACATACCTTCGATGCTCATTATTATTGGGATAGATATTCTTGTGATTTAATTATTGTTATTTCTTTGATTATATCCTTGCACACATTTTTTGAACATCCTAAAGTCATGTTTCGTATATCATCTTGTTTGATATATTTAAATTTCATAATCTTCTGTTGATGATGCTGGAAATCCATCAACCAAGGGGGTCTCCCCGATGTTGTAGAAATTAATTAAAATTTTCTACTATTGATGAAATTGAAATGAAATCAATAAATTACAAATTTCCTCTACTATTCCGCAGAATGGAAATCACAATTTAGAAACACATGCAACCATTAAAACACCACAAGAACACAATTATTTACAAGGGAACCCAACTTTGGAAAACCCCTCCACTACTTTTCATTAATCAAATGAGAATGATAAACTATTACAATGTCTTGCTTCAATCTTGAAGCACACCTTGCAATGTAAACTTGTTCTCTAGCTGACTGTCCTACTTTAGCAAACACTTAACCAATTCAATGCCTCAACTTGCTCCTATTTCCTTGCACAATTCCCAGGGAAATTCCCAAGGAATGATCCACCTACTTAACCACCAAGCCTATACACTCAATCAATACACAATTGATAATTACAATGTGCCTTTTTCTCCACTCCAGTTAGGCAATTCAAATTCCATGCATGTATGGGTTATTTTTAGTTGATTGACTAGTTTAACTGAGAGATAGCTGAGTTAACAACAATTATACTACTCAACTAACCCGTCAACTGACTCAACTAGTTACTTGAGCTTAGTTAACTGAGTCAAACTGAATAAAACTGAACTAGATTGCTACATTCTAGCAATCACTATATGAACAACTCTACTTCTAGCCTATAACTCAAATTTACTGAGTAAACTAGTAGGAAATGCCATGTCATGCAAGTTAATTGTAATCCCAGTCATCTTGTTGATGTGGAAAATCAAAGTAATAAATTTGACTAAGGCACAGGTCAAACTTAGCCTTTCTTGCTACAATTTCTAACACTCCCTCTTAGCAAGAAAGAAATTTTGAACCACCCCTACCCTACACCTGTGGAATTTAAATTTGGCTCTTGACAATGCCTTTGTCAAGATATATATATCCTGCTCCTCAGTTGGAATGTACTATAGTATCATAATTCTCCTCTACACATAATCCTGCAAGTGATTGTACTTGATATCAATGTCCTTGGACCTGTCATGAAATACTGGATTTTGAGAGAGTTTAATACAACTCTAATTATCACAATAAATCATTGTTGGATCCATCTCCTCACTGAAAAGACCCAAAAGTATTTCCTCATCCATATGGACTCACATGTTTCTTGACTTGCAACCATGTATTCAACCTCTGATGAGCTGAGTTCCACAGACCTCTATTTCCTGCTACACTAGGAAATAGTTGTAGACCTAGCAAAGAAGATAACACCTAAAGTGCTTTTCCTGTCTAATGGACTACCTGCCCAATCTGCATCGGTGAAGCCTTGAAGCTTCAATCCCTCTGTCCTCTTGCACCATAACACATACTCAGTTGTTCCTCTAAGGTACCTCACACATGATTTGTTTCCTTCCAATACAACTTGGAAGGTGTTAGTGTCAGTCTTTGAAGCTTTCCTCTAGTGATAAAACATGCTCTTACAAAATGATTTTAAGGTGTCAAAGTCAAATTTTGTCATTTCAGTGAGTCTTCAAGTAAAATTTGGTCATGAGGGATTAGGCTTAGGATTTGTTTTCACTCCTTCCAAAGTTTTCCAAGTGTTGGTCCATGTCACCATTCAGCTGAGTGTACCATCATTTAAAGGGTTGTCATCATCATTTCAGGTTCCAATGGGTCATTTTACACGTTGTTCGTGCTTGAGTTGTACTTGGGTAAGGCTCATTTCCCTCTCCTAGGGTTTTGAAGGTAATTTCTCTTGGATGGTCAAATAATCAACCAATCTTGCATCCTTATTCTCATACACCTTCCCATATCCTTAATTTACCTTATCAAACACTTCCCATTACTGATATCCCTCAAATTCCTCATTTTCCCACAAACCCTAGTTTTTTGCTACAATTTGACAATTTTCTAGGCTAAGCCTGTGTTTTTCCCTTTTGGATCCCTTCCCCTCACTCAATATTTGAAATTCAACTTTCCCCTATTTCCTAAAATCCCTCCCTACTTCCGAAAATTTTCTCAAGAATTTAGAAGCCCCTTATCCCCTCCATTTCACTTCATTTCGACAAATCCCCTGTTCGACACATCAGGATAGGTTTTACTCAAATGATGTTTCTGAGCAAGGAAAAATGAATTTGGAAATAGTGAGAGTGGTTTTTGTCAAAAATAGGTCAAGGAAGAAAATTACCCTTCACTTTTTACACAGGTGTCATGGTTTTAGAGAAATGTCAAAAATAACGTTGCCTCAGGAGGGTTGCTGCACCTCTGGAGTGGCCTTGGGAAAATCATGTTTTCTCCTAGCCTAGTTGACCAAATGACTTTCTTGATGATTTAAATGATATCTATATAGAAATATATTTCCAATGAGCTATCATGAGCTCAATTTGGAGTTGAGGAAGACCTTCAAAAGTTGAATGCAACAACACTCTACATTTAGGCAACCTCATTTTTCACATTTTGACCAGTCTTGGGAGATTGGACTTTTTACAAGGCAAATGACCTCCAAATTGGAAAATTCAAGATGTTTTGGAAAGTAGACTCGAAAATATTTCCAACAAGCTATCCTATGCCCAATTTGGACACTGGGAAGGCCTCCAAAAGTTGTATGCAAAAAGGTGTTGCGCACCTAGCAGCCGGCACTGCGCATAGAAAAGGCGCTGTGCATAGAAAAGGCACTATGCACCTGGGAGCTTCTTGCAGTGTAAAATTACATTGACATTGTGCATAC
This sequence comes from Pinus tabuliformis, assembly GCA_031772625.1. Classification (NCBI taxonomy): domain Eukaryota; kingdom Viridiplantae; phylum Streptophyta; class Pinopsida; order Pinales; family Pinaceae; genus Pinus; species Pinus tabuliformis. The sequence goes on along the minus strand of CM062820.1, from coordinate 628,401,930 downwards.
AAAAGGTGCTGTGCACCTGTCAAACTCTTCCAAATCACTCCAATTTGTCTCAAAACTCCAATTTCCTCCTCTTTACAAGTAAGTACATTGATCTTCCTTGTTGAAGAGTGTTCCTGCATGAAATCTTGCTGGTATTTTACCCATAAAAACAAAACCCTAGTATCCACTGTTCACCATAATGGTTCAAGGTTCACACATTCATCTTTGTTACTGGTTCCTAAAACCTCATACACTACATATTAAAACGATACCCTCCATATATACCCCTACACACATTCCCATTCCCATTCCCGTTCCCTCACATGACACTTCTCTAAAAACCTACTTCCCATTCCCATTCCCTCATATACACTTCCCTAAAACTCTACTTACATACATAACCCTATACCCTCAATTCTTAAAACCCTAGTCATTCCCTTCATACCCTATTCCCTCAAACCCTACATTACATCAAATCTCACTCAAATCCCTATCTCATCCCACTCATTCCCTTTCTTTTGAAAGTCTTTTCATACTCATCATTCACCCACACTACCTTTCTTTCCTCACTAGCATTTATAGTCAATCAAGACAGTGGACAATGATTATGGAGCTTTTGTACTTGTGGACCATGAGGTGGCACAAGAGGTGAGTGTCATGGACTTGGATGCTCAAAATCCAAGGAGTGTCAAAGATTTGATCATCAAGGGAAAATATTTGTAATGCAAGGACAAAGAGGCTAAAGGCTAAGCTAAGACGAATTTTGAGGAACAAGAAAGAGTAAGATAAACTCAAGATCTTGGCTGAAGCATCATTGGCCTAGCAAAGCACCTAACCAGGATCACTCATGCCAAATTTCAAGAAATTTGGAGCAATTTCTGTCATTTTTGAAATTTTTAATGTAAAAAACATGCTTTTCCAATAGGTGTGCAGCGCCATCGGCGCTGTGCTTTTGTTGGGGACACTTTCTTGCAAAAAAGTTTATATTTTTGGAATCAGCATGGAAAAATATGGAAGCTCAAAAATGGCTGAGAATTTTGGACAAGTTCTAGGTGTCCAAAAGGGCAAAAAACACCCAAAAAGTGCCCTCTTTGCCACTTTTTTTCCACACAGGAAGCAGTCTTGGGAGAATCAATTTTTTGAGGGGAGAATGGACTCCAAATTTAGAAATTCAAGTTGTTCCAAAAAGTAGACTCATCAAGCTTTCCAAAACGCTATCCTGCACCTGATTTGGACTCCAAGAAGCCTTCCAAAATCGGCCTAGAAAAAGCATTGCGCATAGGATTAGTGGCGCTGTGCATAGGATAAATTTTGCCAGTTTTGCCTGATTTTCCAGATTTCACCTAGTTTTCTCTACAATTGACTTTTTCTTGCTCTCTTGGTGAAATTAGCATGGTAAATGATTTAACTTGATGTAATTATGGATGTAAAACAATTAATAGGGTAGATACATCAAGTCAAAGGTGGTTTTGAGCTGAATGAATTGGTTTCCTTGGTATTAGAGGCAAGCTGTTCCACTGCCTATATTCTTGTTCTTAGTTTAGATATGGTTGAAACCACCCCTTTTCTCATGGATTCAACCTTGATAGCTAGCTTGAGTAGTTTCCTTGCCTATATCATGTACTTTTTGATTCATTTGTAAAGGTTGGACTTTGGCAGAAGTGTTAGACTCACTGAACATTTTGTATCGGTAGTTGGCAAGGAATAAAACCAGGTTTCACAGCTATTTTTGTGGGATTCTTGTGACAGTGAGTTTATGTATTGTTTCTTCTTTGTAATGAGTTTTTCTGATGTTTTATATGTATCCACATCTCTCTCTTTCTTCTAAACTAAATGAATCAAGGTGAATATACAAAATACACTAGATTTACAGTGCTTTGTCTTGGGATTGCATTTAGTTTTCAATGTTTTCATTGTTTGAAGAGGATTCATAACTTCCTATGCCCTCCTCAACTCCTCAACTGTCTTACTCTACCATCTCAATCCTTTTCTAGTACATAAGCTCTTGTTTACCTTGCCCCACAGGACATGACTGTATTCGTGAGTTGATCTCCCATATCCAATCTGCCTTCTCTAATTGATCTAGAAACCAAAACTTAAAATCAAACCAGAAACCCTAATTTACTATACCTAGCCTAAAATCAACATTCATTTCAGTCAACTCAAGCCCTAGTTGCCATATTCTAATTGAGATTGACAAGGAGAGAGCCCTCTCCTGACCTGGTAGGGCTAGCTACCAGGTAAAGCGTGGTTTGATGTTACCTTAGACCCACCTTTCTTCAGCTTGAGGTAGATTTAGGCACTAACATAGTGGCGACCATATTGGGGAACATAGTTTTGTGTTCCTAAGCAAAATGTAATCAAGTTCAGATCTGATTGTTGATGGTGAACAACGATCAGACACAACAAGGCTGAAATCATTCACCTGGCGACTCCAAATCGTTTTCGAGATCAGATCCAAAGACTCCACTAGAGAATGAACCCAACCAACAAAAACATAGAAGGACAAAATGGAAAGATCGGGTATTCAAGTTGGAATTTCATCCAAGACATTATGTTCTTTGTTATAACTTATTTCTTCTCTTTTCCCAAGAATGTCAAGAAGGCTTTGCAAAGTATATTGTATTTGAGAAAATATCCTTAGCCTGCATTTGATCCCATCCCTTTGAAGATTGTGAATACCAAATATTTGCATGCCTTTGAGCTTGATCAAGACCCTTTTTTCTGAAGCTTGTGATGTTTGTCTTCAAATTGATGAGCCTCAAGAGACCAAGACTGATTCTACAACTTCTGTACATACTCCGCTACCTTGTAAAATTCCAGATCGATACAAGCCTCTGATTTTACCTCCTATATCCCATGCTTTCCCTAAAAATCATTACCTCTATCTACCAAGATTTGATGGTGACTGTGACGACATTACTGCTGAGAGACATGTATTGAATTTTGAGTCTTTTCTTGACCTTTTTGAAGTTGATGAAGAGGATGTCAGTATTAGGCTTTTTGCTCTTTCTTTGCAAGGCAAAGTCAAGAGTTGGCTCAAAACCTTGCCTGATGTGAGCATCTCATATTTCCAGCAGTTCCTCAAAGTTTTCCTCAACAGGTGGGTGGTCAGACATAACCCTTTCTTGATTATAGAAGAGTATAACCAGCTGAAAATATTGCCAGGGGAGACAGTACAACGGTTTTCTGCCAGGTTTAACCAAGTCTTTTTTTCAATGCTGGTTAATATAAGACCTCCTCCTGGATCCGCTCTCTTGCACTACCCGGAAGCCTTTGATCCGGAAATGGAATATAAGCTGAGGGAAAGGAATATTGCAACACTTTAAGAGATGTAGAACAATGCAGTAGATGTAGAGGCTCATTTGTTGATCAGAAGGGCAAAGTTGAAGGAAGAAGAGATGAAGAACATAGACCCAGAGGAATCGACATCTTTAGAGGTAAAGCTCGACATTTTGGTAAGTGCAGTGGAAGAGATGATGCAAAAGATCACCACAAGGAATGATTATGATGTTCAAGATCATGGCTCACTAATTGAAGAAGAACAAGTGGCTAATCCAAAACATTTTCTTTCTTATCCCAGTTGTCATAGACCTGATAATGATTGTTTTATAGATCAATAGAGAGATCTATTGATATGACATGTATGCTTGATAATGTGTTTTATACTGATGATTTGCCTTAGTTTGATCAGTATGATGATGATTATGTTCTCCAAAGAGAAGCTAGTCTTATAGACAAATCAACAACTAGTTTGTGGAAGAAGGAAGTTCTTTTCAGTAGCTTGAATATAGTGATCAACCGATACATATCAGCTATGGAAGTGAGGAGGAAAGTACAACAAATTTTGAAGTAAGTGAAGGATCTTTGCCTTTTTGTTTTGCTTTGTTTTAGTTCATCAGAGACAACTTTCATGCAATCAGAAATCAACTGTGGACAAGTCTTGATCTGGACCATCTTGAGGGCAATGAAAACCTTGTTCAAGACTTTTCATATCTAGAGTTGAAGCCTCCGAATTCCATTGATTATCAAGTTGCAAATGAATACTTGGAAGCTGGACCATATGATCAAATGATGCCAGATGATTCTGTACCATTTTGTTTTGAATCCTTTCAATTTTTGAAGGGAAAATTGCGTAGTATATCTTCAAATGGGCAGACTGTAGAAAATCATACAATCTCATTAGAACCAATAGAAAATGGGTTGCAACAGTCTTTTCAATTTTTTCACGATCCAATAGCTGATGTGTTGGATGATGTCTGCAGTCAAAGTCCTTCTCCATTAGCTACTTGTGAGCTTGAAATGTGTACTGATATAAACTTGATCTGGTAGCCGATTTCTTTGTCATTATCAGCAGGAGTCTTGTCACAATGCTCAGATCAAAGTTTGCATTCATGGTACGAGGAGAAGAATAGTAATCCATTGGATGATCTAAGTCCCAGTGCACATGAATTTCAAGATCCTTATGCATTTTTTTAGGAGTAAGATAGAGAATCCATATTATTCAACGAATCTGTTTACAAGTTTTCATGGGAGTTGCCTTTTAGTAGTTCTCTCTTATGGTTCATAAGAAAGCACTTGCGAAGAATTCGAACAGCAACCAGAATGCTTACTTGGTTGCATTGGTTGTTCCATTTCACTTGATCAGGTGATGAATGGAGAAGTTAGATTAGGTTTTATTGAATAAGCTCCATTGTGAGCATATTTTCCAGTTTGTTAGTTGTGTTTTAGTATTGAGTCAATTTCAAGTCAGTTTGTGTCGTCAGTTTTCAGTCATGCATTTCAGTTTGAGTTTTTGACTCCATGCCTAATGGATAGGGCACTGGAATGCTCTCCCAAAGATCTGCGGTTCTTGGCACCTCCAAGGAGCTACCATCCCCATTGGAGCCAATGTTAGTGTCAGTATTTCAAGCCTTCCTCTAGTGATCAAACATGCTCTTACAAAATGATTTTAAGGTGTCAAAGTCAAATTATGTCATATCAGTGAGTCTTCAAGTAAAATTTGGTCGTTAGGTATTAGGTTTAGGATTTGTTTTCACTCCTTCCAAAGTTTTCCAAGTGTCGGTACATGTCACCATTCAGTTGAGTGTACCATCATTTAAAGGGTTTTCATCATCATTTCAGGTTCCAATGGGTCATTTTACACCTTGTTCGTGCTTGAGTTGTACTTGGGTAAGGCTCGTTTCCCTCTCCTAGGGTTTTGAAGGTAATTTCCCTTGGATGGTCAAATCATCAACAAAGCTTGCATCCTGATGCTCATACATCTTCCCCTATCCTTAATGTACCTTATTAAACACTTCCCATCAATGATATCCCTCAAATTCCTCATTTTCCCGTAAACCCTAGTTTCTTGCTACAATTTGACAATTTTCTAGGCTAAGCCTATGTTTTTCCCTTTTGGACCCCTTCCCCTCACTCAATCTTTGGAATTCCACTTTCCTATATTTCCTAACATCCCTCCCTACTTCTCAAAATTTTGTCAAGAATTTATAAGCCCCTTATCCCCTTTATTTCACTTCATTTCGACAAATCCCCTATTCCACACATAGGGATAAGTTTTACTCAAATGATGTTTCTGAGCAAGGAAAAATGAATTTGGAAAAAGTGAGAGAGGTTTTTGTCTACAATAGGCCAAGGAAGAAAAAAATCCTTCACTTTTTACACAGGTGTCATGGTTTTAGAGAAATGTCAAAAATAACGTTGCCTTAGGAGGGTTGCTGCACCTCTGGAGTGGCCTTGGTAAATTCAAAATTTCTCCTAGCCTAGTTGACCAAATGTCTTTCTTGATGATTTAAATGATATAATGATAGAGAGAGATTTCCAATGAGCTATCATGAGCTCAATTTTGAATTGAGGAAGACCTTCAAAAGTTGACTACAACAACACTCTGCATTTAAGCAGCCTCATTTTTTACATTTTGACTAGTCTTTTGAGATTAGACTTTTTACAAGGCAAATGACCTCCAAATTGGAAAATTTAAGATGTTTTGGAAAGTAGACACGACAATATTTCCAACGAGCTATCCCACGCCCAATTTGGACACTAGAAAGGCCTCCAAACGTGGTCTACAAAAAGGCGCTGTGCACCTAGAAGCCGACGCTATGCATAGAAAAGGCGTTGCGCACCTGGGAGCTTCTTGCAGTGTAAAATTAAATTGGCGTTGCGCATACAAAAGGCGTTTCACACTTGTGTGAGGGCACTATGAACATGTCAAACTCTTCCAAATCACTCCAATTTGCCTCAAAACTCCAATTTCCTCCTCTTTACAGGTAAGTACATTGATCCTCCTTGTTGAAGAGTGTTCTTGCATGAAATCTTGTTGGTCTTTTACCCATAAAAACAAAACCCTAGTATCCACTATTCACCATAATGCTTCAAGGTTCACTCGTTCATCTTTGTTGTTGGTTCCTAAAACCTTATACACTACATATTAAAACCCTACCCTCCATATATACCAATACACACATTCCCATTCCCATTCCCATTCCCTCACATGACACTTCTCTAAAAACCTACTTCCCATTCCCATTCCCTCATATACACTTCCCTAAAACTCTACTTACATACATAACCCTATACCCTCAATTCTTAAAACCCTAGTAATCCACTTCATACCCTATTCCCTCAAACCCTACATTACATCAAATCTCACTCATATCCCTGTCTCATCCCACTCATTCCCTTTCTTTTGAAAGTCTTTTCATACTCATCATTCACCCACACTACCTTTCTTTCCTCACTAGCATTTATAGTCAATCAAGCCAATGGACAGTGATTATGGAGCTTTTGTCCTTGTGGACCATGAGGCGGCACAAGAGGTGAGTGTCATGGACTTGGATTCTCAAAATCCAAGGAGTGTCAAAGATTTGATCATCAAGGGAAAATATTTGTAATGCAAGGACAGAGAGGCTAAAGGCTAAGCCAAGACGAGTTTTGAGGAACAAGAAAGAGAAAGATAAACTCAAGATTTTGGCTGAAGCATCATTGGCCCAGAAAAGCACCTAACCAGGATCACTCATGCCAAATTTCAAGAAATTTGGAGCAATTTCTGTCATTTTTGAAATTCTAAATGTAAAAAACAGTGTTTTCCAATAGGTGCACAGCGCCACCGGCGCTGCGATTTTGTTGGGGACACTTTCTTGTAAAAAAGTTTATATTTTTGGAATTGGAATGGAAAAATATGGAAGCTCAGAAATCAGTGAGAATTTTGGACAAGTTCTATGTGTCCAAAAGGGAAAAAAACACCCAAAAAGTGCCCTCTCTGCCACTTTTTTGCCACACAGGAAGCAGTCTTGGGAGAATCAATTTTTGGAGGGGAAAATTGACTCCAAATTCAAAAATTCAAGTTGTTCCAAAAATTAGATTCATCAAGCTTTCCAACGAGCTATCCTACACTTAATTTGGACTTTGGGAAGCCTTCCAAAATTGGCTTGGAAAAAGCACTGCGCATAGGATCAGTAGCGCTGCGCATAGGATGAATTTTGCCAGTTTTGCCCGATTTTCCAGATTTCGCCTAGTTTTCTCTACAATTGACTTTTTCTTGCTCTCTTGGTGAAATTAGCATGGTAAATGATGTAACTTGATGTAATTATGGATGTAAAACACTTAATAGAGTAGATACATCAAGTCAAAGGTGGTTTTGAGCTGAATGAATTGGTTTGCTTGGTTTTAGAGGCAAGTTGTTTCACTGCCTATATTCCTGTTCTTAGTTTAGATATGGTTGAAACCACCCCTTTTCTCATGGATTTGACCCTGATAGATAGATTGAGTAGTTTCCTTGCCTATATCATGTACTTTTTGATTCATTTGTAAAGGTTGTACTTTGACAGAAGTGTTGGACTCACTAAACATTTTGTATCAGTAGTTGGCAAGGAATAAAACCACGTTTCACAGCTATTTTTGTGGGATTCTTGTGACAATGAGTTTATGTATTGTTTCTTCTTTGTAATGAGTTTTTCTGATGTTTTATATGTATCCACATCTCTCTCTTTCTTCTAAACTAAATGAATCAAGGTGAATAGACAAAATACACTAGATTTACAGTGCTTTGTCTTGGGATTGCATTTAGTTTTCAATGTTTTCACTGTTTGAAGAGGATTCATAACTTCTTATGTGCTCCTCAACTCCTCAGCTGTCTTACTCTACCATCTCAATCCTTTGCTAGTACATAAGCTCTTGTTTACCTTTCCCCACAGGAGAAGACTATATTCCTGAGTTGATCTCCCGGATCCAATCTGCCTTCTCCAATTGATCCAACAACCAAAACTTAAAATCAAACCAAAAACCCTAATTTACTATACCTAGCCTAAAATCAGCATTCATTTCAGTCATCTCAAGCCTTAGTTTCCATATTCTAATTGATATTGACAAGGAGAGAGCCCTCTCCCAACCTGGTAGGGTTAGCTACCAGGTTAAGCGTGGTTTGATGTTACCCTAGACCTGCCTTTCTTCAGCTTGAGGTAGATTTAGGCACTAACAGAAGGATTCACCATTACTTGACTAACTGATTATTTTCATATCATATGTCATACCTTATGTTCAACAGATACATCAAGGATCCCACAATTTGTTTGTAGATGGTAACATCTACTTCCTCTCTCGAATAAGTACTCTCCTTCCTCTAGTTTTTAGCTAGAGATGTGTCCATAGGCTTGTATCTCTCCATGTGAAATCTAAGAAGTATTTTAGAGGCATACTTCCCCTAACTCACAAACAACTCACCATCACCCTGCCATACTTCTAGCCCAAGGAAGTAATGCATCAAGCCCATGTCTTTCATCTCAAATTCTCTTGCAAGGTCCTCCTTGCAAGAGCAGATCAAATTCTCATCCCCTGTAAGTATCAAGTCATCAACATACAAAACCAAGATAAGCAACTTTCCATCTACCACAATGTGATAGAGATTGGCATTTGCTTCACTTTTGGTGAATCCTAATCCACTAATATATGTGTTGATTCGAGTGTACCATGCTTGGGGCACCTGCTTGAGACCATACAAGGCTCTCCTGAGTCTACACACATGTGTCTCCCTATCATATGTCTCAAATCCCTTTGGCTTCTCTATGTAAATTTATTCCTCAACAACACCATTGAGAAAGGCGGTCTTCACATCCATTTGATGGATCTTCCACCCCATTTGCATGGTTAACACTAGAATGGTTATGATTGAGGAATATATTGCCACTGGTGAAATTTTTTCCTTATAGTCGACTCCCTCTACCCCAGAGAAGACTTTGGCCACAAATCTAACCTTGTACTTCTTGATGCTCCCATCAACTACATGCTTCACTTTGTAGATCCATCTGGAACCAACCACTGACTTGTTCTTTGGTCTCAACACCACCTCCCATACACTTTTATTCATGATGGAGTCATACTCCTCCACCATGGCATCAACCCACACTAGTTGAGAAACTGTTTCCTAAAATAAAGAAGGCTCTAACTCAATGAGCTCTGTCATGAGAGCCATAACCCAGTGTAATTTTTTGGTGATCTCCTCTACCTATTGTAAGACGTAGGAGCTCCCACATGCTCCCGTTCATCCTGTACCAATTTGTGAGCTTCTCTGGTTCTCTTCCTCCCCTCTGTGGAGGATTCTGGTTGAGGGGGTGCCTCCACTCGACCTCTTGTCTTTTCCTTTACTTGTGGCTACTCCATAGCCTCTTTAAGCTTTGCATGAGACTCCTCCTTTGGATCTAGAAGCTCCTCCTCTAGTGGGGTACTCAAATATCACTCTAGAGAGCATATTATATCCTTATCGTCATCAAATTTGACATATCTCCTCACTACTGTCACCCTGAGTGAGGGAAAATACATTCGCTAATCACGTGTGGTCTTTGTGTATCCTACAAAGAATCCCATCTTGTAGGCTCAAGTTTCTTCCTATTATCCTTAGAGACATGAAAATACACAGTAGATCCAAAAATTATGAAATGAGATACATTTGGCTTCCTCACAGAGAAATCTTCTTCAAGTGTGATCATGCCAAGTATTCTATGAGGGCTCCTATTTTGCAAATAAACTGTGGTGTTGCATGCTTCTTCCCATAGGTGTAATGGAAGCCCTTGATCATGCAACATGGCTCTTGCTACTCCCACAATGATTTTGTTCTTCCTTTTAGCCACCCCATTTTGTTTTGGGTTATGGGGTGCTATCATTTCTCTTCTAATACCTTCCTTGGCACAAAACTCCTTGAAGGTGTTAGATACATATTATCCTCCATTATCACTTCTTAGGTATTTCAAAATCTGGCCAATCTCCTTTTCAATCAGTGCTTTGAATTCAATTTTTTTGTGAAAACTTCATCCTTCTTCCACATGAAGAAGATCCATAATTTTCTAGAAAATACATCAACCAAAATCACATAATACCTATGTTTTGTTGTAGAGGCTACAGAAAATGGTCCACATACATCAAAGTGGACTCACTTCAAGATTTCTCTAGCTCTGCTATCTCGACACTAGAAGGTGGATTTGACATATTTCCCCAACGTGTATCCCTTGTAGACATCATGTTGGTCAAGGGTGCATTTTGGGAGAGCGGTGGTAATATGTTGTATGATTTGTAAGGCTCCATGGTGTAAGTGTCCCATGCGCCTTTGTTAGAGTTCTCCAACATCTCCACACTGCATATTTTTTTCCTTTCTACATAGTGCAACACAAGCTTCCACCTCAAGTTTGTAGAGATTCTTTACTCAAACTCCGATATATTTCACCTGCTTGGTAGATACATGTCTCAAAAAGGCTTTCCCTTTATTGAAAACAACATCATAACCATGATGCTCCAATAAAACTACATATATCAGGTTCTTCTTTAGCCTAGGTACATACATGACATCTTTCATATGAATATGGGAGCTTGATTCCCTCTTAAAGGCTACGGTACGAATTCCTTTGGTATTGTACTACCCATCATACCCAAGTTTTATGTGAATTTGGAGATCCTTATCCTCTAGGCTACTAAAGAATTATTTGCATCTTGTCATATGGAATGAGGCACCTGAATATAGATACCACACACTCGCCATTACAATGTTCGCCATGCATGCAATGCGAGTGAAGTCTAATTCTAATTGTGAGTCAAGTGCTTCACCTCCTTCTTCTCTTGAAGGCTTATTGTTAGAATTATTGTGTGGACACTTTGTTGCGTAGTGCATGAATTCATTGCAGTGAAAACATTTTATCTTGCTCAAGTCCTTATTCTTGCCATTGTTTTGGTTGGTCTTTGGTTTTCTTTGGATCTTCTTTCCCTTCCCAACCAAGGTAAATTTATCTTCCTCCTCATATTTGGATGTTACTCCATCTCTAATGTTTCACTGAATTTCTTCCTGCACCAAATACGACCACAATCTCTCCCAATTTGGTAATTTGTCCCTTCCATTTACATAGTCTTGATAGCTATGATAGGATTTTGGAATGCCTAGGAGAGCTAGGTTCACTAGTTTTGAAGAGGGAATATTTTCTTCAACTCCTCCAAGCTCATCTTGACATTGAATGAACTTGGAGAGGTAATATGGAATGGTTTCTCCTTTCTGCATGCAGATGATTCTGAGCTTATCCCTTAATTCGAATTTCCTGTCATCACTACCATTTTTGAATAGGATCCCAGTGAGGGTCTTCCAGATAGAAAAGGGAGTCTCCTTTCCATGTAAATTTGAGATTATGTGGTCCCTCACACCCTTCAGGATGATCCTCCTGGATTTTGCGGTATTCTTCCTCCATTGGGCTAATTGTTGTGCTTCCGATACTACTGGGTTTGGAACGTTAGTTTTTTTACTCCAATACGCCATTATCGCCAAGCATTTCTTCCATCATGTCCTTCCAGGCCATAAAATTCGAGGTTACCTCAAGGGAATACTCCAATATCAATATGTTGGAATACATTTTCCCACACAGAATAAAACAACTTCAATGAATTTGCAAATTGAAATCTTTGAAGGAGAAGACATATTGATTGGTTTCAAGTGTGATTTTTTCCCTGATACCATGTAGAAATTAATAGAAATTTTTTATTACTAATGAAATTGAATTGAAATAAAGAGATTACAAATTTCCTCTATTATTCCGTGGAATGGAAATCACAATTTAAAAACACATGCAATGACATGCAACCATTAAAACACCACAAGAACAAAGTTATTATTGGGGAACCCAACTGGGAAAAACCCCTCTATAGATTTTCATTAATCATATGAGAATGAGAAACTATTACAATGTCTTGCTTCAATCCTGAAGCACACCTTGCACTATAAACCTATTCTCCTGCTAACTATCATACTTTGGACAACACTTATCCAATTCAAGGCCCCAACTTGCTCCTATTTCCTTGCACAATTCTTGAGGAAATTAGCTCCTAAAAGATAGAAATTTCCTCCTATTTTGTTATGCAATTCCCAAGGAATGATTCACCTGCTTAACTGCCAAGCTTGTACACTCAACTAGTATACAATTGATAATTATAATGTGTCTTTTCCTCCACTCCATCTAGGAAATTTGAATTCCATGCATGTATGGAATATTTTTAGCTAATTGACTAGTTTAACTAAGAGATCACTAAGTTAACAATAGTTCTACTACTCAACTGACCTTCAACTAGCTCAAATAGTTACTTGAGCTCAGTTAACTGAGTCAAACTCAAAATAACTAAACTATATTGCTAAATTTTAGAAATCACTACATGAAAAACTCTACTACTAGTATATAACTCGAATTTACTGAGTAAAATAGTATCCAAAGCCATGTCACACAAGTTAACTGCAATCCAAGTCTTCCTACTAATGTGGAAAGTTGAATTACTAAATTTGACTAAGGAACAAGTCAAATTTAGGCTTTCGTGCTACAATTCATAAAAATGTGAAGTCCCAATTAGACCTCACACTATTTGGAGTAGGATCCCCATCTAGAGTATCGACTCGACCACCATAACTCAAAGGTTTTCCTTAGCTACAATGGATAACATAAGAGAGTATGCACATAACCTTTGAAATCAACAAGTAAGTTGACATTGTGAAACACCAATTGCAATGTGTAAAAGGAGACTTTCACGAGGGGAGAGTGAGGAGTGAGTCTCAAGGAGGAAGTAATAATATTAACCTAAGAGAGACACACGAGAGAATGAAAATATTTGTTAACTATCTAGTGAAGTAGTTCACATAAACACAATGATAATCAAAGAAAATACAAGCACATTCAACAAGATAAGTACCAAAGCCACCGAAATAGTTCAATCCTTAGTACATGTGAACAAAGCACCTACTACAAACATATAAATAATAGTATTACTACATTCACGATACATGCATGAAAATGCATTCGCTCATAGAGCTTCTGATTATTAGGTGAAAGATTCAAGTGCCCAGCTACAATGATGAGCCACTAGTTGTAATAGTGGAACATTAAATCACTTCTTACTTCTCCAAAGAATGATATTCTCTCCTATGCTAGGCTAGAAAAGCCAAGGCTATCTCTCCAAAGTCAAAGCCTCCAAAATTCGTTTCCTTGAGTTATGAGTGTGTATTTATAACAAGAGGGATGAATTTTCATATCCCCATGACTCTTGAGCTTCCCTCATGACTCTTAAACTTCTAATGTGACCTTTGGCCTTCTATATGACTTTTGGAGTTTTCCTAAAGACCCTTTTTCCCATATATGACTATGTGTCTTTTAATATTCAACATATGAATCTTGGACCTTCACACATTACATTTTTTCCTTTCCTTTTGATAATTACATTATTACATCCACAAATTATGTGGCATGATACATGGACACGACTGATATTGTGATGGCGCTGGTACAAGTCACAACTTGACAATGATGACATGGACTCCCATAATGAAATCAAAATGATAAGATGTTTCTTTTGTTGCTTTGTCTTCAATCTTCATGAGAGGTTTGTTGAGTAATTCATCTTCATGAAATATCTGCTTTGTTCTTCATCGGCACTCTCCAAGGGGATGAATGGCGTGGAGCCTTCATGTGGTCCTAATCTTTGGTCTTCTTTCATAAACTAATGTCCCTTCATCTTCTCGTTTGATGACCTCTTCATGGTTCCAAATTTGCAAGTGTATTTTAGCATAGTTTCCTTCTCCCTCTCTCCGAGCATCACCCTTCCATGTTAAGATGTAGTACCTCCAACTTAAAATTACTCACAACAAGACGAAATCAGTCCAAAAAACTCCTAGTCTAGCTTGCTTCACGAAAATCACTGATTGATCTAAAACTAGGTATTGGACTGGGTTGAAGGCTCAGGGATTTATTAATGCTTAGTTCTATACACTAGGAGTAAGGTTTTGAGGCTTGTGACTGTGCAATGTGAAACACTAGAGGTCTGAGTAGGAAGATTGCACAATCGAGAGTCATAGCAAGGCAAGATTTCCCACTATAACTACACATTGCATAGTTTAGGGTAGAGAGAGAGATCCAGAGGATTGCGTAGTTGTTATGAAACCAGCTCACAAAAAGATAGAAAAGAGAGATCCACGACTTAGAATTCAGCCTCTTCGAGGGGGCAACCTCCTTTACATTACATAAATGAACAATTCTTGGATGATACAAATGACAAAACCTCCTTTCTATATATAGGAGTCTAAGGAGTCACCATGTAATCCAGCCGACCTAACAATAATAATATAAAGCCACAAAAATAACAATAGAGGGATTCTATGGGGCACAGAAATAACAATATGGGGGTAATAGGGGCACAACAATATAAATAAGGGGTATAACTACAATAGTAATGGGGTAATCACTAGTATTATAGGGACCCAACATGCCCCTCTCCTTCAAAAAAGTGTTGTCCTCAACGCTTGAGTAGTTCTGGATACTTCTGCATAAAATTCTCATCCTCCCATGTGGAATCTTCAGCGGATAAGTTCTTCCACTTGATAAGATACTCTGAAATTGATCGATTTCGTAGCTGTCGAGTTCTTGTTTCTGTGACTGCTTCTGGTTCCAATATAATTTTTCCTTCCTCATCAAGTTCTGGCAATATTGTTTGAATTGGAAGCTTGTCACCTATAACCTTCTTTAAACATGAAACATGGAAAACTGGGTGCAATCGAGAAGCTGCAGGAAGCTCCAATTTGTATGCCATAGTACCAATCTTTTGCAACACCTTGTATGGACCATAATACTTTGGTGATAATTTATTATCCTTCTTAGCTTGCTTTAGGGACATTTGCTTATATGGTTGTAGCCGTAGGAATACCCAATCACCTACATCAAAACTTCTTTCACTGCGATGTTGATCTGCCTGTTGTTTCATTCTATTTTGTGCCAACACGAGGTTATCCTTTAAGAGTTGGAGGACTTGTTGTTGATGTTCGATGTGATGTTCCACTGCCTGAACCTTAGAATTTCTCTTAAATATGATGTGATGGATGGTGGTTGATACCCATAAAGTGCCATAAATGGGGTCATTTTTGTTGCTGTATGGAAGGAAGTGTTATACCACCATTCAGCCAGAGGCAACCATTTGACCCATTGTGTCTGTTTATCAGATACAAAGCAACGAAGATATCCTTCCAAACATTTGTTTACTATCTCAGTTTGCCCATCAGATTGAGGATGATAAGATGAGCTATGAGCTAACTGAGTACCAAGACAAGAAAATAATTCTGTCCAAAAATTTCCAGTGAAAATGGGATCTCTGTCACTTACAATAATCTTTGGGTTTCCATGTAGCTTTTGAACTGTTTCCATAAATGCAGTAGAAACTGTACTGGCTTTAAATGGATGTGATAATGCACAAAAGTGTGCATACTTGGTAAGTCTGTCAACTACCACCATGATGACACTCTTTCCCTCAGACTTGGGTAAACCTGTGATAAAATCCATTGAAACCTCCTCCCAACGTTGGCTTGGAATGGATAAAGGTTGTAATAGACCCGGTGTCTTAATTGTTTCAACTTTATTTTGCTGGCAAACCAAACATTCTGCCACAAACTTTTGAATATCTGATTTAAGGCCATCCCAAAAAAATTCCTTCTTAACCCTGTGGTAAGTTTTTAAAAATCCTGAGTGCCCTCCTAAGGGAGAAGTGTGCAATTCCATAAGAATCTTTTGTTTTAGCTGGGAATTCTTACAGAGGTATAAGCGATCTTTGTACCATAACGAATCATTTTTCCAGCTAAATGTATCAGAAGTACTGGAATCTTGTTGTAGCTTTCGAATAAGTGCCCACACTTCTTCGTCATTCTTCCATTCCTCCCTTGCTTCGTTTATCCAATCTGGTTGGATAATAGAAATGGCACACAACAATGCTTCCACATCCTCATCCTTTCTTGAGAGTGCATCTGCCACCACATTTTGCTTCCCTTTTTTGTAGATGATTTCAAAGTCATAACCCAACATCTTTGTGACCCACTTTTGTTGCTCTTCAGAGGATAATCTTTGTTCTAAAAAGTATTTAAGGCTATCATGATCCGTTTTTACCTTGAAGTGTCTTCCCATTAGGTAGGGTCGCCATTTCTTAAGTGCATGGAGTATTGCCAACATTTCCTTCTCATAAATAGCTTTGCTTAAAAACTTTCCCTTGATTGGACGACTTTCAAAAGCAATGGGTCTTTCATCTTGCATTAGAACAGCACCAATTCCATTTCCTGAAGCATCACATTCCACAATAAAGGTTTTTGTGAAGTCCGGTGTAGCTAAGACCGGTGCTTGGCACATTGCCTCTTTAAGATGTTCAAAGGCCTTTGTTGCTTCCGGAGTCCATGAAAATGAATCTTTCTTCAATAATGTTGTTAGAGGTGCTGCTATTCTCCCATAATTCTTAACAAACTTGCGATAATACCCTGTCAACCCAAGAAATCCTCGCAGATGCTTTATGGATGTGGGGATTTTCCATTCCTTAATGGCTTTAATTTTGCTAGGGTCTACCTTAACTCCTTCATGAGATACAATATGACCCAAATATTCCACCTCCTGGACTCCAAAGAAACATTTGGATCTTTTTGCATATAATTGTTTCTCCTCCAATAGTTGTAGCACCCTGTCAACATGTTCAACATGATCCTTCCAAGACTTGCTGTAGATTAGTATATCATCAAAAAATACTAACACAAATTTTCTAAGGAATGGTTTGAAAATTGAATTCATCAAACCTTGAAATGTTGAAGGTGCATTGGTAAGGCCAAAAGGCATGACCAAAAATTCATAATGACCCTCATGAGTTCTAAATGCCGTTTTTGGAATGTCTTCAATCTTCATTCTGATTTGATGATATCCCGAACGAAGATCCAACTTGGTGAAGTAAATTGATCCATGCAATTCATCCAGTAATTCATCAATAACAGGAATGGGGAACTTATCTTTAATAGTGAGCTTGTTGAGCTCCCTATAATCTGGACACATGCGCCATGATCCATCCTTCTTGTGCACCAATACTACTGGAGCTGAGAAAGAACTTTGACTCGGTTGAATTATACCAGCCTCTAGCATTTCTGCAACCATACGTTCAATTTCACTTTTTTGGACATAGGGATATCTGTACGGCCTGATGTTTGGAGGAACACTTCCTGGAATCAGATGAATAGCATGATCATGATCACGCATAGGTGGGAGACCCTTGGGAGTCTCAAATACCTTGGAATGATTGTCCAAGACTTTTTGGAGATCTGGAGAAATAGATGATTCCAATGTGGAAACATCTAGCGAACATAATTGTGCAATTACACCTCTTTGCTCCTTTTTTAGAAGCTTTGTCATACCATTAGAGCTGATTATCTTTCCTGGTTTCCCTGCAATACCCCTTAATTCAACTTCCTTTCCTTCCGAAGAAAATTTGATGAAAAGTTCTTGAAAATTAAAAGCTATTGTACCCAAGGATTGTAGCCATTGGACTCCTAGTACAACATCAGCACCTCCCATTGGAATGGAAAGCATTGGGCTAGTCAATACATATTCTCCCATGGATAGCTTGATATTATGGCACTTTCCAGAGCAATTTATTGTTCCTCCATTTGCAATCATCACTTGACACTCTGGTGCTGGATATAGGAAGCAATTCAATTCTTTTGCTACCCTACAATGAATAAAATTGTGGGTGCTTCCTGAATCAATCAACACTATTACCTTTTTTTTCTTGATTTGTCCTTCTATCTTGATGGTTTGAGGAGTGGTAATTCCCGCCAATGCATTACAAGATATGGTCGGATTTATTTGTTCTTCATCTAGGCTTTGTTCCTGGAATATATCCTCTTCTTTTGACCTTTCTTGCTCCTTTTCTTCTTCCTCTTCACAATCTATGTAGAATAATTTCTTCTCAGCACACTTATGACCTTTTGTGTATTTGCTATCACAATTGTAACAAAGCCCTTTTGCTCTTTTTTCTTCCAATTGTTGTGGTGTCAACCTTGTAGGTTGTGGAAGACTATGGGCAACAACACTTCCCTCTTTATAGTTGTGAACGGTATGCTTCCTAGTTGCCATAATTTTGCTTTCCATTTTTCTTGCTAACCTGAATGCCTTCTCTAATGAATCAGGTTCCCAAAGGCGCACATCATGTTGGATATTATCCTTTAAAGACCCTATGAACACATCAATCCTATGCTCCTCTGGAATATCTTTTACCCTTATGTTCAATTTTTGGAACTCCTCAATGTGCTCCATTATTGAACCCTTTTGTTTGAGACTTATCAATTGGCTAAAAAAAGTGTTGCTTTTTGTATCCTCATAATGTGCTATCAATTCTTCCGTAAAAATTGCCCAAGTGATAAATTGTTTACGAGAACAAAGCCATTGATACCATACAAACTGATTTGGTTCCAAATATAAAGTTGCCGTACGTACCTTTTGTGGGTTTTGCACATTATTGAGATCGAAGAATTGCTCCATCTGTAATATCCATGTGGCTGGATCCTTGCCATCAAACTTCCTCATATCGATTTTTGGAACATGGTGAGTCTTCGATCCAACATTAGAGTCTATGGAATCATGATTAACATTTCTTTTGTTCTCATCATGAGTTTCCTTTACTACCTTTTCACCATTAGTGACCCTTTCTTGTAGCAACTTCTTCAATTCATCCATCTTATCATCCATGCCATCAATTTTAGCGTCCATGCCATCCATCTTAGCTTCCATCTTAGCTTCCATGCATCCATCTTAGCTTCCATGCCCTTTATCTTAGATTCCACGCCATTTACCTTAGATTCCACGCCATTTATCTTAGATTCCACGCCACTTATCTTAGCTTCTGTTAGCTTTTGTGAGCGTGACATTTGTTGCACTTGTTCTTGTAATTTTGATATATCATGTAGCATTTCTTCCTCTTCTTCATGAGTCATGCTAGAGCTTTCAGGTTCCTTACTAGGTGTTTGCATTTTCTTTCCTCGGGGCATCAGTTACCGATAATAATGCTTTACTATTCCCTTTGAATTCCGTTAAACCAAGCTTACACAAAAATTTAAAAAAAAAACTACACACCTTTTTTCACTTTATAGAAGCCTGATATTGAATCTGATGTATCTCTGTAATTTCGGATCATCCAGTTCTGAAATTGCTATTTGTATTAGCCTTCTGCGTCCTCTTTCCAATGCCACAAGTCTGAGCTAAATTGGATTCTCCAAGGAAGAGTTATGTGAAATCTCCCACAGTGACTAGCTTTTAGACTGGTTCAGTAGAGCGAACTTGTACGACGTTCCACGAGTCACTGTTTCAACCTTTGAATCTGAAACTCACCCACAAGAAACTACAGTCTGTCCTCTTTCTGTACCTTTTTACAAAATTTCAATCCGATCCTCAGAGAGAGAGTTATGACGATTTTCCCCAGGTCACCTGTTTTGAATGTAATTCAGGAGTCTGCAAAAAGGCCAAATTCCTCAGATCATATCTCCGAAAATATCGCGCTAAAAGCTCTGAAATTTAGACCCAAAGTTCAGAGCCAATTCTTCTCAAATGGGTTTTTTTTGCGACTTCTGAAACGTTACAGAAAAAAAGTTATAGCGAAAATGCCACGATGACCTATTTGGAGCAGCGAAACCCTAGAATCCAAAGCTCTGATACCAAATGTTATGAAACCAGCTCACAAAAAGATAGAAAAGAGAGATCCACGACTTAGAATTCAGCCTCTTCGAGGGGGCAACCTCCTTTACATTACATAAATGAACAATTCTTGGATGATACAAATGACAAAACCTGCTTTCTATATATAGGAGTCTAAGGAGTCACCATGTAATCCAGCCGACCTAACAATAATAATATAAAGCCACAAAAATAACAATAGAGGGATTCTATGGGGCACAGAAATAACAATATGGGGGTAATAGGGGCACAACAATATAAATAAGGGGTATAACTACAATAGTAATGGGGTAATCACTAGTATTATAGGGACCCAACAGTAGTTGCATAGCTCAAGGAGCCAAGGAGGTAGACTGCATACTATAATTTCACAATGTGCAGAGAAAGACTGAAAGGGAGGCATTATTGCGCAGTTGTGGGACTCTGTAGGCCATGATTGAGCACTATTATTGTGCAATGTGTAGCCCTTAGAGGTAGGAACTGTGCATTGCACAACTCTAGGAGGTAAGGGTGGATGCTTGAGGCTTTCCAATGTGTAATACACAATTTAGGAGGGTGGAGTGAGCTTAAGTGGGTCGGTTAGAAATTTTTCCAAAATCTGGCTAAGTGTGGGATCAATGAAGAAAATATGAAACCAAGGTTAGAATTAAACATGATCTCGCACTCAGAAAAATTGACGACACAACATTAAATACTCATCTCTCAGAAACAACATGGTCCCCTTAATGCGATGACAAAACAACATACTTCTCCAAGTGCAACACTTAAGGTACACTTTGTGACGATAGTGACAAAAATTGTGCGACAATGCATGAATCTTTGGAAATGGGTCTAATACATGAAAAATAAGACCCATTTGTACAAAAATTGTCCCCTCACAATGCATCACAACTCTTCTTTTCCAATGTGTGACACTTCCTGTGCCAAAAGATGACACTTGCGAAAGTAAGAGAAGAGTGCAAATGAAACTTACATAAGTTTAAAGAAAAGGAAAGTGACGCATGTCAGTGCAAATATAACATGAAAAAAATATATTTTAAATTGAAAGAAAGAAAAAATGGCAGTCGCAAATGTGAAAGAGACACTTGCGAAAACAAAGGTGTGCTAGAGAAATAGTGGAGAAAACTCATCAAAATAGAAGTACATTTGAAACTAGAGTGAGGGAGACTGTCAATGGAGAGTGCACACTAAATATAGACATGTGTTACATGGTACACTATGCTTATGGATTATGCATTCTCTGTCACCAGCAATTGCGCAAGCCTTATCTTTAAGAGTTGCGTAGTGCCTATGTAAGCTTGCATTGAAAGAAGTGCACTTGTGAATTCTTCAAAAATGAGCATGCATAAGAAAGTGACTTTGAAACTTAGAAGAAGAATCAATACTTTAAAAAACATTAGATGATCATGAAGTGACTATAGAATGACAGATCACAATATTCTTAGTATGCTCCAAAAGTCAAGTGTAAGAAAAATTTTGGAGGGTGTTTGTCACGATGACAACACTTGGTGACACACTAGTAGAACTCCAACTTCTCTACTCAGGTTTCATCTTTAACAGAAAGTTCTAAATATTTCATAAAGTATTGGTTCACCATGTGGATTTCCCCGACTTTTATACTTATCGAACTTAAATATATAGTTCCTTCTATTCCTCTCTCAACTTCAAACACCTCAACATAAGACTAGTCACACCTCAGTGGTTTCGATAAGGGAGAAGGATAATATGTATACTGAGATTTTAAGCACATTCCTTGGTGTTTCTTCGCTACCAGCAATCCTGAACATTACCACGACGAAGTCACCTCAAGGAATCACAAGCATTGCTTTGCAACCAGCGATCCTAAACAATACCCCAATCAAGTTGCTTTCTTCACCTCTCTTCATAGGAAGGATTTCTCTTCTTCACCTCTTTATTTAGTTACTAATAGAATGTGTGAAGGCACTTATTTATTTTGACAGTGGAAGAGGGATCCCGACTTATTGAGAGAAGAATAGGTTGGTTCCTTGTTTAAGGGATTTGAAAGATAACCAAAGTTAATATACTTGTTTAAAGTTTTTCTCCTTTCCCTTGTCTACTTGATAGAGTCAACATGCCAAATACCCTTTAATACAAGGATGAGTCAAAATGGAATATCCAAATAAAGATACGGGCTTCGAAGTTCTACCAAAGGCTTTTCGTCTATAATGAATCATATTTTCCATTCATACTTCATTGAATTTAAAGATATGTAAAACCAAGATAGAGAAGAGGATGAAAGATAAGCCAAGCATTGTTCATTTTCACCTTTTCCCTTTTCAAGTTTCACCACATTATCTTTTGAGCCAAACAAGAGAATATTTCATGCAAAAAAAAAAACGAAAGGAGAACAAGACAAAACAAAGAAACTAGACCAAAAGGCAAGTGAATAGAGGTTGAACATAAAGCAACATGCAGATAGAAACAAAAGAAAACTAGAGATCAGATGGAGAGAAAATGCAAGATGAGCACGAAAAGAGAAACTAGAATATAGCTAGAACTACTCCTAACCTAACCATCTAGAAATTCAAGGTTATGTGTAATGATATTTCCAATATAACCACCATAACTTCTCCCAACCTGCAAACACAAATCTATCAACAATTAAAACCAATATATAATAATGTGCAATAGAAAAGATAAGAACTCGAATAACTTGCACAAGACATTGAAGGTCTTGCTAAAAGGGAGAAAGATGTGCCATAACAACTAACCCTAATCATCCTACAACCTTACCTTTTTTATTAGAAAAACAATCCAACAAACCTTGAGAACTACTTGTGAATGTCCCTACATCTATGTTGTCTTTCTTAGCAAACATCTCAAAATATTAGAACTTATTTTTAACGTAAGGGCTTTCTAAGTAATATTCTTCCAGCCAATCATAAATTCGGTCATGAAATAAAAGACAATCCTCTTGAAAACCCCAAAATCCTTGAAAAGATGGATTTTCAATTAAAGGCATGGGATCAAGATGAGAATTTTGTAAGGCAAAATAAGTCTGATTATGTTCAAAAGGCTTGTCAGGATAGTGAGATCTTGGCATAACCATAAGCGAAGACTAAAGTGCCTCAACTATTTAATATCTGAACAATGAAATTATAAATTATAAATACCACTAGATTCAATTAGATCAAATGATGTAAAACAAACACAATCAGATATACTATTGGGAAAATGGTTATTGACATGAAAATTGTTAGATCCATCATTATGATCATATAGGTAGCTTAACATACAAGACTCTTGATTGTTGACCAGTTTCCTTTGTGTCTAATTCCATAATAGATGAGTAATATTGGAGCTTGCAGAATCAAAAGAAAATGTTGGTCTTGTAAATATAGGAAACTGATTGAAACAACATGCTAACAAAAGGTTAAAGGAATATGTCAAATCAAATACAAAATCCATATCAACTTGGGGGGTTTTACCCACTAAAAGATTCAATACTTGAATGTTGTTGAAAAGGATTGATTGGGCTAGAAAAAAAATTATTAGTTGAGTAACCTTCACAATGAAGATTAGGGGCTGATTATTCACCATAACATTCAACATATATAAATTCTTCAGCTGAAGATAATATTTACATTGATCAGCTTCACAATTATGTGCATTCATGAAAGGCATACATTCCAATCCCAAGTTAGATACAAGAGGTCTAGATGATGATGAATTCATTATAGTGGTATCCTTGATCTGAACAAAAACTTGATCTCAAAAGATAAAAAAACTGTGGCGAGAAATCCCAAAATCCATCAAGGACGAGTTTTCATCCAGTGAAACAATACAAAATAAAGAGTTTTGCGAGGAAATCCATATCTGACATGGTTTGGGGATCTTACAAGGATTGCAAGAACCTGACATAACCATCAATGAGAGTCGAAGTTCGTCGACTTCCTGACGAGTTCTGGAACTTTGAAAAGATAGATAACAATGTTTTGAGAATTGAATCAGATCACAAATTGCATGTGGATAACTACTATTAGTTAAATTAACAATATCACCATTATTCGGATGGAAGTCATTTACCTCACTGTTTTGGTCATATTTTACAACTTCAACATATATATTACTCAAGTCATAATATTCTTCTAATCGAAAATGTAGAGATGTATGAATAAGAGAAATCTCATGAGAAATTGATTTCAAGAGTTGTCCTAGTGCAAAATAGGAGATGATAAGGGATGGAACAAATGTTCTCTGGTTTTATTGCTTCCTTATTATTCATGGATAATCTCACTATCTTGTGTCATTTCAAGATTCAACTCATCAGACTGTAAATCCGAAGAGCATGGCATATTTTTGTTACAAGAAATAGGATACAAGGAATAATGAGATAAAGAGGAATAAGAGTTCATAACAAAATCTTATTTGACCAAATTAGATTTAAGATCTAAATCTTTCGAAACAAAATATTCTTGAGAAACCAAAATATTAGTTGGTGCACTTGGGCTTCCATCATAATATACATCAATAGAGTCATCCTCGTCAAAAGGATGGCTGCTCAAGACTTCAAATTGATTAGGAAAATTGATTTCATTTGATGGACTGCCAAATTCAATATCGACCAAGAATGAGGAAACACCATCTTCATATGGAGGACTTTGAAAAAGAGGAAATATTGAAAGAATATTCACCTTCCTACTCCTCTACCTGTGAAATGTGACTACCTTTCACCTGTTCGCTTCTTGGATTTGGAAGAGATTGATTGGGAAGATCAAGGGACAAGGGGTCATGAGAAAGCGATAAGAAGATGATAGGTATCTGAATCATATTTAAGATTGAATTTATGAGTGTTAATATCCTTTTGCGGAATGGAGGTATTAGTCTTCACCTTAGGCTCCATAAACCATTCCAAGATTTCCTCCATTAGATTTGGATCATGAAAAAATGATGAAGGTTGAAGAGACAGATCAACCATTTGATTTCCAGATTTCCCATCTTTGACATCATTACAAGGAGGAACCCACATCAAAATTGAAAAATAAGGAGGAAAAGGAGCAAAAGGAATAATAGGTTCCTCGTATGAAATTATAGGTGTCTTATGATTTACAAAATTTGGGGAAACAAAAACATTAGGGTGTTTGGGCTCACCATGTAAAGAGATATGAACCAAACACTATTTTTTTTAAAGAAATACAAATTTGTATATTCCTCTAGAAATTCATAACATAGGTGAAGGAATTGATTAGGAAAATCCTCAATTGATAAACCAGGGTTCATTCTTAGTTAATTAATCCTTTTAAGGACATCCCGATGATCGTACTTATTAAATGCTAAATGAAGCTCCTTAATGAAGTGTTCAAAAGAATGGATGGAAGAAGATGCTAAGGTATGACACCATCGGTTAACTCAACCTTCAAGGGTGAGGAAGAAAAGTATAAGAGAAACATATTTAGAATCGATTTTATAAAATTCACGAAAACAAATAAAATTAGAGACAAATTTAATTGATACAAATTATAAAGAGACTCATTAGGGAGAGAAATTTTACCATTAGATTTATTAGCGAAACACCCTGAGAGTATGATTTGGGGATGATCCATTTAAGATATGAGACTCTGTTGACGATAATGGACCCGCCAACAAAGGGGATCTCCCTAGTATGAAGTCCCAACTATACCTCACACCGTTTGGTGTAGGAGTCCCATCTATTATGATGGCCCGATTTCCATTTACTTTGAGATCTTCCTTGGCTCTAGCTGTTAGCACGTGAGAGTGATATGCTTAAGTCTTCAAAAAGCGAGGTACGTGTGCATGGTGAGTGCATAATGTAACTTGTGCTTGGGTTCCTCCATAGTAAAGGGAGAGGGTGAGAGTGAGTCTTTGGATGAGAGGGAGTGGTCCCAACTCAAGAAGAGACACACGTAACACAACAAGGATCTACAAAACTTCCATCGAAATAGTTCACATGGATTCGGTAGTCACAAACAACAAAGTGAAAGGATAACATGTACGACACCCATCAGAGTAGTCCACACGGATGCGATCGTTGTTATAACAAGTATACAAGAATGAATCTATCTAGAATCCAACGGAGTAGTCCACACGGATGAGACAACAATAGCAACCCATACAACACATATTCAATGGTATATGCACTAAAGATAGCCGAATTAGTTCAAATATCTTAGTACAAGTTAAGAAAACATGCATTACAAGCGTTTAAAGAATATTCTTACAAAAAAATACAAAACATGCATGAAAACGTGTTGGCCTTGACAGGCTTCTGAATTAAGCGAAAGTTCCAAGACACATTCATACACCATACATCACTAACCTTAGTAGTGGGGCGTTGGAGACACTGCTCACTCTTCAAAGAAAATACTACAAGCTTTCAAGGCTATGTGGGAGGAGTCAAGGTGAAAAGTCCTTTTCTCATACAATGAGGGGGTGTATATAGCCAAGCGGAATAACTGATCCTTGTAACTCTTTGACTTCCCTCATGACTGTTTGACTTCTTATGACTTTTCAAGTTACATGACTCTTCAAGTTCATATGTGGGTCTCTTAGACTTCCACCTTACATTACATTGATTACAACAAGTATGGCCCATAGTAGTAATGTTGTCGAGACAACTCATGAATGTGATTTTTGTGTTAAGTTATTGTGCTGCTAAGTGATGGTATGATCTCGGTGTAACATGTATTTACCTCTGCATGGAGAAGTGCACGAGGTCTTAGATGGTCTTGGTGTTTGCTTGATGGTGCATGTGTATGTTTCCCTTTCGCTTGTTTGCTCGATGTGTTTGTGCATTCGTTCCACTATGAGAAAGTCTTCTAGCATGCACTCATTTTCTATCCCATTCGTCATCACACCATGTTTCATTGATGTACCTATTCTTTTAATCACTCATAGCGAGACGACATCAAATCCAAAAATCTCCTATTCTAACATGATGCATTTCTTTCCATTTCAGTGTAGGTGATCGGGAGAGGGACAAGGCACTGAAACTGAGTAGAGGACAACTTAGGCCGGGATGAGAGGCTCTGGAGCACTGTCAAGAAAAATTGCACAGATTTCACTTGGAGGAATATATGCACAATCTGGGACAATAATGACAGTTATAGGGAAAAACTCAGCTGGGAGGTAGAATTGCGCAGTTTCTGGGAGGAAGGCCAGGCAGGGTGTCGGGAAATTACTGGGTCAATCTGTGCAATTTTCAAGGGGAGTGCTGGATAGGTCATCCAGATGGGATTTGCACATTTTATCTGGGGAAGAATGTGTAGGAAACAGGAGGCACTGACAGAAAAATTTGTGCATTTTCCAGAGGAGGATAGGATTGGGCTACAAGAGATGCTAGTCAAAATTTTAAAATTCTAGGAGATAGTTTGGGCTTGGACATAACTGAAAATTTATGGGTTGATTGTAGAGCAGGGTAGAAGGGAAGGTGTGAGACAGATCTCTGCAATTTTCTAAGTGAGAGAAGAGGAGGCCAGCAAGGAATCCTTCCTGTTAGACCTGCATAGTTTCTGGGCTGATTGTAGAGTAGGGCAGAAGGGCAGGTTACAGACAACTCTGCGCAATTTCTGGGCTAATTACATAGTAGGCTAGTAGGGAATCCTTCCTGGCAGATATGTGTAATTTCCTGGGATAGTGTAGTGACAGGAAGTAGTGGCATGTCCCACATGTCTACACAATTTCTGCAGGCATTGCAAGACAATCACAATGGACAAGTTCTGTACAGTTTTGGAGATCAGTGCAGCCCTGGGTCACAACTCAGGTCAATTTTTCCAGTTGACCAGTGGGATGCTTGATGGGAGTTCTTGTGGGAAGCACAGATTGGATTGGGTTCTGGGACATCTTCTGTGCAGTTCTGAGAGACAATCAGCTGGCTCATTTATGGAATTGAGTAGTGCAGGTTGCTTGGAGGACAACCTCAAGCTCTATGTAGTTCTGGGAAGAAGTGCAAGTTCACTGAGATCGGGGCCTGGTTGAAGGAGGGTTGTCCGATCAATATTTTTGAGGAGAAATGACTAAGTGTGAGAGAAGGTGAACTTGTGCATACATGGCATTGTGATCACACACTTAGCATGACTCACTGACAAGACACCTCAAACCAACAAGACAAGCATGCACTTAGTGAGACTGAGTCAAAGGTTAAGAGTGACAAGTGCGACAATTGAGATATGTCTTCAAACTACTGTGACGAAAATTGCATGATAGTGTTTAAAACTTTGTGTCTGAGTGCGCCCGATGTTGACAGAGCGAAAACAACTCATGCACACAAAGATAGACCTTCAAAAATTCAAGAACAAACTCGTAAGCATGACATATTGATCAACATGCCAAAAGACAACTGGTGGTCAATCAAGAAAAAAGGGTGTGAAGACTCGACAAGAGCTCATGGGATGAGCCCAAGTGTTTGTGACCATCAAGGGGAAAAACCAAGGAAGGCTCCAAAATTTGGATGGAGGCCAAAAGTTTGGAGCGTGTTGCAGCTGCTACAACACTTGGCGACACATTGGTTGAATACCAACTTCTCTATTTCGGTTCATATTTAGCATAGGGATTTGACCTTTCAGGGAGTATTTATTCATTGTGCAGGTTACATTGGCTTCCCCACTTCCCCATGGATAGACATGGTTCACCTTCTACTAACTCAGTCAAACACAACAAAATTTTCAAGTAGATCGTAGTGTTTCAAAATAGGGAAGGGTAGTTTGGTTCACGAGCGTAAGATTTGCAGATTATAAGTTTTCATCTCTAGTGTTGCTCCGCTGCCAGTAGGCCTAGATAATACCCTAGTGGAGTCACGCAGAAACACAAGCATTACTCCACTGCCAATGAGCCTAGTTAGTACCCTGTTGGATTTGCCTGCTTCACCTCTCTATGCAGTAATCCTTTCTCTTCTTTTGCCTTTGTGTTTTTTGTTTTTTTTGAAAGAGTACTGTGCATAGGCACTTATCTATTTTTGGGACGGAAGAGGGACCCTGATTTATTGAGAGCAGAAGACGTTGTTCCTTCATAAAAGCATCTAAGACCTCTCATTTAGGTTTGCTCATTTAGATTTTTACCCTTCTCCATTTCTACTAGTTGGATTAAGCTTGACCACATAGAGAGGAAGACTAAGTATAGGCATAGGGTTTCCCAATTTGGACACAAGTTCATGGTTTGATCAGAGCTTTCCCTTATAGACAGATATTATTTTATTTCAAGATTTGATTGGCCAAAAGTTACAACAAAGCATAGAGAAGATGTAAACAGGACTGACCAAACGCTGCCAAGTCAAAAGACTCCCGTAATTCAACCACATACTTATTCAAAAGCCATAACACGGTATAGGCACAACATTTATGCGTGTAGCGAAAACAAAAGGAAAAATCTTCACAAAAGGGAAAAAAAGACAAGGAAATGAGTACAAAACAAGTAAACAAAACTAGAAGACAAGAAAGAAAAATGGCTAAAGCAAACATAATGAAAATAAGAAAACCATAACAGACTACAAGTGCACGACAAGTGCAAGGAAGGAAAACTAAGATGCAACTAATCCTACTGCTATTCTAACAAGCTAAACAGTTAGGATTACGTGATGTGAAATTTCTAGTGAGGCCATTGTAGTCATTCCCAACCTGCAACCACAAAGATATAAGCAATTAAAATAGATAACAAATAGTGTGTAATAGAAAATACAAAAGCTTGAAAATCTTGCACACAGAAAGGAAGGTCTTGCCTGTGGGTAGAAAAATGTGTCATGACTGCCCAATACACACTCTTACCTTTTCAATGGATACTATTATTTAAAAAACCTCGGAAGCCTCTTACGAGTGTGTGTTCATATGAAATGAGATTCTTAGTGAGCGCGAGAAAGGATTGAAGCTTGGTGCTTGCAACGTGGCTCGCCAAGTAAGATTGTTCCATCCATTGAGCGATTGGATTGTGAAATTAATAATGGTTGTTTGGAAGGTATCATGACCTGTGAAAAGATGGCTTTCTAATTGGAGAAATAGGATCACAATGGGAACCTTGTACAGAAAAATAAATATGATCATTCAAATTGGTCATGCCAATATAGTGAGGACCTGCCATAACTATCAGCACAGTTTGAAGTGCCTCACCCACTTGAAAGAAATCAAAGGAGAAAGATGCTAAATAGTGAAGATTAGAGAGCATGAAGTAACTATCATTGAATGGAATGTTGGGGAAATGATGAGTTGTATGACAATCACCCGAGATGGGGGAATGATCAGATGAGTTTGTTGAGACAACAAATTCCCAGTTTGCAATGAACAAAGAAAAATTCATTTGAACAATCTTGTGAATGCATTGAACAATGGAACCAAGTTCATTGTGAGCTAGACATGATGGGACAACCCCTGCAACTGGTGAAAAATTTTGCAAGCATCATGGTCATCACAGGAATGTAAAAGGGATGCCAACACTGTGAATGTGTGAAACCAGTTGGGGCGTGGTGAAATGAAAGGAACTTAATTCACGTGATGAGTGAGCATATTTGAAGTACAAGATTTTCAAGGAGAATGAGGAGTTGATCATGAGACGAAAATCCGATAAGTATGATTGCGTGAAAATATAGTATTTGAGATGATAAACTTCATAATTCCATGATTTCATGAGGGACGAACATTTCCATCTTGAGTTTGATGCAAGAGATGTGCATGAAGACAAATGTGCTGTGACAGATTTGTGAATTCAATCATCACTGAAAATTTGAAAATTTGAGAGATCACATCTAGAATACCAAACATTTTTTACATGTGAACTCACATCGAGTGCAACCATGCAGATAGACAGATTGTGTGTGAGAAACTATATCTGATTGGGTTCTGGGGGCCTACCAAAGTCGCAAGGTCCTAACATAACCATTAACGGATGTTGAAGTGCCTTGACTCCCTGGCATTTCCTAGAACTTTCCAGAATTGCAGAATCATATTTTGAAACTTGAACCAGATCATGCATGGCTTAAGGGTGGTTGTTGTTGCTAATTTCGAAATTTCTCTCAGGATGGTAGCCATCATTTTCATAGCTTTCACTATATTTTTCAGCTTCAGCAAGCTAACTTGAAGATTTGTCTTCATGCATGATAAGGGATGATGGGGAATGGGAAGTATGCTCTATGATTAAATATTTTCAACTTCATCATGGAAAACCTCACTGTCTTGTGTCAATTGAAGAGATAACTCATCGGATGAAGAAGTGAGAGAACATGGAGTATCTCTGACCCATGTGGGTGCATTGTGAATGGTAGGACACATGGGAAAGTAAGATGAAGAGAAAGTTTCAATATGAAATATTTTTTGACCGGAGGAAACTCTAGATCTGCGTTAGAGTATTTATGATAAAAGAGAAGATTACATGATGTGCTTGGGCATTCATCACAGCATATGGAATCATGGGAGTGATGACTGCCCAAGACTGGTGGTTGATTGAAAGAATTAATTATACAAGATGTTTCATCGAGATTAGCAGATTGAGAATTGTTAGAGAATGGAAGCCCATTGTTTTGATGCAGACAATTTTGAATCAGAGAGGGGGAATTGATAGTGTCCTCACCTTTCTTCTCCTTTGCCAGTGTAATGTGACTGCCATGCACCTGATCACAATTTGAGCCAATAGCTTGAGAATAGAGAGAATGCACACAACTGACTCGTGAAACAGATTGATCAAGCGAGTCATGGCACAAGGATTCATGGCTTGTGAATGATGTACGATAGAACAGAGGAAGATTAGCTTTGAGACTTGACTTGTGAATAGTGATGTCCTCTTGTGGAATGGAGGAGTGAGTCTTGGCTATAGGCATTCTGATTCATTATGGAACTTCCTCCATGGAAGCGGGAGACAAATGAGAAGATAGGTTGGGGACATGCTGGGCAGATTCCTCAGCTTTGCAATCACCACAAGGGGCTACCCACATCAGGAACCAAAAAGGAAGAGGGGAAGGAACAAACGCGGTGTTAGGCTCCTCCTCTACAATCTGAGGTGCCTCATGATGCACAGGAGTTTGGGAAGAATAAAAATCAGGAGGTTCAGGTTCACCATACGAAGGGACATGAACCAAGTGCTCAAACTTTTGTTTCAAGAAATTCTAGTTCAAATATTCTTTCGTAATTTCATAGAAAAGGTGAAGAAATCAAGTAGAAAATTTCTCAACTGATTCATTAGGCTCCATTCTTAATAGGTTGATTCTTCCACAAACATCTCGGTACTTATACTTATCAAAGGCTTGATGGAGCTCCTTGAGGAAAGGGATAAGGGAATGGACGGAAGCAGGTGGAAAGGTATGACACCACCAATTATCACGACCTTAAAGGGTGAGGAATAAAAGAACACAAGAAGACTCTTAATTATCAATTTCATAAGGTTTGAAAAATTGAAGAAAATAAAAAATGTGCTTGGATATGGACGTTCCATCCTCACCATAAAAATTTAACTAGGACAAGTGATTGAGAGGCTAAATTTGATCAAGGGAAAAATTAGAGAAACAACCTGAGAGCACGATTAGTGTATGAGCCATTTCAGATAAGATATTCAAACCAGATGCAACAGGCTAAACTTGTCATCTGGCCCTCCTTCTAGTGCCATTTTGTTGACGGTGTTGGACCTGCCAACAAAGGGGATCTCCTTGGTATGAATTCCCAACTAGACCTCACACCATTTGGTGTAGGAGTCCCATCTGGTATGATGGTCTGGTTTCCATTTACTTAGAGATATGCCTTGGCTCTAGCTGTCAGCACGTGAGAGTGATATGCTTAAGTCTTCAAAAAGCGAGGTATGTATGCCTGGTGAGTGCATAATGTAACTTGTGCCTGGGTTCCTCCATAGTAAAGGGAGAGGGTGAGAGTAGTAGTCCCAACTCAAGACGAGACACAAGTAACACAACAAGGATCTGCGTAACTTCCAGAAAAATAGTCCACATGGATGTGGTGGTCACAAACACCAAAGTGAAAGGATAACACGTACGAAACCTAGCGGATTAGTCCACACGGATGTGACGATTGTTATAACAAGTATACAAGAATGAATCTATCTAGTGTTTGACGGAGTAGTCCACATGGACATGACAATAGTAGCAACTAATGCAACACATCTTCAACAGTATATGCACTAAGATAACCGAAGTAGTTCAACTATCTTAGTACAAGTTAAGAAAATATGCATTACAAGCATTTAAAGAATAGTCTTACAAACGAATACAAAATATGCATGAAACATGCTGGCCTTGACAGGCTTCTAAATTAAGCAAAGGTTCTAAGACACATTCGTACACAATACATTAATAACCCTAGTAGTGGGGTGTTGGAGCCACTACTCGCTCCTCAAAGAAAATACTACAAACTCTCAAGGCTATGTGGGAGGATCCAAGGTGAAAAATCCTTTTCTCATACAATGAGGGGGCATATATAGCCAAGGGGAATAACTGACCCTTGTGACTCTTTGACTTCCCTCATGACTGTTTGATTTCCTATGACTTTTCAACTTTACATGACTCTTCAACTTCATATGTGGGCCTATTGGACTTCCACTTTACATTACATTGATTACAAAAAATATGGCCCATAGAAGTGATGTGGCCAAGAAAACTCATGACACAAATTGACATGACATTGCAGACATGTACTAGTTGACTGTGGTGTTTATATTGAGATGCTGTGCTATTGAGTGATGCTATGCTCTCGGTGTAACATGTCTTCACCTCTGCATGTCAAAATGTGCAAGGTCTTCGATGGTCTTGGTCTTTTCTTTATGGTGCATGTTTATGTGTCCCTTTCACTCGCTTGCTCGATGTACTTCGTGCATCCGTTCCACTACGATCAAGTCTTCTAGCATGCGATCCTTTTCCATCTTGTTCATCACTACAACATACTTCATCGATGTACCTATTCCTACTGTTATCACAAAACCAGTACTAGGGGCTGCAACCAAGCCAAGTTTCATGTAACTGTTTCAGACCATACTTTAGATTAGGAATTAGCCTTCCTAATCAGAGAGGGCTCTCTCACAACTCTTGATAAAATCCTTCAAACACTAGATGGCTAACTCTTTATTCACTTATGAAAGCATAACTGGTTGGAAACACATCAAACTGGCTCTCATTGGGCTATGGAGTCTATAATATTAAGTAAACAAGGAAAACACAGTGATCTCATGGAAATCAAGGCTCTTAGCATTACATGTCAAACATACTCCACCAAAACATAGCTTGCTGAATACACAGGAAGTCAGAGCATATAATTATGAATTCTGAGTGATTGCATACAACAAGACTATAAAATAACATAAAGTATAAAACACCATCACTACATTTGAACATGACAATCCTTCGAGAATCTTGAGAAGAGAATAACTCTGTTTTACTATTACTGTCAAAAAGGTCTTACAATGGCCCAAAACAACACTGTTTTTCTATAAAGTATCCAACCTTTTTTACATAAAAGTTATTCCTATATATAGCTTATCAAAACACTACTGCACGAGACTCCTCAACAAGCATGAAGGGAGCTCGGAATTCTGACATTAATGACCTTAACTATATCATAAACAAACTGATTGATTACAAGAGATATGGTGCTACGAAAACAGAGGATTCCATCATATTGGCACTTTAAGTCTTTCTCCTCGTATACTTTGCTGCATTCTTGGAGCTTGCCACCTGTAGCATTACAATAATAACCACACCCAAACTGAAAGCAGATTCAATGTATGAACAGCTCCGGATACCTGATGCATAGATGATTCAACAACCAATAAGAAAATGAAGCCTATATTCTCGGTTGCTGCCTCCCATCGGTGTTCATATATTAATGATCCATCTTCAAGCCATTTAATCCTTGGATAGTCCCGTGTGACTGAAGAAAACTCATGATCTGGCTATCCCATAACTAGACAAGTGTATCACTTAACACCTCAGCAGCTCTATCAAAACCCTAAAAATTCGGAGATAAAGTGACTTTCAACAAAAGACAAAACTTTACCTTTACTTCGAATATTTACACCTGGCCTCCTTTTTAACTATCTGACTGATTCTCCCATAACCTCCATGCTGGCATTAAATCATCTCTTTAAATATTTGCTGACCTCAGCATTCCAACTCAAGTTTTCAACATAACCAGTCATCTACAGCAGTTTCGTAGCGCGCTACGAAACTGCTGTAGGTCATCAAAATTAAATACATGAACCTTGAAACAACAATAACTCAAGTCTGTGATTTCTTCAGTCATTCTATACAGGTGTGAAGACATCAAAAAGTCTCAAAAAGCTTTTAAAAAGACGGTGGCCCCAAAATATATCAAAATTTGAAAAAACACATTCCTCTTTGAATCATTTAGCTAGCTTGTCTAGCTTCTCTTTCAGGCTGATGACTTCTTCCTTCAACTTCTTGTTCTCGGCTTTTAGACCTGCATTCATTTGTTTCATAACCTTTGCCTGCTTCAGAGCAGGCACTGTCCATACATAAGCATCTGATACTGAACTAGCTTGACTGATCAAGCTTGTTTTACATTTCATTACAGCTTTCTTATAGCTTGTGTATCTTACTGCCTTTTCTTTAAAAACATTTTGAACCTGAACCTGAGGTATTTCCTTACTTGTTCCAGCTTGTTTCTTAATGGCAATCACATTTCCACTTTGACTAATAACCACCTTATTGTCCTTGTTCTTGTTTTTAGCTGCTTGGGCTATTTCAGAGAAAATTTCAAGTGCCTCTGTCCTAGGCATCTCTGAAAGTACTTTCTCTTTTTGAGCCTTTTCTACTTCTTTCATTTGCCTTCTAGTCATTGGCCTGCGAGGTTTAAAGGCATACTCTTCACCTGGTTCTTCAAACTTTAACTTTTTAGAAGCCTTTGACTTCTTAGAACTTTCAGGTGAAGATTGTGTTAGATCAATATGCATTGGTGATACCAATTGATCTTGCTCAATTTCAAGTGGTTCAATTTGAATTGGATGCTCTTGTTCTAATTCAATGGCTTCCAACAAGTCATTTAAACTACCCTTAGAAACAGGACTCTCTTCCACAGGGGCTGACTTTCTTTTTTCTTTGCTTAGCTGGCCTCTAGTTCTCACCCTTGAAACCCTTTCAACTTCACTAGACTTAATTTCATCTTTTCCTTTGTGAGTCTTATGTTTTGATGATTGAGGTGTTTCTTTAACTGCTGACTTAGGAGTTTTCTTCATTGATGCTTCAGGTGTTTCTTTGACTGTTACAGACCTCTCTGGCTTCTTTGTTTTAGCTTTGGGCTTCTTATGGTTTGTTATTTCCTTTCTAATCTCAGCCAAAGTAGTTTCCTCACTCCTATCTTCTCTTTCTCTTACAGGTAATGGAGTGAGGCCCGTTTTACTAGGGAAACCGGCCATGAACACAAACGAATCCCAGTCCTTACCAATTTTATGTAAGCTATCCAACACCAGTAATTTAACCAGACCATGATGAAAAAGAGATGTTTCATAAGCTTCCTTCTTCAACTGAATCTTATCACACATCTTACTAATACTCCTGAATAAGTAAAAAGGTATGTCTATTGAGCTCTTACCAGTGAAGTGTAGCAGCAGCTTGAAATGGTATGAGTAGACTTTGTTGTACCGACCTTCACATGTCAAGTACTTCTAGATACATGTCAATAGCATAGCATAATTCTCCTTTAGATAGCTCCTTGGGACAGCTTTAGTGAGATCTTCGTCTACAAATGGTGCCTTTAAGAACTCCTTACACGGACCCATGTCAAACTTGAAATTCTTGAACCACTCTTGGCCACCCCTCGGGATTTCTGTGACAGTAGAGATGACTTCAGGGGATACCGGAAACTCCAACATGGCCACCTTCGAATTGAGCCCAGTGAAGTTCAATGCAAATGCCTTGGTCACTTCTGCATGTCCACCCTTTAGTTTTTCACA
This sequence comes from Pinus tabuliformis, assembly GCA_031772625.1. NCBI lineage: Eukaryota > Viridiplantae > Streptophyta > Pinopsida > Pinales > Pinaceae > Pinus > Pinus tabuliformis. The sequence goes on along the minus strand of CM062820.1, from coordinate 628,365,064 downwards.
AAACCGCCAACAACCAGCACTTCTAAACACCTTTGCTACCTCCTCATTCCCGAGGGTTACATCTAATCCCTCCGGCTCTGTTCTCACACATTTACCCGAACGGTGCTCCTTTCTTTCCATGCTTCTTTGCGCAATTCTACACAAGGGAATGATGGTGGTTTGCAGCAATAAAACACTTTTTAGCTGTAGAGATCAGGTTCGCTTGCAGTAGTCTGTTTAGAATAAAGCTCAAGCTTTTCATAGAGCAAAAACATTCATATGTTATGAAGAACACATTATGGAATGACCATCTTCTATAACGTCCTCCAAACTGACACCTAACTCTATGACTTCGGACCTGATGGCAAAGTAATGGCTAATCATGACATAGAAATGGTGTGAAGAAACAATCATGACCGGATTCGTGACTCACTACTTCTCGGATTAGACATTCAGGGAAAAACGCTGCACAAAAGCCTGAAACCCCGATTTCGTAGCACGGGCAGTTCAAATTTAAGGGAATGCGCTACGAAATCGCTGACAAACGGGGCGCTACGAAAACACGCAAACATTATTTCGCAGCAGAACTGACCAATCATACCCGCGCTGCGAAACTGCGCAAGTACCAATGACATGACATGAAATAACTAACAATGATGGAGGATGACTAATACCCTTGCCTTTACACGAATTTCATCCATAACTCTTGAATTTCAAATTTTGAAATTGACATAAGCTAACAAACCTATTTACAAGATCTCAAGACTTTATAAAAACTTATGGACAATTAACATATACATGAACTATAGATTCTAGTGATAACACCTACAATCATTCATTAGGAGACGATATCAAATTCAAAATCTCATAGTCTAACATGATGCATTTTTTTCATTTCGATGTAGGTGATTGGGAGAGGGATAAGGCACTGAAATTGTGTAGAGCATAACTCAGGTCGGGATGTGAGGCTCTGGAGTACTTTCAGAGAAAACTGCACAGATGTCACTCATAGATTTGTGCAATCCGGTAGAGCAATGACAACTGCGGGGAAAACCCCATCTGGGAGGTAGAATTGCATAGTGTGAGGGAGGAAGGCCAGGCAGGGTGTCGGGGAACTGCTGGGCTAATCTATGCATTTTTCAAGGGGAGCATTGGGTAAGTCAACTAGTAGGGATCTATGCATTTTCTCTAGGGAAGACAATAGGGGCAGTAGGAGGCACTGGTAGAAAAATTTGTGCAGTTTGATAGAGGAGGACAAGATCGGGCTGCAGGAGCTGCTGGTCAAAATTGTGCAATTCTAGGAGACAGTTCGGGCCCGAACATAACTGCGCAATTTCTCAGCTGATTGTAGAGCATGACAAAAGGGTAGGTGACAGAAAAATATACATAATTTTTTGAGTGAGAGCAGAGTAAGCTAGTAGGGAAGCCTTCCTATCAGCTTTGTGTAGTTTCTGGGCTAATTACAGAGCGGGGAAAAGGGGTAGGTGACAGAAAACTCTGCGCAATTTATGGGATGATTATAGAGAAGGATAGTAGGGAAGCCTTCCTGGAAGATCTGTGTAATTTCTTGAGACAATGCAGTGATAGGAAACAAATGCTTGTCCCACATGTCTATGTAAGCAGTGCAAGGCAGTTAGGTTGGACAAGTTCTGCACAGTTTTGGAGATCAGTGCAACCCTCAGTCACAACTCAAGTAATTTTTTTTGTTAACTAGTGGGAGGATTCACAGGAGGCCTTGCGGGAATCATAGAAAGGATATGGTTCTGGGACAACTTCTACATAGTTCTAGAGACATTCAGCTGGCTCATTTCCAAAATTGAATAGTGAAGGCTGTCTGGAGGACAACCTCAAGCTCTATGTAGTTCTAGGCACTAGTGCAAGGTCACTGAGATCGGGGTTCGGTTGAAGGAGGGTTTTATGGTCGACAAATTTTAAGGAGAAATGACTAAGTGTGGGAGAAAGTGAACTTGTGCATACATGACATTGTGATCACACACTTCGCACAAATCGATGACAAGATACCTCAAACCAACACGAAAAACATGTGCTTATGTTATAGACATATTTGGGCACATCAACCCCAAACTTATATGTCAATATATTAGGGCTCATCAACCCCTAAAAGAGTTGTTTCATACCCTAAAGGAACAAAGTCATTTGAATACATCATTCCCCAAAAGTTCCATCTGAGAAACCATCCAGAAATTGCCTAAATTGAACCATACTGATTGCTCCACTAGCAAAATGCGATGCATACTAAGTGGTACACTGCCAGAGTGAGGTGCATACTATTTAGGCCTTCTATAGGGTGCAATGGGCGAGGATGGACAAATGTCCAAGACAGTTTTCTAGGTGGTTGCTCTTGGAATCTTCTAGAAACTTCTCCTATGCCACTTGCCTCTCTGAATTCGCCTAAGGATGAATAAGGGATCTAAAACCACCTGTTATCTCTTCTCTTGTGGAACCAATTATAACAAGTGGAATGACACTAATCAAACCCCATGGATGACTCACACCCTTGCAAACATCTATAAATGGATCTCCAATCCAAGAGATCAAGAGGCTGAAATGTTGTGAATTGAAAGTAAGTGCTGATAGTTTGTAATTGAGGAGAGAGCATTGTATTCTTGTTGGAGTGATCTTGCTATTTCATGAGGTGAAGAAGGATTGACGCTAGGAGGATGGCACTGGATTAGACAACTGGGTTGTAATTATCCTTTCTATTAATAAAGCTCTTCAACTTTTCTCCCATATGATTGTGCAATTGTGAATGTTATCATTTGTGAATTCTATCATTTGTTCATTATATATCTGATTCTGTAATGTTTATGTTGTAATAGATCATGATGCTTTGACGATTCTTTGTTGCTATACTTGTACAGGTACTCTCCAAGCGTGTTAAGTACAGGGAGGAGTTGCAGGATCTACCAAAGGAGAGAGAGATCAAGCAAGGGATTAAGCGGAAGTTCCAGGTTGGTTCCATTATCTTTCTCTTATCTGTTACACATAGAAGAAATCATTGAATTTCTTTAAACTATTGTTTCTAGGGTAGCTGCTAAACCTAGAGGGCTAGCATTCTTTAGGAATACTAGTTTTCCCAGAAACAAATTGGTGACTCCACTGGGGAATGAATAGATGTTTGTTTTTGTTATTGTTTGTTTTATGTTCAATTTGATAAACTATAGACAGAGTCTGAAATTAGCCAAGTAGCTTTCGAACTGCTCTTGCTTTGCAATTGCATAGTAGATGAATGTTGCTTCAGTCAATCTCTGGTTTGGTTTATGAATTAAACATTTGACTTGCAAGCACATATAGATACCCTTTTGGTACCTCAGTAACCTCTCAAGACATTCCATCATACTTTGCTCATCTTTGTTCATCAAAACCCAACTTAATTCATTGAAAACAACTCCACATTTGAGCTAAAAACCATTTCAGTTGCGCTCCCTAGATCATCGCACTGTCTTCCACTGTGACTCAGTATCCATAGCACCTCCCAAGTGTAGTAAGTATGATGCATCTCAATTTCTGTGAAACCTAGGTGTGATTATTGACTGAACTCTTTTTCCATCTAGAAATTGAGGGTTTTTGACCTATTTTTAATTTTGTTTGGTTGTTTTGCTGCAAATGAACAGTGCCTCTTTATTGAAGCTTACTTGCATCACTTAGATCAGCCTCAATTAAATTAGGATTAGTGATTTTTTTGTGTTTTTTTTCATCATTTACAATCCTTTGTCGAAAAGTTGTTTTAGTCGATTTGTCGCTTTGGTACAAAAAGTGTCGTAATTGTCATTTTTTGTCGAAAAGAGAAGTGTTGTGAATTCTTCCTTCCCTTGATAATTGATTGAAATTTTCTTGATGCATTTGATTTGATTTGTTTACATTCAAAGTGTCGAAAGCATTTTTTTTCAAAATTGAAAGTGTTGTTTTGGAGTCTTCCTTTCTCTTTTGAAGAAGAAATTGTCGAAAATGTCATTTTGAGTGAAATATTTCAAATCTTTGCTGCATTTAGTTTTCCTTTTTGCATATTTCACATTAAGGAGAATGAAAACAAATACATGCATTTGCATTTATCATTTTTGGTTTGTGTGAAAAAAGATGATTTAGGGAAATGCACTAGTGTGTGCTCTTTGCTCTTTGCTTAAAAGCATTGTTATCTTCTTTCCCTAGCAACTAGGATTTTCATTGCTCAAATAAACAAAGATTGTTTATCATTGTAGATTGCATCTTAGGAATTCCAGATCATCATCACACGGTGAACCATTGAAAGTCAAACTCTAAACAAGATCAACTTTAAAATGAATTTCAATGAACCTAACAATTCTTTGGAACTTAACACAACATATCTAGAGGTCTAGGCTAGTGATGTGTTCCAGCGTCGTTAAAACTAGTGGCTATCATTTTCATTGAAGGTTGGGTGATTCCTCCTCCTTGATATGACAAGCGCTAGCATGGACTTGTGCTCCCCGTACCGTCGCATATATATTGGGAGACCACCATAGGCTTAAATCCTTTATCCATAGGAAACCGAGTCTGCCACCTTATTGATCGCAATGCATTGAACATAGCATTTAAGAAGATTGACTGCTATACATAAGTTCTTGGTAATTTCCTTTTAATTTATCACCAAGGTGTATATTGAAATTTTGCGATTGGTTTGGTAATCCCTCTGTCTAGATTTTCCAGAGTAGTCAATTCGTTCCTTTTTGACTCTTTAAAATAAAAGGTCCATTTGAGCACTTGTCCTTTCAGGCTCATTAAAAATCAAAGGAGACTAGAGTCAACTTTAGCTGTTTCTTGACTCTTAAAAAATGAAAAAGAAAAGTTGTGTCCAAAGTGTCATTAAAATTATTTTATTGCGAATAACATCCCTATTCCTTAGTTGATATTAGGTTGAGACATATGGCAACAAATCCCAAGTCCACTGATCAAGGAATCCCTTTTGATGGGAATCCTAGTCCTTTTCCTTCTCTCAGAAATATTGGTGCTCCTTATATGGCTACATTGTCCCTGTCGGGATTTACCATTGGCTTGCCAGTATGGTTATTTTCAAGTTCCTTGGTTCAAAATGTCGAGATTTCTCTAAAATCGAGTACACCTCCAACTGCACAAAATCAACCTCTAGTTGATCCTGAAATTGACCCTTTGCCTTCTTCTTCCTTTTTTTCTCCCTCCCTCTCTTCCTCTTCACTTGGTGAAAGTATTGGTACTAGTAACCAGGTGGATAAGAAGAAGAAGAAGCCAATTCAGCAAGGGGGTAACCAATCAACCATTGCTCTGAATGTAACATCTAATGAAAATCCATCCATTAAGCCTAACAAAGTCAAATATCCATGCATAATTTGTGCAGAAGACCATTTTCATTGAAATTGTCCTTACTTTTCTTGGATCTTGAAAGAATGGTCTTTCCGTTGACACCATCCTGTGTCATCAACCTCTGGAGATCATGTTGGTAACACACCATCAACTAGTGATAGCAAAGTTCATGGACAGAAGGGAAAGATTAGGATTCCATGTTGGTTATGTGAAGGTAATGACTCCTTTCACCTTTGTCCTTATTTGGATGAAGCCAAAAGAGTGTTGGATAACCATCCTGCTTCACCGCAGCGACTTCCATCTGGTTACAGGAAACTTCTCCTAAATCCTTCACTAGTTGATGAATCGACTAACCAAAGTCAACCATCGGTTGAAACCAATCTCTCTGAAAGTGAATCCTATGAGTCTATACCCAACCAAAATCAACAGGTCGAGGTAATGGTTGACCCGATTTCAGCTTCAGCTAATCGCACCTTTCTTGAAGAGAGTGAAAATGATACTGCTCAAGTTCTTTTTGTTACCTCAGATTCAAATGATCTTGGGGGCAATCCACCTGTTCCATCAAGACAGGAGGAAAATCCTCCAGTTCTCATAACTCAAGGGGTTAATTCTCCCGTTTCTACGGTACCCCCTCTAATTAGTCTAGTCACTTCCTTTGATTGGAATCAACTGGCAGGATCCCGCCTTCCTTCTTATGTGCCTTTCCAAATCATAGTACAAGTTTGTAAAATGATTGTATTTGGCACTATTATAGATGAAGGTGCATCAGTGAGCATCCTTTACTCAACTTCTTGGAAAGCACTTGGGTCGCCACCACTTGTGCCAATTACATAGAATTTGTTGGGTTTTAACAGAGGAACCAATCGACTGTTAGGGATCCTTCCTCAATTACCTATTACTTTAGGAGGGAAAACCATTTATCTGAACATGATGGTAGTCCCAGGCCCTTTAGATTACAATTTACTTCTTGGGTGTGACTATGTTTATCACATGGGAGCTCTTGTTTCAACACTCTTTCAAGTGATTTGTTTCTCGCATGAAGGAAAGATTGTCACCATTGACCAACTTTCATTTCCCAATCCAAATATAGCTCCTAGTCAACCATCATCCCTAAATAGTCCTTTTGTACCAATGGTATCATCCCTACCACGGGTTAATTATGTGGCAACCTGTTCCATACCTACATTGGCTGACGATCAATTCAGTGATGTTGTACATTATGTACTAGGGGCATTGGAACTAGATCTCTCCTTCATGACCACTTATGAGTTCTGAACAAGGGTCTTCGAGGAGAGTTCGTTATCTTGTGTCAACCTCGTTAAAAAATGAAACCAAGGATGTGAGCATAATTCCTTGTCTTGTGTCAAGCTCATTTAAAAATGAAACAAGGTCCCAAGTTCAAATTCGAGTCTCTGATTAGATCTCATAAAATCCCAGTCGAGTCTTTCACTTGATCTTGTAAAAGAACCTTCATTCCACCCACCTGATAGCTGTGAGTAGTCTACTTAGGTGAATGTAATGAAGCTTGGGGGGCATGCACCTAATGGTAAAGATAAGTTTCCCTGTAGGTTATATGATTGGTCTATCACACCATTCATCTTTGTCTATCTGAACGAAGCCAAATAGGTGTTGGATAACCGTCCTGCTTCATCGCAGGTGTTGGATAACTCTCCTTTTCATCATGCTGGGGGTAAAGTTAAGTTTCCCTGTAGGTTATATGATTGGTCTATCACACCATTCATCTTTGTCTATCTGAACGAAGCCAAATAGGTGTTGGATAACTGTCCTGCTTCACCGCGGTGATTTCCATCTAGTTACGGGAGACTCTCCTTTTCATCATGTTGGGGGCATGTAAACCAATTCAAGCATATTTTTTCGTTTTAAGCTTGTGTAAAAAAGAAAATAAAGCCAAGCATAGTTTGTTTGTTTCAATCTTGTATAAACATGAAACCGAATCCAAGCATAGTTCCCCATGGTTCAAGCTTGTCTAAAAATGAACCCATTTTCAAATTTTAACCCTTCTAATTGCCATTCTATCAGCCTTTTTGAGCCTTGGTTGTTTTCATCTCATCACCGCCATCTCTTTGGCCAATCATATGCTTTCACTTGGTTGTTTTAACTTTTTCGAGGAACAGTTGCAATGAGTGGTCTTATTAGCTAGCCTCTTCACATAAATCAACATGTTTTGAGAAGTTCCAACATCACCGGAACCAGTTTCTACCCTAGAAACCACTCATTCCTAAAAGTAGAGTCCTCTTTAAACCCTTTCTAGACTCATTAAACATGAAAATATTGTCGAGTGCTTTTCTTTTCCAGCTCATTAAAGTATTGGAAATGTCATCCCTCCTGTATTATTTTATCCTTTTTCAGACCTGAGGGATTACTTTACAAAAAAGAACTTATGGAGTTTTCTTTTCATCCCTTTTAAAACTTTCTAAACATGAAAAGGACCGAGCTATCCTTGTCGTTAAACTCATTACAACAATAGCGACAAACTTGTCCATCTAGACAAGACCCAGTTTCACTGTCGCTAGACTTGTTAAAACATTAAATGGCGACAGGTTTGCCTGAAGGGCGAATTATAGAACAAGCATATGTTATCCTCCTCAAGCTTGACAAAAATAAAGAGGTACTGGTCAACAATGACTGGGGAAAAAAGGGGAAAAAACTTGAAGAATTTATGGTAGCAAGTCGCACTTGAACATGACACTTTCACTTCATCTCCATTATTGAGTTGGGTTGGGTTATTTCGTTCACCAGTCATCATACCATTGGTCTTTCATATCATCCATATTTTGGGGTTAGTGCTACCAATTCATCTCAATGTCACCGACATGTTCAAGAGAAGTCATTTAGTTGAGAAACCACCATCCAGTTAATGGCTCGTACACTGCAATACCTTCAACCTTCATTTTTTTCATGACCGCCATTCCTGAACCTTGTGCCGTCAGTTCATTTTCACCTCCAGAAATTATTTGCTTCGTTTCGTGTCGTAGATGTGGGATACATAAAGGCCCTCCTATGATGAGTCGCTTCTTGTTGAAATCAGCTCATTATCCGAGAAGTTGACTTAGAAACAACCCCTTTAGTGCTTTGAAGCTTGCATACATCAATGGCAAGTTTCTCACTTCTAGCGGCAGGTTGACATCAATGGCCTTTGACCGAAAGATTTTGCATGGTGTTTGACATCGGATCATGTATTCACACCACATGAATTGTACTGTAGTACCTTGAGGATCATTATCATTATCAGTGCTTCCTCTCGCGCCTGTTAGCAGCTCACATCATTAGCTGGTAATTAGGCGATGTCTTTCCATGTTTGACTTCAGAACATCTCTTCACATGGATTGACTTGTACATCGAGCGAAGATTGAATGAGTTTGAAGACCCCGAATCTAGTTTCATCCATCCGGGCTGCGATATATTTATGGATATAAAAACATCAAATGTACAAAGGCTCTGCACAGATGGTCATCCTAATCATGGATGATGACTCTATATCTGAAGAATCACCAGTGTGTATCTGTAGACGACTATATGATCTATATACATGAAATGAAATTTATAAAACTGAGCATGGGAATGCCTCCCTCAGCTAGATCATGAAAATCATATTATGATGATGTATTGTATTGTAACTTATGTACGTTACCTTTTAGTTCGAAACTTCGGATCCTCATGATAAAGCATTTCACCCGACATGAATATTTACGACCTCATGCTTTAGGGGGAAACTGTTATAGACATATTTGGGCACATCAACCCCAAACTTATATGTCGATGTATTAGGGCTCATTAACCCCTAAAAGAGTTGTTTCATACCCTAAAGGAACATAGTCATCTGAATACATCATTCCCCAAAAGTTCCATCTGAGAAACCATCCAGAAAATGCCTAAATTGAACCATACTGACTGCTCCACTAGAAAAATGCGATGCATACTGAGTGGTACATTTCCAGGGTGTGATGCATACTGTTTAGCCCTTCTATAGGGTGCGATGGGCAAGAATGGACAAATTTCCGGGACAGTTTTCTAGGTGGTTGCTCTTGGAATCTTCTAGAAACTTCTCCTATGCCACTTGCCTCTCTAAATTTGCCCAAGGATGAATAAGGGATCTAAAACCATCTGTTATCCCTTCTCTTTTGGAACCAATTATAACAGGTGGAATGACACTAATCAAACCCATGGATGACTTACACCCTTGCAAACATCTATAAATGGATCTCCAATCCAAGAGATCAAGAGGCTGAAATGTTGTGAATTGCAAGTAAGTGTTAATAGTTTGTAATTGAGGAGGGAGCATTGTATTCTTGTTGGAGTGATCTTTCTATTTCATGAGGTGAAGAAGGATTGAAGCTAGGAGGATGGCACTGGGTCAGACAACTGGGTTGTAATTCTCCTTTCTATTAATAAAGCTCTTAAACTTTTTCTCCCATATGAATGTGCAATTGTGAATGTTATCATTTGTGAATGCTATCATTTGTTCATTATATATATGATTCTGTAATGTTTATGTTGTAATAGATCACGATGCTTTGATAGTTCTTTGTTGCTGTACTTGTACAAATACTCTCCAAGCGTGTTAAGTATGGGGAGGAGTTGCAGGATCTGCCAAAGGAGAGAGAGATCAAGCAAGGGATTAAGCGGAAGTTCCAGGTTGGTTCCATTATCTTTCTCTTATCTGTTACACATAGAAAAAATCATCGAATTGATTTAAACTTTTGTTTCTAGGGTAGCTGCCAAACTTAGAGGGCTAGCATTCTTTAGGAATACTAGTTTTCCCAGAAACAACTTAGTGAGACTAACTCAAAGGCTAAGAGTGACAAGTGCGATAGTTGAGTTATGTCTTTGAAGGATAGTGACAACACTTGCGTAACAATGTTTACAACTTTGTGTGTGAGTGTGACCAATGTTGATAGAGTAAAAAAAACTCATGCACACAAAGACAAACCTTCAAAAATGCTAGAAAAAACTCGCAAGCATGAAATAATGATTAACATTCCAAAAGATGATCAGTGGTAAATCAAGCAAAAAGGGTGTGAAGACTTGACAAGAGCTCATGGGATGAGCCCGAGGGGGAAATCTAAGGAAGGCTCCGAAATTTGGATACAAACCAAAATTTTGGAGGGCGTTGTAACTACTACAACACTTGGCAACACATTGGTTGAATATCAACTACTCTGTTTCGGTTCATTTTCAACACAGTGCCTTAGAATTTTAGGGAGTAATGATTCATTATGCAAGTTACTTTGGATTCCCCACTTCCCCATGGACAGACATGGTTCACCTTGTACCAACTCAGTCAAACACAACAAAATTTTCAAGTAGATCATAGTGTTTCAAAATCGGGAAGGGTAGTTTGGTTCATGAGCTTAATATTAACAGAGTATAAGTTTTCATCTCTGGTGTTTCCCTACTGCTAGTAGGCCTAGACAGTACCCAAATGTAGTCACACAAGAACACAAGAATTTCTCGACTACCAATGAGCCTGGTCAGTACCCTAGTGGAGTTTCCTTCTTCACCTCCCTGCGTAGGAAGCCTTTCTCTTCTTTCGCCTTTCAGTTTTTTTTCAAAGAATACTGTGCATAGGAACTTATTTATTTTTGGGGTGGAAGAGAGATCCCAACTTATTGAGAACAAAAGAGGTTTTTCCTTCAGAGAAGCATGTAAGACCTCTAATTTAGGTTTTCTCGTTTAGATTTATACCCTTCTTGATTTATACTAGTTGGATTAAGCTTGAACAGACAGAGCAAAAGACTAAGTACAGACATGGGGTTTCCCAGTTTGGAGGCAAGTTCATGGTTTGACGAGAGCTTTCCCTTACAGACAGATCATATTTTCTGTGAAGACTTCATTAGCCAAAATTTACAACAAAGCACAGAGAAGATGGAAACGGGGCTGGCCAAGCACTACCGTGTCACAAGACTCCTATACTTCAGCCACATACTTATTCAAAATCCAGAACACAGTATAGGCACAACACTTATGCGTGTAGAGAAAACAAAAATAAAACTCAACACAAAAGGGAAAATCAAGACATGGAAATGAGTACACAACAAGTAAACAAAACTGGAAGACAATAAATAAAAATGGCTAAAGAAAACATAATGAAAATAAGAAAACCATGATGGACTACGAGTGCAATATGAGTGCAAGGAAGGAAAACTAAGATGCAGATAATCATACTCCTATTCTAACAGCTAAATGGTCGGGATTATGTGACATGAAATTTCCAGTGAAGCCACCTTAGTCGTTCCTGACTTGTAACCAAAAAGATACAAACGATTGAAATAGATAACAAATGGTGTGCAACAAAAAATATAAAAGCTTGAAAATATTGCACACTGAAAGGAAGGTCTTGCCCATGGGCATAAAAATGTGTCATGATTGCCCAATACACATGCTTACCTTTTTGATGGATACTATTATTCAACAAACCTCGGAAGCCTCTTGCGAGTGTGTGTTCATCTGCAACGAGCTTCTTAGCGAGTGCGAGGAAGGATTGAAGCTTGTTACCTACAACATGGCTTGCCAAGTAATATTGTTCCAGCCATTGAGTGATTGGATCATGAAATTCATAACGGTTGTTTGGAAGGTCTCATGACCTATGAAAATATGGATTTTTGATTGGAGAGACGGGATCACGATGGGAATCTTGTACAAAAAAATAAATCTGATCATCCACATTGGTCATGCCAAGATAGTGAGGACCTGGCATAACCATCAGCGCAGGCTGAAGTGCCTCACCCGCTTGATAGAAATATGGGGAGAAAGATGCTAAACAATGAAGATCAGAGAGCACGAAGTAACTTTAATTGAATGCACTGTTTAGAAAATGATGTGTTGCATGAAAGTCACCCGATATGGGGGAATGATTAGATGATTTTGTTGAGACAACATATTCCCAGTTTGCAATGAACAAAGAAAAATTCATCTAAACAATCTTGTGAATGCGTTGAACAGTGAAACCAAGTTCGTTGTGAGCTAGACATGATGGACCACCCCCCTCCAACTGATGAAAAATTGCACATGCATCATGGTCATCACATGAATGTAAAAAGGATGCCAACACTATGAATGTGTGAAATGAGTTGGGGTGTGGTGAAATGAAAGGAATTGTTGGTGTGACGAGCGAGAAGATTTGAAGTACAAGATTCGAAAAGAGACTGAGGAGCTGATCATATGATTATGGGCAAAGATAGTATTTGAGATGATCAAATTCATAAGTCCATGATTTCATGAGGGATGGGCATTCCCATCCCGATTTTGATGTAAGAGATGTGCATGAATATGGATGTGTTGTGACACATTTGTGAATTCCGTCATAAGTGAAAATTTGAAAATTCTAGAGATCACATCAAGAATACCAAACATTTTTACACGTGAACTCACATCAAGTGCAACCATGCACATAGATGGATTGTGTGTGAGAAAATATATATGATTGTGTTTTGGGGGCTTACCAGAGTTGTGAGGTCCTGACATAAACATCAACAAATGTTGAAGTGCCTAAACTTCCTGGCACATCCCGAAACTTTCCCGAATTGCAGAATCATATTTTGAAGCTTGAACCAGATCGTGCAAGGATTGAGGGTGGCTGTTATTGATGATTTCATAATTTCTCTTAGGATGGCAACCATCTATGTCACATATGTCACTAGATTTTTTAGCTTCAACAAGCTGACTTGAAGAGTTGTCTTCATGCAAGAGAAGAGGTGACGGGGAATGGGAAGTACATTCTATGATTAATTTGTTTAAACTTCATCATGGACAACCTCACTACCTTGTGTCAATTGAGGAGATAACTCATTGGATGAAGAAGTGAGAGAAAATGGAGTATCTCCGACACGTGTGGATATGTTGTGAATGGTAGGACACATGAGAAAGTAAGGTGAAGAGGAAGTTTTGATATGAATGTCTTCTTTGATCAGAGGAAATTCTAGATCCAAGTTAGAGTATTCTTGATATAAAAGAATATTACATTATGTGCTTGGGCGTTCGTCATGACATATGGAAGCATGGGAGTGATGAATTCCAAATACCGGTGGTTGATCGAAAGAATTAATTATACAAGATGTTTCACCGAGATTATTATATTGATAGTTGTTTGAGAATGGAATCCCATTGTTTTAATGCATAAAATTTTGAATCAGAGAGGGGGAATTGATAGTGTCCTCACCTTTCTGCTCCTTGCGCTTGATCATAATTTTAGCCAGTAGCTTGAGGATTGAGAGAATGTGTACAACTAGGTACTGAAACAGATCGATCAAGTGAGTCATTATACAAGGATTCATGGCCACTGAATGATGGATAATGGAAGAGTGGAAGATCAGTGTCGAGACTTGAGTTGTGAAATATTATTTCCTCTTGTAGAATGGAGGAGTGAGTCTTGGCTATAGGTTTTCTGAGCCATTCTGTAACTTGCTCCATGGAAGCAGGAGGCAATTGAGAAGATAGATTGGGGACATGTTGCACAGATTCCTCCACTTTGCAATCACTGCAAGGGGGTACCCACATCGGGACCAAAAATGGAGGAGGACAAGGAACAAACGAGGTGTTAGGCTCCTCCTCTACAATCTGAGGTGCCTCATGATTCGTAAGAGTCTGGGAAGTGGAAAAATCAGGAGGTTCAGGTTCACCATATGAAGAGACATGAACCAAGCCCTCGAACTCTTGTTTCAAGAAATCCCAGTTCAAATATTCTTTTGGAATTTCATAGCAAAGGTGACGAAATTGATCAGAAAATTTATAAATTGATTCATTAGGCTCCATTCTTAATAGGTTGATTATTCCACAAACATCTCGATAGTTATAATTACCAAAGGCTTGATGGATCTCCTTGAGGAAAGGAAGAAGGGAATGGATGGAAGCAGGTGGAAATGCATGACACCACCGATTAACATGACCTTCAAGGGTGAGGAAGAAAAGAACACAAGAAGACTCTTCATTATCGATTTCATAAGGTTCACAAAATTGAAGAAAATCAGAAATGTGGTTGGATATGGATGTTTCATCCTAACCATCAAACTTTAATAGGAGAAGTGATTGACAAGCTCATTAGGGAGTGAAATTTGATCAAGGGAAAAATTGGAGAAACAACCTGGGAGCACGATTGGTGTATGTTCCATTTTAGATAAGAGATTCAAACTAGATGCAACAGGCTCAACTTGTCATCTGCCCTCCTTATAGCACCATTTTGTTGACAGTTTTGGACCCGCCAACAAAGGGGATATCCTCGATATGAAGTCCCAACTAGACCTCACAACATTTGGTGTAGGAGTCCCATCTGGTATGATGGCCCGGTTTCCATTTACCTAGAGATTTGCCTTGGCTCTAGCTGTTAGCACATGAGAGTGATATACTTAAGTCTTCAAAAAATGAGGTACGTGTACCTGGTGAGTGCGTAATGTAACTTGTGCCTGGCTTCCTTCAAAGGTAAAGGGAGAGGTTGAGAGTGAGTCTTTAGATGAGAGGGATTAGTCCCAACTCAAGACGAGACACATGTAACACAACAAGGATCTACCCAACTTCTAGCGGAATAGTCCACACGGATGTAGTAGTCACAAAAACCAAAGTGAAAGGATAACACGTACGACACGCAAGAGATTAGTCCACATGGATTCATCTTTGCACCATGTTTCATCAATGCACCTATTCCTGCAATGATTCATTAGGAGACGACATCAAATCCAAAAATCTCCTAGTCTAACATGATGTATTGTTTTTCGTTTCGGTGTAGGTGACTGGGAAAGGGACAAAGCACTAAAACTACATAGATCATAGCTCAGGTCGGTATGCGAGGCTTCCGAGCACTATCGGGAAAAACTACATAGATTTCACTAGGAGGTAGATTTGCGCAATTTGGGACAACATTGACAACTACGGGTAAAAACCCATATGGGAGGCAGAATTGCATAGTTTCCGAGAGGAAGGCCATGCAGGGTGTCGAGGAACTGTTGGGACAATATTCAAATTTTTCAAGGGGAGCACTAGGCAGGTCATCCATCTAAGATCTACACATCTTCTCTGGGGAACATAGTGCAGGTAGTAGGAGGCACTGGCAGAAAAATCTGTGCAGTTTTCTAGAGGAGGAGAGGATTGGGGTGCAGGAGTCGCTAGTCAAAATTGTGCAATTCTAGGAGACAGTCTCGACCCAAAAATAATTGCACAATTTCTTAGTTGATTTGAGAGTGGGACAAAAGGGCTAGTGATAGATAGATCTGCATAGTTTTCTGAGTGAGAGAAGAGCAAGCCAGCAGGGAAGCCTTCCTGTTAGATCTGCGCAGTTTCTAGGCTGATTGCAGAGTAGGGCAGAAGGGTAGGTGATAGACAGCTCTGCATAGTTTATGGGCTGATTACAAAGTAGGCTAGTAGGGAAGCCTGCCTGGCATATTTGTGCAATTTCTCGAGACAGTGCAATGACAGGCAGTAGAGCCCTATCCCACATGTCTGTGCAGTTTGTGCTGGTAGTATAGGGTAGTCAGGTTGGACAAGTTCTATGTAGTTTTGGAGATCATTGCAGCCTTGCGTCATATCTCAAGTCATTTTTTTTGGTTGACTAGTGGGAGGCTTGATGGGAGGTTTTGCAGGAAGCATAGATTGGATCGGGTTCTGGGACAACTTATGTGTAGTTCTGGGAGACAATCAGTTGGATCATTTTTGGAATTTCATAGTGCCAATTTCCTGAGGATATCCTCAAGCTCTGTACAGTTCTTGGAAGCAGTGAAAGGTCACTGAGATCGGGGTCCATTGTAAGGAGGGTTTTCCGTTTGAAAGGTTTTCAAGAGAAATGGATAAGTGTGAGATCAAGTGAACTTGTGCATACATGACATTGTGATCACACACTTAACACGACTCAACAACAAGACACCTAAAACCAACAAGACAAGCATGTGCTCAGTGAGACTGACTCAAAGGTTAAGAGCAACAAGTGCGACAGTTGGGATATGTCTTCAAACAACCGCAATGACACTTGCGCGACAGTGTTTAAAAATTTGTGTGCGAGCGCAATAGATGTTGATAGAGAGAAAACAACCAATGCCCACAAAGACAAACCTTCAAAATTCCAGAACAAAATCACAAGCATGACATAGCGATCAACATTCCAAAAGATCATCAGTGGTCAATCAAGAAAAAAGGGTGTGAATACTCAACAAGAGCTCATGGGATGACCCCGAGTGTTTCCGACCATCAAGGGGAAAAACTAAGAAAGGATATAAAATTTGGATGCAGGCCAAAATTTTAGATGGTGTTGTAGTTGCTAAAATAGATTCAAAACAGACTCAACGAGCACAATTTTCATCTGGCCTTCCTTCTAGTGCTAGTTGGTTATGATACTGGAAATCCGTCAATCGAGGGGGTATCACCAATGTGAAGTCCCAATTAGACCTCACACCATTTGGAGTAGGAGCTCCATTCGAAGTATCTATCCAACCACCATAACTCAAATGTTTTCCTTTACTACAATGGATAACATAAGAGAGTATGCACATAACCTTTGACATCAACAAATAAGGTGACACTGTGAAACGCTAATTGTAATTGGTAAAAGGAGAATTTCATGAGGGGAGAGAGAGGAGTGAGCCTCTGGGGGGAAGTAATAATACTAACCTATTGTAGTGGCTACAACCACCCTCCAAAGTTTTTCCTATGCTTCATTTTGGAGCTTCCCTTCTAAACTACATCAACTCATCTTGCATTGACCCAGGTATTGGTGCTTTGATTGAACTTCATCCTTTGCATTATGTCTTATGTTTTCTTACTTGGTTTACTATCTAACCCACAAGCTGATCTCTTGACTTGGTCTCCACCCAGTTATGGGCTTGCTTTAGAGAACTGCACAATCCTTGAGGGCAACAAACCTTGCTCTCAAGAATTGCACAGTTCAAGCTGACAGTGAGACTTCAGCTCCAAAATTTCATAGAACTAGTGGAAATCCAACTTAAAGTTTGGAAATTGTGCAAAACAAGAGAGGAAACCCAGAGCCACTTAGCCCATAAATTGTGTAGGACCTCGCTGTGCTCAGAAACTGCACAGTGCATGAGCCAACAAGTTTCCCAGCCCTTCCCAAAACTTTGCAATATTTCTGGGAAATGCATAGTAGGTTCCCCCTAGAAAAGAAAGAAAACTAAAGGGAAAGAATCATTCTTAGGAAGATGGGATCTATTATTAGTTTCTTGAAGGTCACACACTTCTATGCTTAGAAGTTTCCACCAAGTGTCGTGCTAGAAAATTATATATTATAGAGCAATTGAACACATAAAATATATTGTAGAAATATAAACACAGAAAACACATAACACAAGAGAGACACAGATATACGTGGTTCACCCAATTTGGGCTACGTCCATGGAGAAACATCCAGTCCTTCCTTTTATATTATCCAACAAAATTAAGAGATACAACCTACAACAAATCCACTATAATTCCCTCTTCGCTCTCAATCTCCTTTCTCTTCCTCGATCAGAATACATATCTACCTAGACACAATATAATTCCCTCATATATAGCGAGGGGTTTCCTTCTAGGGCAAAAAACCCTAAATTAAACATAACTTCTACCATCAGATCTCTACCTAATGAATGCCCCAGATTGACTACGAAATTACAACATTTTACAAGGAAAATTCGCATCTATTTTTAGCTTTGGGGGTGCTGCCCTCAATCCCCTGACGGGGGGGGGGGCTGCTCCAAATAATCGTCGTCGCCCCCCTGCCCCTAGTGGAAATTTTGTTATGGGAGGTGTTGCCACCACATTATGAACTGGGATCCAATGCAGCGATACCTCTGAATAAAGAAGATAATCAAGCTCCACACCCAACATGTCACTTTTGTCCTTGATCTCCAGCATGCACGTCATAAATTCCAATTTTCTCAATTCTATGTAGTGGATGCCTCTAGAGATCATTTATACATTCAATCATAAATATCTATCATTCCCTTGGAGATCAAGGAGACTTCAGAACATTGTTGTCACTTTTCCGGGAGAGTTTTGCTTTTATCATCTTTTGCCTCTTTTTCTGTCCCTTTTTGTTGTTTAGCTTGTGTGAGTGATGTTTCACTTGTTTCTTTGAACGAATTCTTGCATTTTAACGTGTTTTTATCTTATATAATTGTTGATTCAAGTTATAGACTGCCTTTCCCAAGTGTCGAATGAGTTTTCCCATTTTTGCACCAACATTCGTTGTCGTGGAAACTCCCTTCACATGCTTCATTTTCCTTTCGTTTAATAAATTGCTGCACTTATTTCACATGCATGCATAAAAAATTAGTCAGATATGAACCTAACATCTCATAATCCTTCAGATCTACTTGATTTTAACACTCCCATCGGCAGATTTTGGCTCCCCTTGCCCGGATCTCACACTTCCCTGCATGCACTACGTAATCTGGGAGCTCAAGGCCTCTTCCTTGGCTTTTGGAATTGTGCAAAGCCTGTCCTTGCATGACTCCAATTGCGCACTACGTAGTTCTAGGATCCAACCTCCCATCTTAGCCACTAAAACTGCATAATGCATAGTCTCTCCCAGGCCATAGGTCAGATTGAACTATGTATTACGTAGTTCCAGTCATCAAGCTTCCACACTGTCTGCTAGGACTATGCAGTGCAAAATTTCCACAGTCAGTTAGTCACCTCTATCAGTCAAAATTGTGCAATCCCCCTCATGAGATTCCCTGATTGCTGCTTGATCATGCTGTGAATTTAGATCTGTAAGAGATAATGTTTGCTTTCCATGAGTGTCCCTTCTATCCCACAATTTCCCCACTTGTGAAGCACTTATATCGAGTAGTAATTGTACCATGGCACCAAAGAGAGATTCTTTAAGAGATACCACTGAAATAAATACTGGGGAAGTAGTTTAGCAAGCACAAATTAACTTACCACTGTATGTAGACAATCAACTTGTCATAGAAAATAAGTCAACACTAACATGGCATCAAGTCCAACAACAATAGCACAAGGCAGAAATCCAGTACAAGATCAGGGAAAGAGGAAGTTGATGACATAATAAAGGGAGAACAAAGATGTAGAGTAAAAGTAGATACAATCTTCATGCAGGAAGATTTGGTAGCAGAGGCAAAAGGAAGCTAAGGACATAGACAACATAATAGAGGAAGAGAGAAAAGTAGAGCTTCAAGGTAGAAGAACTGAGATCACAACAAGCAGAACAACAACTGAAGGAAGGACGAGAGTTGAGGAGGAAAGAAAAAGAAGAGAAGAAGAACAAAGGCAAGGAGAAATGACAGAGAAATTAGTGTCAATATAGGTTGATGAGCTAGAACAACCAGCAGCTGAGGAAAAGAGTGAATAGGTACAGGTTCCCTCACCAATGCTAAAAACAAGACCTAAGTCCGACTAGAGATCAATGAGTACATGGAGCAACTAAATGAGAGGTCACTAGGGAAGACTTAGATTTGAGTGCACATGAAATGCAAAAGTACATTGGTGGTCCCATCATGGTCAACACCATGCTGCACATGCTTCAGAATGAGTTGGGCATAGGTTCCAAGACCATATATGCGTATGCTATAGACGCAAGAGTCCACTATCAGAAAGACGCCATAAATCAATTTTGGGACATCATCATGCAATATCAAGCTTGGAATCAATATGAGGCCGAGAAGCACCAAGTGGAGGTTGTTGACTTTGTCTTTCCCCAAACTTCAGAATCATAGTGTTTTGTCTTGTTAGGCTGTCTCTAGCATATTTTTTCTTACATGGGTACATGTGGAAAATGTAATATTATTTATAAATATGTTGTATATGAAATTCCAAGTATCATTAGTGGAATGTGCAAGGTCATCATGTTATGTAATGAGTTACTTGTAAGGGAGTTGAAGAGTCATGAGGGTAGTCAAAGAGTCACAAAGGGGAATTTCAAGGGTCACCCCAACCTTTTTTATAAATAGAACCTCATAACTCATAGAAGGGGCTTTTGGGAGCCAAGATTTCGGCTAGGCTTAGGCTTAGAGAAGGCTTGGGAGTATTGTGATGAGCCTTGGCTTCTCCACAGTGTAGAGTGAATATAATTCTTTGGAGGAGTAGGTGTTGTTGACTGTAATGTTCCACTATTGGGACTAGTGGCTATCAATGGAGTATGTATGGATGAAACTTTCACTTATAATAATAATAACAGAGCCAACATGCCTTCACATTGCATATGTTGTTGTTGTAGTTGGACTATTATGGTTGCTTTAGGAATGTATGTTTCTTAACTTATGAATTTTATTATGAACTACTTTGTATGCAATTGTATGAATCTTGTTGAATGCATGTTGTTATATTAACCCGTCACTTTATTTTGTGGAATAATACACATTTCATCTTGTGATATCATCCCACTCATGTGTTCATTTCAATTTGCATACTGTTACAGGATTCTAAGGGGCACACTTCCTTTTCCCCTCCATGTGTTAGAATCCCCATGCATCTCACTTGACTTGCTGCAAGGTCACACACTTTCTTCCGAGCAATGCCATCATACTTATCTCTGCGCGCTACCGTGGTTAAGGCACTACATTACCATCGACTGTTGGGACTCCTACTCCAAACGATCTAAGGTCTAGTTGGGACTTCTTACCGGGGATATTCCCTGAATGTTGGCGGGTCCAACACTGTCAACATTTTTGGCACTAGAAGGAGGGCTAGATGACAAGATAAGCCCTTGACATCTGTTTTGAATTCTGCACATCATTCATGACCTATATCCCAATCTCAACCCAGACATGTTTTTCTCACACTTATGATATCGATGCGCTGGTGGATGTTATATATGACTTGTCACAACTCAAATTTGATGGAGAAAGCGGAGAATCCCTGTTAATCCATGCAGTTTCTTTTCTGGGTTTTTGTGACAGGAATGAAGTCCCCTCGGATGACATTGCCTATGGGTTGTTCGCTTACACGTTCGAAGGGCGCATTAAGCAATGGTGTGACACATTGCCAAGAACATCTATACACTCTTTCAACCACATGATCAAATAATTAGGTCATGATTTTTTTTTTTATGACCATAAAGCACTTAATTGCAATATTTTAAAATTGCAAAAGGAACTTGATGAATCAATCGAGCATTTTCACAATTGTTTTCTTCATTATTGATATGAATTTCCTAAAGATGAAGTTGACTAGAAATCTTTGGAGGAAGTATTTCAATATCTTGTTCACATATTTGAGAATCCAAATGAGTTAGAATCTTATGAACCTCTCCTGACATACCTCGGTGTTAAAGATTCTAAATCTGAGATGAACAAGGTTTCTATCCCAAGTGACCCTCCATCTCCTTCTCATCAAATAGATATAGCTCTGTAGGTTGAGGTGGGAGAAGTTGAGAATCCACCTATTGGTCTGCCACCATCTCCTCCTACCCCTGCGCATATTTGCATTGCAAGCCCGATGGTTGTCATGTGGTATTATCTCCTTAGCTTCAGCCCTTTGGTTCCTTTGATCCTCTAGAGTTTGGTATGTTGTGTTCATTCATTTCAGATCTCACATGTGATGTTCACGAAGATCAATTTCAGGACAGAGTTGGTGTTGAACAACCAACCTACGCTATCATTTTCGATGAGCATGTGTGTGAGTTTGAACAAGAATTTGCGGTGAAGGATGACCTCCTTCTATCCTCACCTCATCCACTTAATCCTGACATATTCCATGATTATGCTATTTATGTTCCATCTTGTGAAAATCCATTTCTAGAGGTTTCCATTTTCGATCATTCACAGAACACATGGGATACTATCCTTTCATTTAATTGTGGAGAGGACAAATCTATCTCTCTGGATCCACCCAATCTCTCATGTCACCTTTCTGGAAACACAAAGGGTGAAATTTATCGCTTTTCATCATCCCCTCTTTGTGATTCGTCAAATCATGAGGATGTCGTTGTTCATCATCTTGAATTTTTTGATCATGGTTGTCATGATACTCTCATTCATTCATTTGATCATGATTCTGACTCTCCTGATGTTGATCTTTCTAAGCCACTACTTTTTGATGATCCATCTTCTAATGAAGTGGAAATCATCAAGTTGTCAAGGAACTTGAGCCTAAGCTGATGGTTATGTCAGGTTCTCATAGCCTTGAGGTTAGTTCCACTTCCAATAAGAAATATATTGAATCTCCACAGGCTCCTCATCACTCTCCTATTCACATTGAAAATAAATCCAATTCACAGTTTTTTCATCCTCCACCAGAATCACACGATCCTATTGCTCATGCATTGGAGGAGTCATACATGGAAAACAATGTTGCGAAATGAAAGTTTTCTTCTTTCTTCAAGTTTTCTCATTTTTCTAGTTCGGATGTGTGTACATACTTATCATCCATGCGCAATGTGACACAACACCATGATACGTCTGCAAAGTTCCTTTCATGTGATTTCAATTTTTATTTTCTGTGGATGTATTCAAACTTCGAATGTTTTGGTTTTCATTTCTTTATCTTTCTTGTCTATTGGTATTCTTCAATATATTTCTCTTCAGTCATGCCATCACCTACACGGGTCAACCAATGCGTTGGTGGCGCATTGGAAATATCACTTCATGTGAGTTATCCCATGCTCTGCTTAGCTTAGGAGTAGGAGTAGTGTTTGATTTTCTATTTTGTTTTGCTTACTCTAATTTGTTTTTTCTTACTTCTTTCCTTTGCTTCTTTTCTTGTACACTCGTAGGATTAGTATCTGTATGAAACCGTGTTTGGATTCTTAAGACAATTAGGGTAAAATACAAGACGACTTGTACAACTATCAACACTTGGTTATATTTCTATTCCCTCTCCTTATGAAGATCTTGCATTTCTTCTAGTCGATGATACCTTGATGGAAAATACATTCCCTTTCAGAGTGAGTCATGGTGAAATCATGATGCATGCACTCTTA
Organism: Pinus tabuliformis; assembly: GCA_031772625.1. Taxonomy (NCBI): domain Eukaryota; kingdom Viridiplantae; phylum Streptophyta; class Pinopsida; order Pinales; family Pinaceae; genus Pinus; species Pinus tabuliformis. The sequence continues at coordinate 628,341,891 of CM062820.1, read as the reverse complement.
ACTAGTACCGCCTACTCTAATCAGTTTTCTATATTCAGTTAACCCTTGTAAACTTAGTCAAGTAGAGTAAGGAGAGGGGGAAACCTTAACATGTATGTCAGAGGTATATATAAATATCCTTGTCTGAAAGGAAAACCTCTTCTGCTCTCAATAAGTCAAGATCCCTCTTCTGCCTCATGAATAAATATGTGCCTATGAAAAATTGTTTGAAAAATGAAAAATGAAATGAAAAAAAATAAAATAAAGGAGAAAGAAGAGAAAGGCTTCCTGTGTAGAGAGGTGAAGCAAGTAACTCTACCAGGGTACTGTCTAGGCTCACTAGTAGTGGAACAATGCTTGTGTTCCTGAAGTGACTCCGTCGGGGTACTATCCATGCCTGCTGGCAACAGAGCAACACCAGAGATGAAACTAAAACTTTGACAATCTATATTACTTGTGCATTTATATACCCCTCATCCCCAATTGAAACAAATTAGTTGACTTGGCTTGGTATGTGTGTTGCCAATAAAGAGAATGGTAGGGACTACATATTTAACTCACGCTAGTGAAGAGGTTATGACAATCAAAGAATCTAAAAATACTTCTGGAAGAGTTATACTCACTTTATATGAGACAAGGTCCATACATAGAGCTCAAGTTCTATGAGTGTGTCTCCAATGTTTTAGTGCCTACAACCACCCTCCAAAATTTTTCCTTTGCTTTGTTTTGGAGCATCCTTTCTAAACTACAATAGCTTATCTTGCACTGACCCAGGTACTTGTGCTTTTATTGAACTTCATCCTTTGCATTATGTCTTGCGTTTTCTTACTTGGTTTACTGTCCAACCCACAAGCTAATCTCTTGACTTGGTTTACACCCAGTTCCGAGGTTGCCTCAGAAAACTACACAATCCTTGAGGGAAACTAGCCTTACTCTTAGGAATTGCACAGTTGAAGTTGACAATGAGCCTTCAGCTCCAAAATTTTGTAGAGCTAATGGACAGCCAATATTCAACTGGGAAATTGTGTAGAACATGAGAGGCAACCCAGACCCACTCAACTCGGAAATTGCGCAAGACCTCACAGTGCTCAAAAAATATGCATCACATGAGCTAGAGAGTTGTCCAATCCTTCCTAGAATTGTGCAATATTTTCGGCCAATGCATAACCCCCCCCCATAAAAGAAATGAAACTAAAGGGAAAGAAGCATCCCTAGGAAGTAGGGATTTATTATTAGTTTCTGGAAGGTTGCACACTACAATCATTAGAAGTTTCTACCAAGTGTTGTTTTTTCCTTGATCTTAGGCATGCATGTCATCAATTCCAACTTTCTCAATTATATGTTGTGGATGCCTCTACAGATCATTTGTACATTCGATCATCAAGCTCTATCATTCCTGGGAATATTTAAGGAGCCTTCGGATCATTGTCGTCACTTTTCCAGGAGAGTTTTTCTTTTATCGTCTTTTACCATTTTTTCTATCGCTTTTTGTTGTTTATCTTGTGTGAGAGTTGTTTCACTTGTTTCTTTAAACAATTGTTGGTGTTTTAACTTGTTTTAGATTGTAGAATTGTTGTTTCAAGTTATATATTTCCTTTCCCATGTGTCACATGAGTTTTCCCATTTTTGCACCAACAATTGTTGTTGTGGCGACTCCCTTCACATGCTTCATTTCCCTTCAATTTAATCAATTGTTGCACTTGTTTCACATGCATGCATCAAAAATTAGTTAGATATTCACCTAACATCACATCATCCTTTAGATCTTCTTGATTTTCACACTCCCATGGGTAGATTTGGGCTCCCCTTACCCAGATCTCACACTTCACTACATGCACTACGCAATCTAGGAGCTCAAGGCCTTTGTCTTGGCTTTTGTAATTGCGTAGAACTTATCCTGGAAAAGATCCAATTGCACATTGCACAATTCCAGGATCTAGTCTCCTAGCTTGGCCCTTAAGACTGTACAATGTGTAGTCTCTCCCAGGCTCTGGACCAGACTAAATTGTGCGTTGCGCAGTCCCAGTCATCAAGCTCCACACTGACTATTGGGACTGCATAGTGTGTAGTTCCCATAGTCAGTCAGAAACCCTTGTCAATTAAAATTGTGCAATCCCTCTCATCAGATGCCTTGATTGATGCTTGATCATGTTATGAAGTTAGATTTGTAAGAGCTAATGTTTTCTTGCCATGTGTGTCCCTTCTCTCCCACATGTACCACACTCGTGAAGCACTTCTCTCGAGTAGTAATTGTACCATGGAACCAAAGAGAGATTCTTTAAGAGAGACCACTGAAAGCACTACTAGGGAAGTAGCTAAGCAAGTGCCAGTTAACTTGCCAATGTATGCAGACAATCAACTCCTCATAGAAAAGGAGTCAACACTAACATGGAAAAAAGTCCAACAGTAATAGCAAAAGGTAGCAATATAGTCCACCATAAGGGAAAGAGGAAGTTGATAACATAATAGAGGGAAAAAAAAGCTATAGAGTAAAAGTGGATTCAATCTTCATGGAGGTAGCTTTGGAAGAAGAGGAAAAAGGAAGCAACAGACAAAAACATGACAACAAAGGAAGAGAGAAAAGCAGAGCTTTCAAGTAGCATAACTGAGATCACAACAAGAACAACAACCAAAGGAAGGTTAGGATTTGAGGAGGAAAGAACAAGAAGAGAAGTAGAAGTAGGAAGAAGAACAAAGGCAAGGCACAATGACAGAGAAAACAATGCCAATACAGGTTGATGATCCGGAACAACTAGCAGTTGAGGAAAAGAGTGAATAGGTACAGGTTCCCTTGCCAATGCTAAACACAAGAACCAAGTCGGGCTATAGATCGATGAGCACATGGAGTAGCTAAGATGAGAGGTCTCCAGGGAAGAATTGGAGTTGAGCACACATAACATGCAGAAGTACATTGGTCGTCCTGTCATGGTCAACACCATGTTGAACATACTTCAAAATGAGTTGGGCACAGGTTCCAAGACCATATACCCTTATGCTATGGAGGCAAGAGTTCGCTATCAGAAATACACCATCAAGTACTTCGGGGACATCATCATGCAGTAGCAAGCTTGGTATCAATATGTGACTGAGAAGTTCAAGTGGAGGTTTCCGAGTTGGTCTCTCCCAAACTTCAGAATCATAGTGTTTTGTCTTGTTAAGCTATATCTAGCATATTTTGTCTTACATGGGTACATGTGGAAAATGTAATATTATTTGTAAATATGTTGTAAGTGAAATTCTAAGTGCCATTAGTTGAATGTGAAAGGTCATCATGTTATGTAATGAGTTACTTGTAAGGAAGTTGAAGAGTCATGAGGGTAGTCAAAGATTCACAAAGGGGAATGTCAAGGGTCACCCCACCCTTTGTTATAAATAGAACCTCATCACTCATAGAAGGGAATTTTTGGAGCCAAGCTTTTGGTTAGGCTTAGGCTTAGAGAATGCTTGGGATTATTGTGATGACCCTTGGCTTCTCCACAACGTAGAGCGAGTATACTTCTTTGGAGGAGCAGTTGTTCTTGACTGTAACGTTCCACTATTGGGGCTAGTGGTTGGCAATGGAGTATTTATGGATGGAAATTTTACTTATAATAATAATAACAAAGCCAACACACCTTCATGCATATGATTTTATTTTAGTTGGACTATTATGGTTTCTTTAGTAATGTATGTTTCTTAACTAACACATTTTCTTATGAACTAATCTGTATGCAATTTTATGAATCTTGTTGACTGTGTGTTGTTGGATTGACCTATGACTTTGTTTTGTGGACTATTCCTCATTTCATGTTTTGATGTCATTTTGCTTGGTGTTCCTTTCAAGATGCATACTATTACAGGTTTCTAAGGGGCACACTTCCTTTTCCCCTCCGTGTGTTAGAACCTCCATACATCTCACTTGAATCGCTTCAAGGTCACACACTTTCTTTCGACCAAAGTCATCATACTTATCTGTGCACGCTACCACGGTCAAGGCACTACATTACCATCCACTACTGGGACTCCTACTCTAAACAGTCTGAGGTATAGTTGGGAGTTCTTACCAGGGAGATTCCCTGAATGTTTGCAGGTCTAGCATCGTCAAAATAACCTAAGAGAGAAACATGATAGCATGAAAATATTCATTAGTTATCTAGTGAATTAGTTCACATAGACGCAATGGTCATTAAATAATATAGAACACACATTCAATAATATAAGTACCAAATCCACTGAAATATTTCAATTTCCTTAGTACATGTGAAAAAAACACATATCACAAACATATAAAGAATAATCTTACTACATTCACGATACATGCATTAAAATGTGTTGTCTCATCGAGCTTCTGATCATTAGGTGAAATATCCAAGTACATGGTAACAATGGCAAGCCACTAGTTCCAATAGTGGAACATTAAGTCACTTCTTGCGTCTCCAAAGAATGATCTTCTCTCTTATCTAGGCTAGAGAAGCCAAGGCTAACTCTCCAAAGGCTAAGCCTCCAAAATTCCTTTGCTTGAGTTGTGAGTGTGTATTTCTAACAAGAGAGATGACCTTTCATATCCCCATGACTCTTGAGCTTCTCTCATGACTTTTAGACTTCTAATGTGACCTTTGGCCTTCTATATGAATTTTTGACTTTTCCTAAAGACTCTTTTGTCGATATATGACTATGTGACTTTTTATATTCCATATATGACTCTTGGACTTCCACACATTACATTTTTTCCTTTCCTTTTGATAATTACATCATTATATCCACAAATGATGTGGAAAAACACATGGACACATATGAAATTGTGATGGAACTTGTACAAGTCACAAATTGACAATGATAACATGGACTCCATGATGAAATGGAAATGACAAGTTATTTCTTTTGTTGCTTTGTATTCAATATTCATGAGAAGTTTGTTCAATACTTTATCTTCATGAAAGATCTTCTTTGTTATTCATCTTCACCCTCCAAGGGGCTAAATGGTATGGAGTATTCATGTGGTCCTCATCTTTGGTCTTTTCATAAAATGTTGTCCCTTTATCTTCTCGTTTGATGACCTCTTCATGGTTCCAGCTTCACAAGTGTCTTTTAGCATAGTCTCGTCCTCCTCATATTTTAACATCACCCTGTCTTGTCAAGATTAGTACCTACAACTTAAAATTACTCATGATAAGACCTCATCAGTGCGAAAAATGCCTAGTCTATCTTGCTTCATGAAAATCATTGATTGAGCCAGAACTAGGTACAAAACTGGGAGGAAGGCTCGAGGATTGCGCAATGCGTAGTTCAAAAGGCTAGGAGTAAGATGTTTATACTTGTGAGTACGCAATGCAAAACATTACAAGAATGGGTGGGAATATTGTGTAGTTGAGGGCCATAATGAGGTAGGTTTTCCAACTATAATTGTCTAATGCGCATCTCAAGAGATAGAGAGAGACAAAGGATTGCGTAGTAACATAGTTTAAGGAGCCATGGAGGTATACTACAAACTAGAATTGCACAATGCACAAAGAGAGACTGATAGGGAGGCTTGATTCTGAAGTTGTGGGACTCAGGAGGCTAGGATTAACCATTGTGACTGCAAAATGTGCCATCCTTCAAGACAATAATTGTGCATTGTGCAGTTCTAGGAGGTAAGGGTGCATGCTTTAGGTTCACCATTACAAAATGCACAGTTTTGGAGGAAAGAGTGAGCTAAAGTTGGCCAAGTAGAAATTCTTCCATAATTTGGCTAAGTGTGGGATTAGTGCATATATGAAACCAATTTTTGACTTAAACATGACCACACACTAAAAACAATCAATAGCACAACATTAAATCCTCAACATTCAGAAACAATATGGTCCCCATAATGTGACAGTAAAATAATATACTCCTCCAAGTGAAACACTTAAGGTACACTTTGTGGCGACAATGATGACACATGCGACAATGCATGAAAATTTTGAAATGGGTATAATACATGTTTATATGATAAATAGGACCCATTGGTACCAAATTTTCCTCTCACAATCACACAACAACTCTGCTTTTGAAATGTGCAACACTTCTTGTGCCAAAAGATGACACTTGCAAAAGTAAGAGAAGAGTGGAAATGGCACTTTCAAAAGTTTAAAGAAAAGGAAAGTGGCACATGTTAGTGTGAAGATAACATGAAAAATACACTTATTAAAGTGAAATCAAGAAAAAATGATAGTTGCGAATGTGAAAGCGACACTTGTGAAAACAAAGGTGCGCAAGAGCAACAATTAAGAAAACTCACCAGAATAGAAGTACATTTGCAATCAGAGTGAGGGAGACTATTAATGGAGAGTGCACACTGACTGTCAACATGCGTTGTGTAGTACATTGTGCTTATGGATTGCGCAGTCACTGTCACTAGTGATTGCACAAGCTTTCTCTTAAGAGTTGCACAATGCCTATGTAAGCTTTCATTGAAACAAGTGCACTTGTAAATTCTTCAAAAACTAAGGATGCGTAAGCAAGTGACTTTGAAACTTAGAAGAAGACTCAATAATTTACAAAACATTAGATGACCATGAAGTGATCATAGAACGACAAATCACAAGATCCTCAGTAGGCTCCAAAATTCAAGTGTAAGCAAAATTTTGGAGGGTGTTTGTCACAACAACAACATCTTCCTATAAAACCAAAAGGAAAATAAGGATCATATAATATTTCTATGAAAAAAATATTGTAGAAATTTTAATTCGGTAGTTTTTGGACTAGTGTATGCATAAAATAGAAAAATAGAATTTAGCAATAACATTTTTTAAATGATTTATATTTATAATAATAATAATTATTATTTTATATGAATTTTATATTGCAAGTCTTACAATGCTCCTTACTTATTTCTTTTGAAATACTTGCATGCTATAGCATACTTGGATTCATTGGATTTGTGTTAATATTGTAAGTGATAAAAGTTCTATATATTATTTCAATTATATCCCTCATAGCAATATAAAAAAAATTCCACATGTCATTAAATTTCCATTACTCTAGATGAAATGAAGGTCAATTCATCATCATTTATATCTTTTGTAACTTTTTTTTTATTCTTAGGAGGGCCTTGTGTTCCCTAGTTGTTGTTCCCTACAAAACATTCATCATATACTGGGTAAAATGTTTGAAACCTTTTATATATTATTGTTAGTAGATAGGGTATTCCATGCAAAATGAAAACTCCAATAAGCACTCACACAACCAGATCAAAGATCACAATGCCAGTAATTTTACACGGTTAGAACTCTTTGAGAGGGAAATACTTCATGACCTCAGCCAACATGACCACTTGAGGCAATTTAAATAATGCCAAAAAAATACCTTACATAAGAGGTTTCTCACAATCAATCATTAAAAATTACCCTCCATGCCCTTTAAGTAGAGATCATGGACCAATTGGGTGTTAAACCATGAATTAATAGTGGTTAGTATCATGGAGAATATGAGATTTCATATTACTCTATGTCTAGAGCATATCATGACCATCGATGTACAATGAAACTAATGAATACCAAAGGAACACACTAAGAAACACAATTTTACCTAAAAGACACATTAGACCAATTTGAACTTAAATAACTTCCAAGTGTCTAAATATCCTAACACCCCCCCTTAAGAAAAACTTGATATAGAATTGAAGGATTTACAAAGATGACACAATAGGAGAAGGAAGTAAGCATTAGAGCATATCCCCCCTTAAAGAAAATTCCTTGGACTCCTAACATATATTAAAGTTTAGGAACTTTGCTTCTATAAGATACTTTTAGGAAATGTTTGCAACTTGATCACATGTTTAAGACAAAAGTGAAATTCAATAACTCGATCATGAATGAGTTTTTTTATGAATTGTAGTTGTAGCTCAATGTGTTTGTTGAGCTAATGTTGAACTAGACCTTTAGAGATCTTGATGTTACTCTGATTTTCACGCCAGAGGGTGGTCATATGTTGTTGTTGGAATCAAAACTATGAAAGGATATGTCAACATCACAACACTTCCTTACTTGCATTAATTGTTGCTTGGTACTCTACTTCTATTGAAGAAAGAGCAATAACCTACTACTTTTTACAAGCCTAAGTGATAGGTTTGGAACCAAGACTAAAAACATAACTTATAATAGACTTATGATCATCAAGGTTTCCAACCCAATCTAAATCGGTAAAATAAACCAACAAAGAAATCCTCGTTGAATTATTAGGAAGCAAGACCAACAACAAAGGAAATATTAAAACATGTATGAGAATTCCCCATTACCAAAATCTCAAGCTTGAAGAATTTATATTTTCCTTCTATTTAAATGGGAATTCATGATCATATAAGAAACTTATGGAAATCTATATGTTAAATGGTTTAGAGAAAAAAATAAAACATACTTTATTATTTATATAATTTCATAACCCACAAGATCAACAAATATTGTGTGTGTGTGACAACCCCACCTAACAGCCCCACCTAAAGTTCCCATGTAAATGGCATCGTGGATGCATAGTAAATATTGTACGACGAATTGAAACAAAGAATGGGGACTAAGTCAGGGACGCGAATTCCAGAGCTGGGAAGAGAGTCACTTGCTTGGGACGCCATGGTTTCTTGTGCTACGAAGAAACCTGAAGATGTAGGAAAAACATTAAAGACTGGATGATGTTGAACTTGAAGGAAAAAATATCTTGAAATTATATGAGAAGAAAAGAGTTATGCAGGCCCAAATTTCTTGGGAATAAACCACAAGAAAGAGGGAAAGAAATTTATGGAAAATAAAATTGCACTGCAAGCTCGGAGGGACACACGAGTAATGATGGCCGAAGAAGAAACCAAGAAAGGTTGAACGTGAAAGAAAAGAGAAAAAATACAGGAGCAATGGGGGGAGAAGGAAATATAGTGTGGAGCGGAGGGGAGTTCGACATGATCTCTCCATAGGCAATGCCAAAGAGAAGAGAAGAGAAAGGGATTGGATCTTGATCCTTGGAGGCTATGGGATGAGATAGAATCCCTGGAGCCCTATAATAACTTGGGTCCCTTAGGTCTATAGGCTGAGACAGAGGTCTCTAGAGCCCTATAATAGCTTGGGTCCCTAGAGGCTGTGGGTTGGGATAGAATCTTTGGAGCCTTGTAATAACTTGGGTCCCCTGGAGGATGTATGTTGAGATATGAAGCTCTGGAGCCCTATAATAACTTGGGTAGAGGCCATCCCGACGCAGAATCTAAGGAAGACCTAAGACTAATGCTTAATTCCCATATGGCACAGAGGATTATGGACTCCCTGGAAGGGGGTGAATAACTGTGAGAACACATTGGGGTGAGGTTGGGCACCTATGGACTCCCAGTGTTGACCAAACAAGAAGTTTCTAGTGGGAGGGATTGAGGAAGGAGGTACAATGGAGTCCCAAAATCCAGCGACAGATTTATGTGTTAGTCCCTGAAGTGAGCATTTACCCCAGAATCTAGAATCCGTCTCGGGGGTGATGGTTGCAAGTGGTTGTGGCTGCAACTATCTACGGTTGAGTGGAGAGTCCTTGTCCCAGACTCAGTTACCCTGCCTACTCCAAGATAAGTAAATGTGTATTCTATTTATGCATGCTGAATGATGTTATTATATTATGGATAATGGTTTGAATATAGGGACTAGATTGTACTGATGAAGACTCACTTATGCATTATATCCCTTGTGTCTTGTGTGATGTATTGAATGGTTGCATCTATGTATGTATCTTTGTGGAATATATGATCGAATGTGTAAGGAAGATGAAAGATGAAGATACATTATTAAATGCTAAACAACATGCAAGAGACATTTGGTACATATAATCATATTATCTGTATGTTAATTGAGACCAAGTTTTAATATAGCATCGAGCCATGAGATCTTGAGTGAATACTTGAAGAGTAGTGTGTTCTGAGACCCATTTATTAACATTATATTACATAATATACCTGATACATAACAGGGTCTGTATTTTTCTTATGAGTCATTTGTGGTCACGTTACAAGTTGTTGTGTTGCTTGACAAGTATGGTGTTAACGCCAAATGAAAATTTTCCCTATTATCAGTTGAGCCACCATATTTACCTAAATGGCCCTCAGCCTTGCATATTTAGTATGTTGTATACTTGTTGTTGGTGTCGAAAGGTGATAGCTAAAGCACCTAAAGGATTGAAGCAACAACATGGAGTTGTTTACAAGCCCAACACAAGGTATGGCACTATTAGATATATGTTAGTTGATACGTTGGATTCTGGGGGGAAGGCTAAATTTGGCAACTCAAAGCTCCATGAGGTCTCAAAGACATGACACGTTAGTCGGGTGGGTCATTTCCGGGAGGGATCCAAATGTTGGAAGTCAGGGAGTCAAGAGGCACTTAAGTCGCCACAATGTATGTCTGTCCACACACACACACACACACACACAAACATATATTACATGCACGTGAGATGGTGTATCTATGTATGCTCGTATGAAGGGAAAAATAATAATAATAAATATATGTATTCTATAATACATACTCCTTAGAAGGAAGTTCGCCTAAAATTCTTGCCCCATTCATCCAATGTAATTCAAGGGGTTGGGTACATTATAGAGTGGTATAAAAGAATATAGGTTCAATACTTGGACTGGATGGGCTTTGTCACGAGCACGTGAGGAATTTTTGTTGCATAATACTGAGAAAATTTGACTGTGTTCACTAATTGATTATTAAAATAATGCTAATATAAATTAAAATTCTTATGGGAGAAGGAATTGTAACTGTGGATACATTTTATCATTATTATGTCTTAATTGCATGACTGAATGACTATTGCATATGATTTATAAGTGATTTGAATGTTAACAAGGTTTTTTTGTATCACAGGAACCCCACGATACTTCAAGAATACAAACTCATTGTTGAGTCTTGAAAATGTCATTCATTTCCATTACACTTTCACTATTATGTCCATTATATCACCTCCATTTCACTACTATGTCACCACATTCATCCCACTTTCATTATCATTGGGCCACCTTTATGTTTTTCCAATATTTATTATTTCTAAGCCTTTTAAGTGAATTTGTGGTTAAAAATTAGTAAATAATGTGCATATGCTTATACCTAACAAATGGGTTGAGATTGTTGATATGTGTAGGTTGAAAGGAGGCTTCTAGAAGACCCTTATGTGGCACTCTAAGGCCAAATTCGAATTTGAGTGGAAAGAATCATGGGATCATGAGGATATGTGTCACATCTCCTAATTGTATTGTAACTCTAAAAACACATGTGTCTTATCAGTTCCTATTTTAATTAGGACTCTAGAGGTAGAGGGAGAGATTCATGGATTCTCATTAATGAGATGGCTTCTCATCTTTTTGTATAAATAGGAGATCTCTCTCCTTCATTTTGGGAGCTTAGCTTATTAGTCTTTTAGCTTAGAGCTTAGAGCTTAGAGTTGGGAGTTCTTAAGTCTTTTTAGCTTGTGAGTTTGTAGTTCTTCCTTGATGGCTTTTGAAAGCTTTGGAGAGCTTTGTTGTACTTTGTAATTTTGAAGAATTTGAATAAAGCTTTGATGTTCTCAACATGGAAGGAGATGTGAAGTAGATGTCATGAAGCATATTAGAATGTAAGGTAGAGTAGATTTCATTTTGTAAATTTTTCTTTGATTTCATTATGTCATTTGATTGCTTTCAAGTTGGTAGATTAGATTTTTCATTCATGCAATTTTAATTCATGCAAGTGTGTTCAACCGGTTGATTGTAAGTTAGTAATGCACATAGCTTTTTAATGACTAATGACATGACGGAATCATCTTGTCCTTCTGCTGATTTATTTTTTTTGAGTTCTAATTCCAGCATTGTTATTTCAATCAGTTTTGTTTTGCTCATTTACTTTCCTGCGATTTAGATATCATATTGCTTAACTTGTTCATGATTGCTTCCCATAAGGTAGATTGAGCTGAAGGGTAAAGGATCAGAAGAGTTGAAGTAGTGTGATTAGTTTCTTTTATGCAATTTAATTTCTTGCAATTTAGATATCATATTGCTTAACTTGTTCATGATTGCTTCCCATAAGGTAGATTGAGCTGAAGGGTAAAGGATCAGAAGAGTTGAAGTAGTGTGATGAATTAGTTGATTTTCTTTCAGTCTTTGAATTGCTTTAAGTTCAAATTTTTACTTTCTTTTTCATACAGCAGCAAGGATACTGGGTTTCATAGTCACTAGCTCATTGATTGGTTGTTGCATTCCATTTTGATTGAAGTAGCTGTTATAGCTCCAAATCTCACTCTTATGGTTTGTGATGCTGCACTCATGGCCTAGGGCAACCCCTCCTTCCAGACCTGGTCCTAAAATTTAAAAAACAGTGTTTTATCCCTTATACGCGACATTGCCCTGAGTTAAACGCGTGTACACGCGGGTCTGTGTATACCCAACCCGCGTGTATGTATTAAAACACTTAAAAAAATAAATAATTCCTTATTTTCGGGCGGAGATCGCGGGTTTTACCTGCTGATCACCTGTTAGTGCCCGTGGCCCAACTGTTCCCAACCAACTCCTAACTAAAAAACTACTTTGGAGATGGTATAAAAAGACATCAAAGGGAAGGCCTAAGGGAGAGAAAAGAAGAGCAAGATTATTATGCTGAGATTTTCCCCTTAGACCAGGTCTGAAGTCCTTGGTGCCTTCTGCACTTCCCCCATTTTGTATAGGAAACCCTTGTTTCCATGTGTATTGGTGATCATTCATCTTTTATATCACCATTGAGTAAGACTTGGAAGGAGCTCTTGTTGGAGGCTTGAGGCTGGAACGAATCCGGGAGGAAGCTTTGCTTGGAGCCTGCTGAAGGTGTTTCAGGTGAAATCTTTCCGTTATATGTACTTTACTTGCCTTTATATAAAGAAACACGTCTTGGTTCCCGAAACAATCTTTCTTTATGCTTATGAGATTCTTGTCTTGAATTCTTATGCAAGTAGTTACTTAAAGATTTTTATAACTAACTTTATAGCATGAAGATGGTTGTCATATAAGTATTTGTCCATGTACTGTTGTGTTCTTTGATTTGTTTGTTTTACAGGTCAAAGGAGAAGAAGGGAACTCCAAGAAGGGTTTGGACCCCAAAGGCCTTCTCGAACGTAGGACCTTAGGTACGTACCCTAAACATTAGAATTTGCTTACAGTAAAGATAATGGCTGTGTGTGTGTTTCTTTGAATAAGCAATTTTCAGTCTGGTAGAGTCTTAACCCAAAGGACCCTAGGGGTACTTTCCCCTCAACCAGAATTGGCGACTCCACTGGGGACAACACTCTTGTTGTTCCTAGTTTGGGTAGTCTTCAAGCCAATCAAGGCTCAGCCCCTCTGTTTGCTGGCTCTGACTGTCTGATCAGTTCTTGAACTCTAAGCTTTTCCAGTTTTTTCAGTCTGTGTTTTTTATTTTTCTTGAAAATCTTCAGATACGCTATTTTCCTAGATTACAGAAGCGTATATACGCAAGTTGTACTAAGTGAACCCGCGTATACGCAGGTTTCCTCAGTTACAGTCGCGTGTACACGCACTCTGCACATCACTGCAGTCGCGTATATTATCTAATTTTCAAGATTTATAAATTTTCTTTTTGCTGAATGTTTGTCTGGTGGTTTGGGTCAGTTTGAAGCAGTCATTTTCCAGTAACAGTCCTCTGTTTAACAGGGGGCATCTTGTTCTGAACTCTCTCTAGTTATAAGGAGTATTAGTCTTGTTTTCGTTGATTGCAAGCGTCATTGTTTTTTGACACACAAGATTTCTGGTTAAGAGTCTTGACTGCTCTGTTTTGGCAGAGTAGGAAGATTGGATTCAATCTTTGTGTTCATTTTGTTTTGGTGACCCTTTTGTTTGCTTAACGAAACCATTTTTGTGACCATTTGCTCCTTCGTTTCGGGAAAGTTGTTTGTTACCATTTCCTTGAAACTAGTCTTTTGATCTTTTGGACTTTCATTGCTGCTTTTGATTGTCAAGAGCAATTTCAAACACATTTATTTTTGTTGGGTTTTCATCATTTGAAAGGTGTCAATTCGCAAAAGTGTTTGGTTGCCTATTCTTCAATCATTAGTGTCAGTATTTTTGAGAGCATTCTTTGAAAAAGACTTCTTTGCTTGTTGTTTGAAAGAAAATCTTTTGAAAGTTTTAAGTTTCGCTTTCTTAAACTTGCTTTTCATTTGATTTCCTTTTTTGCGAAGTGAAAGTGCTTTATGTTTATCTTAGAACTTGTTTTTATTGTTTGGACGAAATGATTGGTAGCACATCATATTCTATCTAAGCATTTTAGTGGCAAGACAAATTTGATAAGTGAGCAACTTTCCTTCTTTGTTTGCAGAGTAGTCTTAAAATCTTGCATCCACATATAGTTCTTGCATTAGCATAGCTTTGCATCCCCTTTTAGGCATGCATAGTTTTGTTAGCTTTTGTGAGTGTGGAGTCTGAAAAGAAAGCAAAAAACTTTGTTTTATTTGAAGTTCCTCTGAACCCTGTAGAGATTACTTTTCATCGAAAAATGAAAATTGCATGTGCATGTAGCTAAGTTTTATTAATTTCTTTTGTGTCCATAAAAACACCACAAGTTTCATCTCCATTACCTTGTGACTTAAAGAACAACCTAATAAAATCAAGCGCTAATTAAAATCCACTAGAACTTTTTGTTTTAGTCAGTTACACCAACAAGTTTAGGATTTTAGGGCCTTGGATTAGGCGAGTGGAGAGTTAACTCTCCAAGGCCACATAAAACGTGAAACATAAGAGTCTGAATAACAAGAGAAAATCCAATAGCGTTAGGAAGACCAGGAAAGCTCCGGATCTGGGAGTTAAGCACGAGGGTCTGTGAAGACAGGGAAGAGAGATACCCCCTCTCCTACTTGTCCGAACTTAACTCACGACTGTTCCGCCTGGTTTCTGCGACGAGTTGGTACCCATAGTTGCCTCTCCTAGGGATCTACACAGGTGGCTGCGGAGGGGAATCCCGTGGCACCTGAGGTTGACGTTGTATCACTCTCGACAGTACTACTGGAGGGCACCCTTACGAAGCTTGGGGGCTTGCACCGGTGTAGGCTGTTGTTAGGAGGTCAGCGTAACTTCCTCTGTTACCTTCGCTGATAGGACTGGGCTGTCATTATCCCAGACTATCTTCGGAAGGCCCCTGACTCCACTTTCTTGTATTTTGGTGTCTGGTCCTCATCACCCGGAGCGGAAATACTTGGAAGTTGTTTGACTGGCTGATATCTTTAGGGACTTTTTAGTGAGTGCTCTTTGCTCCTTGTATATAGTCGGCTTTAGGTATTTTTGTCTAGTCACATTTGGACTTTGTGTTCTGAGTGACTGGCTTACCACTCTACCGATCTTGAAAGGCTTTTGGTTGTTCTTTCAAAAGTTGTGGAGTTGCCTCCTCAAGGGCAATGGTTTTGATTGCTTATCCATATTCCTTGAAAAGTTATTTCTATATTCCCGTAAGGGAAGGGTCTTTGGAACAGTTAGATATGGCCAGTATTCCTGTGGAAACCAACCAAGGTGCCCTCCCAAAAGGGGATCCTTGTGCTTTTCCTTTCTTTGGAAACGTTGGTACTCCCTTGATGGCCACTTTGAATATTCCTGGGTTGAATGTTGGACTACCCGTTTGGCTGTGGTCCACTCCGAATATTCCGAATGCTCTTGAAGCTTCTCAGTTGAATGCTTTATTTCAAGGGCATCACATGGGTGCTCATTGTTCATCTTCTCTCAAAGAGAAATCTGGGGTTCCTTCTTCTCCTCCTTCTTGTCACAAGAAATCTAAAAAGAGGAGAACGAGGAAGTCAAAGAAGAAGAATAATTCTATCCTTTCATCTTCAACCTCTGCAAGTCATGTTGGAGATGAGCCTTTAGCCACTGCAAGTCATGCTGGGGGCACAAGTCTAGTCACTGCAAGTCACACTAGCACTTCATCATCAACCTCTGTGAGTCATGTTGGAGATGAGTCTTCAACCGCTGCAAGTCATGCTAGGGGCACAAGTCTAGTCACTGCAAGTCACACTAGCACTTCATCATCAACCTCTGCGAGTCATGTTGGAGATGAGTCTTCAGCCGCTGCAAGTCATGCTGGGGGCATGAGTCTAGTCACTGCAAGTCATACTAACAAAGAGTCACCGACCTCTGCAAGTCATGTTCAGGACACTCCGCAAACCACTGCTAGTCATGTTGGCGAAATGGCGGTTGATAAGAAACCTGGACGTAGAAGTTTTAAACCTAAGTTCCCTTGTAAGATATGCAAGGGAGACCATCTCACTCATTTATGCCCTGGTATTCCAGAGGTTCAAAGGATATGGTCCGAGTCTGAAAGTACTTCTGCTCCTAGATCTGATATGGTTTCTCATCAATCCCATCAACCATCGGTTGAAAATGTGGTAGAGCCAGTGCAATCGCTGGCCGATTACACTCCTCTTTTGGGGGGTGAAGTGCCCAATAAAAGAGTCTGTTTGATCTCTAGTACAGAGTCTTCTAGTATAGGGGGCATTCCGGTTACTTCGAATGTTCCCCCTCCAAGTGCTAAGAGTGTTTCCTTTGATTGGGATAGTCTTGTTGAGCCTCGTCTTCCTTCCGCTGCACCTTTCCAAATAAAGGTCAGAGTTAATTCCACAAATGTCTATCGATGTATGGTGGATGAAGGATCCTCTACAAGTATTATATCCTCTTTGACTTGGAAAGCTTTGGGTTCCCCAAAGTTGTTGACAGCTCAGAGTCAGTTGTTAGCCTATGATAGAAGGCCTGGTGCATCTATGGGTGTTCTTCCTCAAGTGCCTATCACTTTAGGTGGGAAGACTATTTTAATCGATATGATGGTGGTTGATAGCCCTTTAGACTTTAATATGCTACTTGGGTGTGATTATGTCTATGCTATGAATGCTGTGGTGTCTTCACTCTTTCGAGTAATGTGCTTTCCTCATAACGGGAATATTGTCACTATTGATCAGCTTGCATCTGATAATCACCACCCTAATTCGACTTTACTGCAGAATGCCACTTAGTTTGTTCCAAGTGTTCAAGTAGACTCTACCCCACCACGGGTCAATTATGTGGCATTGAATCCTCAATGTTCAATCGCTTCTAAGAAGGATCCTTTGACCTATTATTCTCCTTCTTGGGACTTGGTCCCGGCAGTTGACCGAGAGATTCTTCCTATAGGGACATGGGACCCTTTAATTCCCTCTTTTAATCCTTGTAGTTCTCATGATTTCTCAGATCTTGCTTTGCCTTCACAGGAGGAACTCTTTGAAGCCATGAGTTATGACTACCAAAGGAGCCCTTGGCCTGAGCCCTACAAGGGGTTTGTTCAGCAAAACTATTATGCGTAAGCCGCAAGGCTGCGTGGTCCCCTGTACCATATTGTATATATGAGGTACGCATTTTCAAGTTTCGTATTCAATAACACAAATATCTTATATGAAGTTTATATGTGGGATGTATTAACTTCGTGTCTAGTGTTCCTATTTATGTTTACAGAACTTGGAAGATTTCTCCTTTGGAAGTTTATGGTTGGTCCGTTCTGACAGGTATTGGTTCTCGAAACTGGCATATAGGTTAGGTTTTTCCGCCTGCATTGTGCATTTATCAATTTCCTTTCCCATTTTGCCTTAGGATCGACCCCACCAAGTTATGGTGCGGAACCTTCTCATTGCTTAAAAGTATCATTACTTGTGTGGTAAAGCCTACCTTATCATGGGTGCCCTAGTTAGTACCTTTTTGTCACTTGGCACTCATGCTGATTTTTCATCCCTAGGCTCGGGAGTCCTCTTTAGTCCCGCCATGACTTATGCGTTGAAGACTCATTCCTCTTTGCTTCTTCGCTTCATTCTGGCCATATACCCTAGAGGCTCCTATGTGTGTTGAGTTGTACTTCTGCATTGCATGTTGACCATTTGCACCTTTTGGCCTAGAGCCGGCTTCACTTGGACTCGTGTTTAAGCCAACTTTTTACCATGACATCTGCAAAATCAACCTTGCATACCTTTGACTTCTGCAGCTTGACATACCCTGATCCGTGGAAGGAACATACCTCTGAGTGTCACTGACCAGTTTTCACCTCCCTGCATTGAGCATAGGAACGTTCCTTTCCCAGGAACTAGATCATCTGTTTCACCGACACTCGTTCTTTCCACTGTACCATAGCATTCTTTTATTCTTTTTCCGGCTTAACAAAAAAAGACAAAAAAAATAAATATTCCAAAAAAGAGCGGGAACAGGGACATTATTTCCATTTATTGTTGGCAGCTAGAGTCAGTCGTGTCGCCCTTGAACAAAGCACTCAAAACAAAGTCTCCTCCGCATGGGTGGGATTTAGTTTGACTTAGGTATGCCATAACCTTGTTATTGAGTCAGTTCTCCCCCGATTGGTTATCTCTTCCAATCATATGGAGGGTTCGTTCGTGCCTCCTGCATGGCGAACTTATACAGAGTCATCATATGCTGCCACATAGTCACATTGAGTCGTGCTTTTGTTCAAGGGAAGTTAGCCTGAGTCGGCCTTTCTGCGGTGTCTCTTGACTCATTTTTCAGTTGGCCATCCCTGGTTGTCAGTATCATGTCTATCATCACATCAGCTATATTGGTCCTTTACTCGTGCCGGTTTGAGAAGGTCCCCAATGACTTCTTGCTGGCGGGTCTTGTCCTTATCGACGACGACACCTTGCTCTGAGGACAGGCCTAGAGCCGCACCCTGGCCCTATTTTCATTATTGATAGGTCACCTTGTGCTTAGCATCGATCAGTATCATGGGTCTTTGACTGAGTGGTTTCCCTTGTGTTCGACATCAGCATACATTATCACACATTGGGATTCGTGCAGTACCTTGGTTTCCATTTGACCCTATTGGTGGATACCTCGCCTCTGTGTCAGCTTTCATTATTGGTTGGTTCAGAGGGTTTCTGCCGTGCGCTAGCCACATCTTGTGTACGCCGTAAACGTACTTTGGTTGGGTTACTACATCTTTTTCATCCGATTCCGTCCACATTATTGGCCTACGGGTTACACTCGCGCTAGATTGATGGAGGATGCCTTAATGCCTTCCTTCTAGCGGATCTTTCCCTATCAACTCCGACTCATTGCTCTGGGGCAAAGATCTAGAGTCCATTTGGCAGTACCTTGGGGTTTGCAGTCATTAGTGGCAGATCCTTCGCTATCGACAGTGGGAAACCATCATTGTCTCCTGATCGATAGATTCTTATAGGTGTTCGACTTCAGCTCATCTATTCACACTTGTTAGATTGTATTGGGTACCTTGACGCTCATTATCATTATCGGTGAGTAGTCTCGCGTTTGTTAACGGTATACATCAATGACCGGTAATCAAACGATTTCTCACATGGTCGACTTCAGATCATTTATTCCCATGGTGTAGAAATGTACCACGGCGGTCGGTGAAGACCTCAGGTTGTATCAGCATTCATTGGTTCACTTGACAGTTGCTCCTGTTGCTACTAGTTGATACCACTCCACTTTATATGTTGCAGTCAGTCATGGCGACATTCTATATGCTGGCACCTGAGTTTGCAGTGTAGTACCATCCTATTCCATCATGTTCAGTTGGTACCTTTTGGGATCAGTCTTTGATATCAGTGATCCGTTGCATCTTTCAGCATCATTGACAGTCTTATATGTGATATTCAGACATGTACTTGCTCCTTATGATCAGATGATCCATTATGTATCTTCCAGTCATTTATACTTGTATACTTAGTGGATCCGCTTGTACTTGATATGCAGACATGCTTTACTTTTTCTGAGCATGGGTATGCCCGCCTCAGACAGTGTTTCTTTCTGATCTCCTTTTGGTGGCTTGGCAGGCTGAATTCTGGTGAAGTCCTCCTCGGTTTTTCGACAAGACTTCCTTTCCATGTTCTTACATAATATATTTCGGCCATCATGTTCCCCTTCTGACCTCATACATTAGGGGGCATCTGTTATAGCTCCAAATCTCACTCTTATGATTTGTGATGCTGCACTCATGGCCTAGGGCAACCCCTCCTTCCAGACCTGGTCCTAAAATTTAAAAAACAATGTTTTATCCCTTATACGCGACATTGCCCTGAGTTAAACGCGTGTACACGCAGGTCTGTTTATACCCAACCCGCGTGTATGTATTAAAACACTTAAAAAAATAAATAATTCCTTATTTTCGGGCAGAGATCGCGGGTTTTACCTGCTGATCACCTGTTAGTGCCTGTGGCCCAACTGTTCCCAACCAACTCCTAACTAAAAAACTACTTTGGAGATGGTATAAAAAGACATCAAAGGGAAGGCCTAAGGGAGAGAAAAGAAGAGCAAGATTATTATGCTGAGATTTTCCCCTTAGACCAGGTCTGAAGTCCTTGGTGCCTTCTGCACTTCCCCCATTTTGTATAGGAAACCCTTGTTTCCATGTGTATTGGTGATCATTCATCTTTTATATCACCATTGAGTAAGACTTGGAAGGAGCTCTTGTTGGAGGCTTGAGGCTGGAACGAATCTGGGAGGAAGCTTTGCTTGGAGCCTGCTGAAGGTGTTTCAGGTGAAATCTTTTTGTTATATGTACTTTACTTGCCTTTATATAAAGAAACACGTCTTGGTTCCCGAAACAATCTTTCTTTATGCTTATGAGATTCTTGTCTTGAATTCTTATGCAAGTAGTTACTTAAAGATTTTTATAACTAACTTTATAGCATGAAGATGGTTGTCATATAAGTATTTGTCCATGTACTGTTGTGTTCTTTGATTTGTTTGTTTTACAGGTCAAAGGAGAAGAAGGGAACTCCAAGAAGGGTTTGGACCCCAAAGGCCTTCTCGAACGTAGGACCTTAGGTACGTACCCTAAACATTAGAATTTGCTTACAGTAAAGATAATGGCTGTGTGTGTGTTTCTTTGAATAAGCAATTTTCAGTCTGGTAGAGTCTTAACCCAAAGGACCCTAGGGGTACTTTCCCCTCAACCAGTAGCTGCATATTTACACTTTTGTTCAAGTACTAATTCCACCCAATAGCATGTTTTGAGATCTTTTGAAGTGCTAAAGTTTTGGAAGTTACCATTAGGGACTTAGGCCTTAGGCCTTGTCTTGAAATCTCTATCCATACTTGTCCTTTAAAAGTATTCTTAAGACCTTAGAATAGGATTTCCATTTGCATTAGACACTTGAGGAAACCAACAAAAACAAAACCCCAAAACAAAATAAAATCTATAAAACAACGAAGTAAGAAAAAGGTTAACTAAGCACATATGGTGCACCACACTTCATCAGTTTACGATACCCGGATTGATAATTTATGTAGAGCAATTTAAGACGTTAAATTGACTAGACACTCATGCTCCTAAATTATGTTCAAAATGTTGTTTTAAATGTCTAACAATGTGTGTGATTGACAACAAGGTCATGACCAACATAACATAGAAAAGATACAATGATGAGAATTGGTATGGTTGAATATAGTTCTGATCAGTCCCAACATGGAAGTGATGGAGTTAGAACTAATGGTGAAGAGAGATCATTTAGCACAGGGTAGGAAATCAATCCTAGGATTGCATGGATACTCTAAGGAGTCTTTAGGATGAGGTGAGAAGCTTCAAGGTTGATAATGAGAGTTTCGTAAGAGCCGAGGAGAGGCAGAAAGATATTAATGCAGTCATCCCGCAAAGTATCTTGAATTTTCAAAGGAAAAGGAAATATGAGGTGAGGACTAGGTGTAGAGACAGGAAGAGCCCTCGAGATTCAAAAGAGAATACCAATGGAGAAGATGTAAGTGAATTCTGAAAGAGGCCCAGGCAAGGTAGTGAGGAAACTATGTCAAGGGAAATTTTTTTGAGTACTCCAAGAGGAAGGGCTAGAATGTAGGTACCTTACTCGTAAAGAACATATAATTCTGACACCTGGAGACATCATCACTCTTGCCACCATCGTTGCTCAGGAAGAAAGGAAAGGGAGCCTATGCTTGAAGAATTTAAATGGAAAATCCACTCACATTCGATAAAGATGTGAAGAAGGTAGAGGATGCAAAGGTAGGTCTACTAGGGATGAAGAAGTTCTTTAGAATACACGACTACTCTAATAATATGAAAGCCAGAGCTTCCTCTTACAATTTAAAAGGAAAATCCAATATTTGGTGGATTGAAGAATACTAGATATACCACTGAAGAGGAGGTGACATGGGATGATTTTGAGGATCCTTTAAGGGAACAATACCTATTGGAATGCTACTACAGAAATAAGGCAAAGTAATTTTATGAACTTAGAATGGGACAAATGAGTAGTGATGAATATGTCAGCAATTTTTTGGGGCTATTGAGATATGTTCCATATCTCAAGGATAAAAATATAAAAATCTAGAGGTTCATTAATGGATTTCATATGGTATTTAGAGATAATATTGAATTGTTAGAACCCTGGATGTTTAAGGATGCAATTAAGAAGCTAGAAAAATTCTACGAGAAAGCTAGGTGTAGGCCTGAAACTAAGAGTAATTGGGTAGCCAAAAGAACCTCCAGGTGAAATGTGAGTTGGTCTAGAGGGAACCTAGATGGAAAAGAGAGGAAGTGCCCAATTTAGACAAGACATTCTCAACAGAAGGGTAGAAACATTGTTAAAGGGAATCTACAACAACAAGCATCAGCACAACCCAATATTGAAGGCAGGGAACCACTTAAATGTTGGATTTGTGGTGTGAATCACATGAGAAGTGATTGTCCTCATCATCAAGGGATCAGAACAAAAATATATAGTGCTTAGGAAGCAAGCATGGTGGGAAACATTTCCCAGAGTATGCCACAGGTTTATGTGGCATCAGACAATCACCAAACGGATCACCAGGAATCCATCATTGAGATGTAAGGTAAGCTACAAGAGAAAATTATTTCTATTTTGATTTATCTAGGTTCTAATTATAGATACATCATTCCATATCTTGTCAAAAGGTGCAAATTGGACAAGGAACTGAACCAAGAACTATGGTTGGTTCAGTTGGATGCAGGGACAAAGAGAAGGATCAACCAATGGGTGAAATCATGCGTATTGGAACTCAATGGAATATTCACAATAAATCACCTAAATTTGATACCATTTGGTGGGTATGAAATGTTTCTGGGAATGGATTGGATGTACACACACTAAACCAAGGTGGATTGCTATGAAAAAGTAATAGAATGCTTGGATGAGAAAGGAACAAAGAACACATTGCAAGGTAAGAGAAATCCCATATCGGTGAGGATGATCACTGCCATGTAGGCCAAATGTAGTTGCAGGAAGGGATGTACATTTTTTGTAGTACACATTTCCAAAAATTAGAAACTCGACAGAGCAACAGAGAACAAGGGAACTTAGATGCTCTGAAGGTACACAGTCTTGCGACAATATGCATATTTATTTCCAGTATAAATTCTTGGATTATCCTCTGATAGAGAGATAGATTTCTCTATCGAGTTGATACTTAGAGCAACACCAACATCTAAGGCCCCATACAAGATGAGCATCCTTGAGTTGGTTGAATTGAAATTGTAGTTGAAATAAATGCTAGACAAGGGCTACATAAGGCCAAGTGTGTCTCCGTGGGGAGCATCAGTATTGTTTGTGAAAAAAAGATGGAACCTTGAGACTTTACCTTGATTAGAGATAGTTGAACAAGGTAACCATTAAAAACATGTACCCATTACCAAGGATTGATGATCTCTTTGACCAGTTAACGGGAGTAGCAATCTTCTCCAAAATTGACTTGAGGTTAGGATACCTTCAAGTGAGAATCAAGGAGGAAGACATTCATAAGACTACTTTCAGAATAAGATATGGGCACTACGAGTTCGTAGTGATACCTTTAAGAATTACTAATGCTCCCGCTAGATTCATGTGCTTGATAAACTCGGTATTATGACTATACTTGGACAGGTTTGTCATTGTATATGTGGATGACATATCAGTTTTTTCAAAAACAAATGGAGAACATGAGAACCATTTAGCAATTGTGTTATGTTTTTGAGAGAACACGAGCTCTATGCAAAGATTAACAAGTGTGATTTCTTCCAGACATAGATACACTACAATTGCACATCGTATCCAAGGATGTTATGTCGATCAATCGAGATAAGGTCAAAGCCATCAAGGAATGGCCAACTCCAAGAAATGTTGATGAGATTAGATCATTCATGGGTTTGACAAGATATTACAGGAGATTTATCCGAAATTTCTCCAAAATAGGACATCCTATTACAACCTTGCATAGAAAAGGGATGAGATTTGAATGGACAACACAATGTGTAGATAGTTTTTACTAGTTAAAACAATTCCTCATCAGTACACTAGTGTTGCGAATTACAGATCCTTTCAAAGACTTCATAGTGTGTACTGATTCTTGCAAGGAGGGACTCAGTGGAGTCTTAATGCAAGAGGGATATTTTTTTCTTTGAGTCCAAAAAATTGGGTAAACATGAGGAGAATTACGTAACATATGACTTGATATTGGCTGCTATTATTCATGCTTTGAAAATTTGGAGGCACTATCTCCTTGGTCGGAATTTCACACTCATGACAAATCATAGTGGGCTCAAATACTTGTTTGAACAACCAAAGTTGAATGTTAGGCAAGCTAGATGGTTAGACATGCTCAAAAAATTTGACTTCCGGATTAAGTATATAAAAGGCAAGGAAAATAAGGTTGTTGACACCTTCATATGGAGGATCCAAGTGAATCATTTGGAAACTATAATCTCATGTGTGACAAAACTAGATGAAAATATCAAAAGTGATGGACAATTAGATGAAGCATACCAGCGAGTAAAAGAGGAACTGTGATGAAGCAATGAGGATGGAGAATACCACCTCACTAAGCATGGTTTAGTCCATTTCAAAGGCAAAATTTATGTGCCTAACAGTGATGAGATAAAAGGTATGATCATGAGGGAATTTCACACTAATCCGTACTCAGGACATCCAAGGCATCAAAAGACCCTCACAACCATTAAAAGAAGCAACTACTGGCCAAATTTGAAGAAAGAAGTAACATAATTCATGGAAAAATGTTTGGAATTCCAAAAAGTGAAGGTCGAATGTAGACATCCTGCAATATTAGTACATTATATCCCCATCCCAGAATGGAAGTGGGATGTAATCTTCATTGATTTCAGCATGGTACTACCCAAAACAACAAATAAACATCACGCAATCATGGTAGTGGTGGAAAATATTAACAAGGTAGCCCATTTTGTGGCAATCAAATCCACCCATTATACTAGTGAAATAACACAAATTTTCATAAGGGAGATCATGAATCTACATGGCATCCTCAAAAATATCATGTCTAACAGAGATGCTAAATTTACTTCCAGGTTTTGGAAGGAACTATTCATAGGCTTGGGGATAATATTAGCATTCAACACTTCCTATCATCCACAGACAAAAGAACAAATTGAGATGATCAATTGGATCCTTGAGGACATGTTAAGGATGTATGTGATGCATAAACCCAAAAAATGGGAAGAATATCTTCAACTTGTGGAATTTATGTACAACAATGGAAACCAAAAATCCATAAGGATGAGCCCCTTTGAAGCATTATATGTCAGGAAATGCAATACTCCTATCAGTTGGAGTGACCCAATTAATAGAGTTCATGTAGGACTTGATATGCTTAAATAATTGGAACAACAAATTCAAATCATAAGGAAAAATATGAAGGTGGCATAGGATAGGAAAAAAGAGTTGTACAGATAAGCACTGGATCCACAAGGAGTTTCAAGTGGGAGAACACGTTTATTTGAGGGTTAAGCCCAAAAGGAGATCCTTAAGGGTGATGACATGTGGCAAGATGGCACCATGATACTGTGGGCTATTTGAAATACTTTAGAGGATAGGAATAGTACTGTATAGTCTAGCCTTACCTCCATCAGTTAGAGTTCATGATGTTTTTCATGTTTCTTTAGTTAAGAAGTATGTATAGGATTCTAATCATGTGATTGATTGGTCTATGCTATAGGTGGAATGAGATGAATATTTCCAATCAGAGCCAATGTTTCTTTTGGACTGGAGGAGTCTCATGATCTAGAACTGAGTTATAGAGAAAGTCAAGGTGTAATGGAAGCACTTTGGGTCATAGGAGGCCACGTGGGAGATGCCTGAAGCCATGAAAGTCAATTATCCTTTCTTGTTTTATGGTTAAAACAAGTATACAAATTTATAAATACTTTATAGAGTTGGGTGTATAAAGATCCACAAAACAATATGTATTGCATTTTGATTTTATGATTGTGCATGGGAAATTGAACACCGATGACGACATTCCCTCAAGGGGGAGGGGATTGTGACATCCCCATCCAAAGTTCCTATGTAAATGGCATCGTGGATGCATTGTAAATATTGTACGATGAATTGAAACAAAGAATGGGGAATGACCTAGGGACACTAGAGCTGGGAAGGGATTCACTTTATTTGGGATACTATGGTTTCTTGTGCTAGGAAGAAACCTAAAGACGCAAGAAAACCATTAAATATTGGTTGCTGTCGAACTTGAAGTAAAATATATATTGAAATTAAATGATCATAAAAGAGGTATGTAGGCCCATACTACTTGGGAAGAAACCACAAGAAATAAGGATAGGAATTTATGGAAAAATACGATGTGCTGCAGGCTCGGAGGTACACAACAGTAATGACGACCAAAGAAGAAACCAAGAAAGGTTGAATGCAAAAGAAAAGAGAAAAATTACAGGAGAAAGGGGGTGAGAAGGAAAGAAAATGTGGATCAAAGGGTATTTTGACACGATCTCTCCACATGTAGCACAAAAGATAAGAGAAGGGGATTTTCTCTTGATCCCTGGAGGTTATGGGTTGAGATGCTAGCCTCTCAAGGCTTCTAACAACTTGGGGTCCTTGGAGGTTGTGGGTTGACAGAGGTACTTGGAGCCTTGTAACAGCTTGGGTCCCTAGAGGTTGTGAGTTGGGATAGAATCTCTAGATCCCTGTAACAACTTGGGTCACATGTAGGTTGTGGGTTGAAATAGCAAGATCTGGCGCCCTATAACAGCTTGGGTAGAGGCCATCCTAAAGCAGAAGCTAAGGAAGACAAGGATGAAGACTAATGGTTAATGCCTAGATAACACATAGGATTATGGAATCTATGGAAGGGGATGAATCACTGTGAGAACACCTGAGGGTGAGGTTGGACACCTCTGGACTCCCAATGTTGACCAGGCAAGAAGCTGCCAATTAGAGGGATTGAGGAAGGAGGTCCTCTAGAGTCCCGGAAGGCAGCGTCAAATTGGTGTGTTAGTCCTTGAAGCGAGCATCTCCCCTTGACTATGGAATCTGTCTCAGGGGGTGATGGCTACAAGTGATTGTGGGTGCAACTGTTTATAGTTGGGTGGAGATTCCTTGTCCCAGACTCAGTTACCCTACCTACTCCAAGATAAGTAACTATGCATTTTGTTTATTCATGATAAATGATGTTATTGTATTATGGATAATGGTTTGAATGTAGGGACTACAATGTACTAATGAATACTCACTTATGCATTATATCCCTTGTGTCTTGTGTGATGTATTACATGGTTGAATTTATGTATGTATATGTGTGGAATATATGATCGAATGTCTAGGGAAGACGAAAGGAAAAGATACATTATTAACTGATAAACGCCAAGCATGAGACATTTGGTACATAAAAGCATATTATATTTATGTTAATTAAGACTAAGTTATAATATAGCATTGAGCCATGATATCTCGAGTGAATACTTGAAGAGTAGTGGGCTTCGAGACCCATTTATTAACATAATATTGCATAAGAGACCTTCTACATAGCAGGGTATGCATTTTTCTCGTGAGTCATTCATGGTCTCTTTACAAGTTGTTGTGTTGCTCAACGAGTATGATATTAACATTAAAGGGAATTTTTTCCTGGTATTAGTTGAGCCACCATCTTTACCTGAATGACCCTCAGCCTTGTATCTTCAGTAGGTTGTATACTTATTGTTGGCATCGTAAGGCCACAGATGAAGGCCCTGAAGGCTTGAAGCAATAATATGGAGTTGTTTGCATGCCCGACACAAGGTCTGGCACCGTCAGTGATCTGTTAGTCAATAGGTTGGATTGTAGGTGGAAGGCTCAACTTGGTAACTTGAAGCTCTATGAGGCCCCGGAGACGTGATATGTCAACTAGGCAGGTCATTTCTTGGAGGGAGCCAAACGTTGGAAGTCAGGGAGTCGAGAGGCCTCGAAGCCACTGCAGTGTGTGTGTGTGTGTATGTTACATGCACGTGAGAGGGTGTGTTGTATGTACACTTGTAGTGAGGGGTGTGAGAGGGTGTATGTATGTACACTTGTATGAAGGGAAAATAATAATAATAAATATAAGTATATTGTAATACATACTCCTGAGAAGGAAGTTTGCCTAAAAATCTTGCCCATTCCTCCAATGTAATTCGAGGGCTTGGGTACGATCTTTGTATCAATCACAAGGAATCAATGAAAGAGCACATATCTCTAAAGTCCAAATCATGACAATGTTTTGATTAGCTAATTAAAGCATTATATGAATGAGAACCTCAAACCAATTCAACATTCTAGGAAGAACTTTGGGTCTTCAAGGGTTTAAACCTTAGGTTAAGACCAACACTTACATTTCGTATAACATCATGGTGTGTTTAAGACGTGCTACATCTAGTGTGCACTAAAACTAAACAACCATTTGATAATTATACACACAAACGAGCTTTTGATGATTTTGCACTATAATAATCAACGAAGATGAAAAACCATGTACTAAACTCAAACCTTACAATCAGAACAAACATTATTCATTTATGTTGACTATGTATATAGTTGCTGCCAACAATTGAAATATTTGTAAAATAGGTTTGGAATCATCTCTATTTAAATAATATTTTACTCAAATAATCATTCTCTCTCATAAAAAAATGGATTGATGAAAACCAAATAACTTGCTATGAAATATATAAAAGGAAACAAAAACCAAAGAACTTACCATACGATATGTAAAAGGAAACAAATAAGATATTAATTGCAGTTACTCACACTAAAGGAATTTAACAAATATTCACTATTCAAATCTTTTAAAATTTTGAAACTTCTCATTATTATTATATTATTCTAAAATATGAATTAATCATTTTCTTACCTATAAAATAGATTTAGGAATCTTATAAGAATTTTTTATAGGAGAGAAATCGTAACAAGAACCATACAATTATAGTTGTCACTCACAATCACATCATGTTGTTGCTCATAAAACCTCCAAGCTTAACATAATAGCCCACAAACTATATTGGACAAGATAAGCTAGAGTTACCTTTGACAAACTCACCTACGGGGTTTGAACTAGTAACCTTTATAAACAAGTACTTTAACAAAACACAAAATCACCAACAAACCCTACCCTATAAGCTAACATTATAAGATAATTATAAATAACAAATAAACACATTTATTTAAATAAACAAATAAAATAGTTAATATTGAATACAAAACATAATGATGTTATAAATATTTGTTCACTCATGTGAATGCTTTTCATATAAACCTTTAATCACAAATCCTAAAAACACACTTAATTAAAAAGATGGTTAGTTAATGACCTCATTATAAATATTTGTTCACTCATGTGAATGCTTTTCATATAAACCTTTAATCACAAATCCTAAAAACACACTTAATTAAAAAGATGGTTAGTTAATGACCCTCATGTTAATGTAATTTTCAATTAGATTTTAAGATTTGAAAATTTAATTTAAAAATTTGACATAAACTATTAGAATATTATCTTATAACTAAATTCAAAACAATTAAAATGTAATTATTCACGATAAGTGAACAAAATATTAAGTTCAATGTTAAATGTCAACTTTATCAATGTAGGTACCGAGATTTTTCTTCCTCAACGTTTGAATCTCAATGTGATTTTCAAAGATTTAGTATAACTCAAATTCAATATAGGAAAAACATAAATATTAAAAATAGAATGATTAAATTGAATAAATGATAAAGGAAAAACATATATTAGAAGAAGAAAGAAAGTAAGAAATAAAACTTATAAATTTATGTAACTAAGTTTTAGCAATTACACTTATAACATATATTTCAATGAGATTGGAATAAAAATATAATTATAAAAATATATTCCTGAGAAATATATTACTTGACATGTCCTTTTCATTGATACTACTACTACTCTTTTTGTCATTATATTCTTAACTTGAGGGCATATTCACTTTTTATTTGAGATCTTATTAAATGTTGAAAGCATGTTGTAGATTGCATAGGGTAACATGTTATTGAAAACACTACTACCTTTTTGTCCCTGTCTTCTTAGCTTAGGGGCATATTCCCTTATTTAGAGATCTTACTAAATGTTGGAAGTGATGGTGTATATCGCTTAACATGTCTTTTTCATTGATAGCACTACTACCCTATCTTCTTAGCTCAGGGCATATCCTTTTTTTAAGGGAAGTAATGGTGTAGATTGAATAGGGTAACATGACTAAACTGTGAATTGATAAGTCTTCTTCATTGATAACACTACTATCCTTTTTGTCTTTATCCTTTTTGTCTTTATCTTTTTCACTTTTTAAGATATTCAGATATCTGAAAAATGTGGGGGCATATTCAGTTTTTCACTTTCAGATATCTTATTAAATGTTGGAAGTGATGATGTAGATTGAATAGGGATAACAAGGCTAAAATGTAAAGAGTGGGAGATGAAAGCACTTTTATTGGCAAAGAAATTTAAATTTGAAACCACAAAAATGGAATTTCTTACCTAGTCAATTTTATAATACAGCATATAACATTGAAGTGGAAATAGACACTCAAGGTAGAGGTAAAATATTTAATGTTAAAATTTGGACATATATTTGAATTAAAAAATAATTAAGGTAAAACATTTTTATAATAAAAAATATATAAGGAAATAACAAGTTTGACACTCAAAGGTAGAGGTAAATTATTTAATGTTAAAATTTTGACATATATATGAATTAAAAAATATTTAGTTAAAACATTTTTATAGCAGAAAATATATAAGTGAAATTTTATTAATTTTTTTTTCAAAATCTATTTTATAATTACATTTTTTTTTTTAAATATTAAAATTTTTTAGCCATCAAAGAAAATAGTTAGTGTAATACTCTCAAAAAGGTGAACAAAGAGGCGAGAGACAGTCTCTAGTATTTGAGTTGAAAATATTAAATAGATGTAATACTTAAAAAATCAATATTTTTTTAAAACCTAACTTATTATTTAAGATAATACATATATTATTTAAGCAAAATCATATTAGTTGGATATGCTTAAACAAAGACATACAAATCCATGTATGAGATTATGATACCATTAATTAGTGTAACTACAAACATAATTACTTATTTGATGAGAACCGTGATCTCAAAATAGGAACTAATTCTAAAACTCATATTTTTGAGCTTGAAATACCAAAATCAACTACTAGTTTGAAAAGTGGTGCGACCAACATCACAACTTTGTTGTTGTTAGGGGGGTTTTGGGATCATAATTACAAATTTAAAACCATAGTCTTTCCAACATATATCAATGCAAAAAAAACCTTCAATTCAATACTGAAATTGAAAATGGTGCTCCCAATAACACATCTATTTTTTTATGTGTCAAAATTACAACTTTTATAAAACCTATGTCTTTAAAAACCAACACACTTACAACAAAAATCTTAAACCAACTCAAGAGATATATATTTCTAAATATACATTTTAAATTTAAAATTATAATAGTAAACAAAATACTATATAAAAAAAATCTCTAAAATAAATAAAAAGACAAAAAAACCAAGTTACAAATATATGTTTCTAAATATATATTTTAAATTAAAAAAAAAAAAAAACAATTTTAAATGTATTTTTAAAATTATAAAAAAACTCTTTATTTCTATTTATCTTTAAATTTTAAATGATAAAAAAAACACATTTCTGTATATATATAATTTTTTAATATTTATTTTTCAAATTTCAAATTATCGTTTCTAATAGGTTTTTTCTTACCTTGCATAAGTATTTGGAATGAGGAAGTGTTTCCCAAATCGCTTTGCTTTATATAGATATAGATCTTAAAATTTGTTTTTTATTTTTCTTTTTAAATTATATTTTATATTTTATCTTGTATAAGGTTTTTGGAATGAAAAAATATGGGGCATTTGGACATAAATATTTGATAAAGTTAAAAAATTGAAAATGCTTAATTAAGATTGACCATATTATATATATAAAATAATTGAAATTAATATTATTTCAAAAAAATTGGAGTTCAATTTAAGAGAAGTCTATTTCTACTATGTGTTAGAATCTACTATGTGTTAGAATTGTTGGATAGTATTTATATTATAACAAATTTTAGGTATGCATTAAGACTTCATTGGTACATTAAAGAGTATAATAAGTACATTAAAAGCATAATAAGTCATAGAGGTAGAGAGTGAGTATGAAACAATTTATAATAACTGAAATTGGGAATCTTCTTCTTTATATACTTTAGAATTATCCATAGGTCTATAAGTATAAAGCTCCTAATAACTTTCTAATAAAAACTAAAATTTACATTTCATTGGGTGTCAGTGTATTTGATAAGTCCTTCTTGCCCTCTTGATCATTGTCATCCTTTATTAGCATGTTTAGATCCGGTAGCTTAGAGGAACTTCCACTTAGCTAATTGATTATTCCGTTTGTTTTCATATTTCGAAAGGCCCCTTGCGCTTTTGGGCATGATGATATTTTAGTTCTTTAAGAAGTCAAACATTTATTTTTTATTGTTATTAACCACCAAGTTCACTTTTGCTAAAATGACTCCATGATTAGCTAACAAGTTAACCTTTGTGTTGCTATGTCTTAGAAAATGAAAAACTTCATATTGTTCAAATTTATGAAGCAAACCTCTTATTCTTGCAAGGGGAGTCTTCAATTTGAAATTATTAAGGGAGGATCCTTTCAGTAGACAAAAAATGAGGAGAGAAGGGTCTCCTATTATAGTTAACTTGGTGACAATGATAGTGCTTGGAGTGTTAGTCACCAAAGAGTAATCTCAGGTCTCACCCAATTTACTCAATGAGTCACTAATTTACCATGGAAAAATAAAAAAGATAGTGCTTAGAGTATGCCTTGATAAACGCTATAAATTTTTGCTTGATTATTTGAAGATGAACCTAGACCCCAAGAATGCAAAATTTATCTTTCTCCTCTGAGATAATATATTCTCCACCACCCCTAATTTTACTATGTTAATATGTATATTCATATTAATAAATACCAATATTAAAATATACAATTACAACCTTATTGAAATGACTATAATAATGAAATTACAATTTTAATATATATATATAAAACTAACTTTAATAATACTATTATTTTATTATGAAAATATAATAAAATTCAATGATAGAGGTGATTAATAGTAGCAGTAAATTAAAATATTGATATATTAGAATTTTGTGTTTAATACTGCAACGAATAAATGTGCATTAAAATATATCTATATCCACAACTATAAAGTGAGTATTATTAAAAAAAATATTTAAATATTTTTGAAATAAATTAATGTGCCATTTAATTTTTCTAATGATATTTTAAATAAATATAGAAGAAATATTTGCAATAAAGTAAGTGACTTTGAAATAATTTAAGAAATATTAAATATATTTGAATTTAAATTTAATAACATTGAAAATTAGTAATGTTTTTTTGTTTGCTAAGTTGTATGAATCCTGAGATGATTGCATAATTAACCTTCAGCTTGAGAAACCATGACCAAGGGGCATCTAAGCTGTCAAATTCACCTAACGATCACACCCATCTTGGGCCATACCAACCCTTAACATGGTTGGATTTTTTCCCATAGAGTTTCGAACCAGTGAACTTCACATCATGGAGTGTAATAGCCTTGGTGAAAAATTTCATGTAATAAAAGTTAATAAAGGAAAAATAAGACCACGGTTAAGGGACACTTATTCCAAGCTGAATGTTGGGCAAAGATATCTTAGTGGGCATCACTAGATATGTGTTTGGTTTAAGGAAAATTGGCAAAGGCTAAGGCAAAGGCATTAAAAGGAAAAAAGGCATTTTTGACACATTTATTAATGAAAATAAAGGAAAATAAGAGAAAAGGAAGGTAAAAGGTCATAGGTTGCTTGTGAGGAGGAAATTGAAGGAAAATAATGGAAAATGAAGAAAATAGAGGCCTCATTCATAAAAAGGCTTCTAAGGATTAGTGGACAAGCTATGTTAACCTTTTGTCAGTTCAAGTTTGGATATCTTTCATTATTCTCTCTCTCTCTCACTCTTGGTCACTTAGAGTTTTCTTGGAGCACTCTAGCTTTGGATTAACGATGGAAAACCAAGAAAAGGGAAAGGGAGGAAAGCAAGGATCAAGGAAGAAGAGCAGGATCAATCAGCTTTAGCAGGAATACTTGCATGTGACCTTTTGCATGTGTGATTTCCTAGTTGGTTTGGACATGCATGGCTTTGCATGTTGGTGTATGGTTCTCTTACTGTTGGTGGCATGGTTTTGCTGAGTTATGACAATGGTTTTCAGCCCAGCCTTTCATTTTTACGGATACCATGGTGTTGGGATGTTTATTTTGGTTTTGACCTTTTGTTTTCCGAATGGATTTCAGAATCCGGGGCGGAAGTGTTCTCAAGGTTCATTCCCAAAGGCATAGGAATCCCTTGACCGATTTTGGCGGGATACATGGTAAAGGCTGAGGGATAAGTCTCGGTTTAGGGCCTAGTGATCCGGGTTTGGATTGCAGTAAAGCCTTATAGATGGGTCTTGGTTTAGGGCCTAGTGATATGGGATTGGATTGTGGTAAAGCATAAGAGACACGGAGACAAAAAATTCCTCAAGGATAGTGATGGATTCAAGATGGCATTCCAAGTTCGATTCGATTGTGATCAGAGCACTGACTTTTTTTTTTATCATGGTTTGGTGAGGGTGGAGGTGTTTTAACTTCTAGATTCCCTTAGTTGTTCTATGAGATCCCACATTCATGCTTGGAATATGGTATGGGGGTGACTTGATGAAAGAGAGATTTGGTTCAACCATGTCTATGGTTGGGTCGTAGGTGAAAGTCCCGAACCTAGTCGGATTTGCCTATCATTAATAAAAGCTAAGTTCTCTTACTTTTGCACTGGTTTATATGTGGATTTAATGGTTGCCATACCTCTGATATTTATATGGTTTTATGCTGGTCATAATCATGTTTACATGACTAGTTCATGTCATGGTTATTTCATGTATTTACTTGTAATTGTTAAATGAATGGATGCAAGACCTAATTGATGATATAATATATCAATGGAGAAGGAGGTGATCCCTTTGTTTATGTTCATAAGTTATTTTAGTCTTTTATGATTTGTCTTGTATCCTAGATCTGTAGGTTGCGTAGATGCCAAGTGTTTGAAAAAATGTCAGTCCCGATTGGGGATGATTAGACCTAGTTCTGAGGTTGATTTTTGATTTATCATCATTTTCATCATGTCTTTGATGGATTCTCAAGGTTGTAGTAAGTTCTGGGCAGAGGCTGGGATACTGGGCTAGAAAATTGGCTCAGATCGCGGGGTCGCTAGCACAGGTATGTTGAGAAAAGTCCACAGTTGCTGGCACAGAGGCCTATGAGAGCAACTTTGAGTTTTTAATCAGTGTCTTGCCTATAACATGAGAGAGAATATGGGTTGAAAGGCGTAAATCATAAATGGGACTAAGGGACAGGATGTCTAAGTGCCTGACATGTCTCCTAAGGGTGTTATGTTGATGTGGATGGGTTTGTTTGATGAGTTTCGTCAGTTCCATTTCCTTAAGGTCACCTAGGAGATTGAATCCCTAAGTAACCTCTCTCATCACATGTTTTCCTGGCTAGCTGGTTGTTGGGTGGACCTGGGAGGAGGGGGTGTTATAAATTGGTATCAGATCATGGTTTCACTCTCCTTGGATGAAGGTGCTTGGTCATGCATGCACGCCAGTTGCATGCGTATCTCTTACACTTTCATTTCATGTGATTGTTGCATTGCATCATATTGATCATCATTGTAGTAAGGTTGTCATGAGGAGCTTGATGTGATTTTGTGAGATGCATTGTCAGAAATTTATGACTAGTTTCATATGGTTATATGTCACTTACATGTTGATTATATGTCGCTTGACTACATCCTTGTATGTGATGTGAATTCTTATATGTTTTGATTACATGTATAAGCCTTGTAGGTGGATTACAAGAATTGATCACTTATGCTCGACTACATGCATTCATACATAAGTGTAGTTGATTAGCCATTTCTTATGCATGTTGATGGTTTCATGTGGCAATGGAGTAATGGTTATTGTCATGTGTAAGGTCACAACATGCATTGTTGATATGGCCTTGCATTGATGACTGGACCCTAGCTAGAATGGTGTTTATGTGTTGATACACTTATTTGATATATGTCTATATGCTGTTATGATTATGTTATACATGTATCATGTTGATTTGATGTTCTTGTAGACAGGGTATCCTCCCCGAATTATGCTAAGGTACATTGGTTTATTGTGATTTGTTTTAGCTGACATAGTATGCGTTGTAGGAAAGAGATCAGATGGCTCGCAATGTAGTATACTACATAAAATATCCATATGCATCAGATGGGCAGCGTGGTGTGGGGCACTCTTTTGACTTGGTAGACATAATGAGAATCATGAAGGAAGAAATAAGGAGTTGCAAAGTATACAATGAAAAAGTGATGTAGGCACAAGAGAAACAAGCAAAGGTGAATGTGATACTACTTCAGAGTTTGTCAAATTTTATAGTGACAAGGACCACCTCAGATTAGCCATGGACATGAGGAAAAAAATAATGGGGCATATGGCAGTAGGTCTCCTAGTAGACATAGGTCAGAAAGATCTAACACAATAAGAGATGGTAGGATGTTGGACACCTCGGATAGGAGAGGTGATCGACACAAGTACTATTACAGTTCTAGTTCTGATAGACATCATGATCGTCATCATCATCATCATCATCCTTATAGGAGGAGTGATAGGGGATACTTTCCGGATGAGTTTAAGAAAGAAAAGCCACCTACCTTTGATGGAGAGATGAATAAATCACAGGATGCAAAAACATGGTTTCTTGGTATGAAGAAATTCTTCTGATTGCATGATTATTCAGAAAACATGAAAGCAAAGATAACCACTTTTAGTCTCAAAAGTAAAGCGGATAATTGGTGGGAAGACGTGAAGAATTTCAAAGGTATACATGAGGAGGATTTGACTTGGCATGCATTTGAAAGGATATTTAAGAAGAAGTACTTTTCCGATAGGTACTATGATGATAGAGCTAAGGAGTTTCATGAGTTGCGGATGGGTTCTATGATAGATGATGAGTATACTAGCATATTTTTGGATTTGTTGAGATATGTGCCTTACCTTAGGGAGGAAAAGACCAAGGTTCAGAGATTCATTGGTGGATTTCTAGTTGCATACATATACCACATTGAGTTCGATGAGCTTAGATCATTGGAGGAGGCCATATAAAATTTTAAGCATTGTTATGAGAAGTCGAAGCACAAAGTTGAGCCCAAGTATGACGTGAAAAGAAATGAGAAAGATAAAGGAAAATGGCCACAAAAGAGAGGAAGCCCTCAAGATGCAAGTGAGAAAGAAAATGTAGTTCCTTACAAGATGTTCAATATAGCCGAGAAAGGACATGGAGAGAAGTAAGCTAGAGGCAGTGGTAGGGAACCATTGCAGTGTTGGATATGTTGTAAGGATCATCGTAAGAGGGATTGTCCATAGTGTTAGAGTGGTAGTAGACCCCATATCTACAATGCTTAGGAGGCGCATAAAGTTGGTGATGTTGATCATAATATTCCTTGGATCTATGCAGTTGTGGACAATAGGCATGCAGATCATTAGGCATTGATCATTGAGATGGACAGTAAGCTTTGTGATCAAGTTGTTTCTATTTTTATTGATCTTATATCTAACTATGGTTATATTAATCCTGACCTGGTGGTGGTTTGAGAAAAGAAGTGCATGCTGAATCTTGGTTGGTATAGTTGGCTGTAGGTATAAATAAGCAAGTTCACCATTGGGTAACAGCTTGTGCATTTGAGTTAAATGGCATGCCTACAACATCACATTTGAATGTATTTCCATTGGGTTCGTATAGTATGCTTTTGGGTATGGATTGGTTATACCTTCACATAACTAAAGTGGATTGCTTTGACAAGGCCATTGATTGTGTGGATGATAGTGGGGAAAAGAGGACTTTGCAAGGGAAGAAGAAGCCCACATCAATAAGGATGGTTACCGCTATGTAGGCTAAGCATTGTTGTAGAAAAGGTTGTGTAATGGTTGCACTACACATTTCTAGTGACAAGGGTAAGGAGGTTGAGGATGAAGATGTGTTAAGAAGATACCCAATTATGTAGTAGTTTTAGGATGTATTTCTTGAGGACATTATAGAGTTGCCACCTCACAGTGAGGTAGACTTTTCTAATTAGTTGGTGCCAGGGGCAACTCCAACATCAAAAGCACCTTACAGGATGAGCACACCTGAGTTGGTTGAGTTAAAGTTGCAACTAAAGGAAAGGTTGGAAAAGGGCTACATTAGGCCAAGTGTATCACCTTGGGGTGCACCAGTGTTGTTCGTGAAGAAGAAAGATGGTACTCTTAGATTGTGCATTGACTAAAGATAGTTTAACAAAGTAATGATCAAGAACATGTACCCTTTGCTGAGGATTGAAGATTTGTTTGATTAGTTGAAGGGAGAAACAATGTTCTCTAAGATCGACTTGAGATTGGGATACCATCAGGTACACATCAAGGAAGAAGATATCTTTAAGACTACATTCAGGACCAGGTATGGACATTATGAGTTTTTTGTTGTTCCATTCGTTTTGACTAATGCTCCAGCTACATTTACGTTTTTGATGAATAATGTGTTGCGTCCTTATCTGGACAAGTTTTTTATTGTATTCATTGATGAGATACTGGTATATTCTAAGAATGAGGGAGAACATGCCAAGCATTTAGTAGCAATGTTGAGGTTGCCAAGAGAGCATCAGTTGTATGCTAAACTTAGCAAGTGCAACTTCTTTCAAATGAAGGTACATTATTTGGGGCATGTTGTCTCCAAGTATGGCATATAATTGGATCTAGAAAAGGTAAGGGCTATTATGGAGTGGGCAACTCCTAAGAATGTGGATGAGGTGAGATCATTTATGGGATTGGCAGGCTACTGCATGAGGTTCGTAAGGAACTTCTCATGCATTGCATATCTTATCACATAATTGCAGTGGAAAGGTAATAAGTTCAAATGGAAATAAGAATGTGAGGTTATTTTTGAGAAGCTTAAGTAGTTCTTGACACATGCACCAATTCTAAATATTGTGGATTCGGACAAGGAGTTTGTGGTGTGTATAGATGCTTACAAGAGAGGACTTGGTGGCATTCTCATGAAAGAAGGGTAGGTAGTGTGCTATTAGTCACGAAAATTGAATGAGCATGAGCATAACTATCCAACGCACTATCTTGAGATAGCAGTGATTATACACGCATCGAAGATGTGAAGGAACTATCTTCTTGGCAGCAGGTTTACATTGATGAGCGATCATAGTGGGTTGAGATATTTGTTTGATCAACTGAATTTGAATGACAAGTAAGCTAGGTGGTTGGCTACCCTTAGTGAGTTCGAATTCGAGATTAGATACATCAAAGGGAAGGAGAACCAGGTTGCGGATGCTCTTAGCAGGAAGGTATAGGTAAATCATATAGCAACTATGAGCTCTTATGGGACAGAGTTAGAGGATAGGATCTTGCAGGAAGGATAGTAGGATTCCAAATACATGGAGATTACACACATGTTACAACAAAGAATAGGTACAGGTATAGGTGCATGTACATGTATAGGTGCAGGTACATATATAGGTACAGGTATAGGTGATCAGGATGCAGACTGTCATCTCACGATAGATGGTTTGGTGAGATTTAGAGATAAGATCTATGTACCAAATTGCAGTGAGCTCAAGAAGCTTATCTTGAGGGAATTTCACACCAATCCATACTTGGGTCATCTAGGATATCAAAAGATGGTGAAGATGGTGAAGAAGTTCTACTATTGGATGAATTTGAAGAAGGAAGTGGCAGAGTTCGTGGCTAGATGTTTAGATTGTCAGCATGTCAAGGTGGAATGTAAGCATCCAGGTGGTTTACGACAACCTATGGAGATTCCAAAATGAAAATAGGAGGTCATTTCCATGGATTTCATCACAGGTTTTCCAAGGACAGTAAAGCAACATGACTCTATTATGGTTGTGGTTGATATATTGAGCAAGGTACCTCACTTCATTCTAGTAAAGACTACATATTCAGCCAGTGAGGTAGCATTGGTGTTCATCAAAGAGATAATGAGATTGTATGGTGTTCCAAAGAAGATTGTTTCGGATAGGGATGCAAAGCTCACTTCCAAGTTTTGGAAGGAGCTATTTGTAGGCTTGGGCACAGAGTTGGCCTTTAGCACAGCTTATCAGTCGCAAACAAATGGACAGATAAAGAGGGTCAACAAGATCTTAGAAGATATGTTGAGGATGTACGTGATGCACCAAAAGAGGAAATGGGAGGAATATCTTCCATTGGTTGATTTTTCATACAACAATGATTATCAGGAGTCATCAAGGATTATTCCTTTCGAGACATTGTACATACAAAGTTGTAACAGTCCCATCAGCTGGAGTGATCTAGTGAACAGGGTACTTATTGGACGAGACATGTTCAGAGACATGGAGTAGGAAATGCAGGTTATAAAGAAGAATCTAAAGGAAACATAGGATAGACAAAAGAGTTATGCATATACGCATAGGGTGTTCAAGGAGTTTTAGGTTGGGGATCATGTGTATTTGTGCATCAAACCCAAGAAAATCTCTTTGAGGATTGGTTCATTTGCCAAGTTGGCACCACAGTATTGCGTGCCTTTCCAGATCCTTGAGAGGATTGGACCAGTGGCATATCGACTTGCGCTGCCTCCAACAATGAAAATCCATGATATTTTCCATATTTCATTGCTTAAGAAGTATATAAAGGATGTTGATCATTATTGATTGGTCTGTATTAGAGGTGGAGCAAGAAGGAGAGTTCTAGCTAGAGCCTCAGTGCATATTGCAGCGGAAACATCTCATTCTCAGGAACAGAGCCATAGAGCAAGCTAAAGTGTAGTGGAAGCACTTTGGGCCTGAAGAAGCCACATGGGAGATGGCGAATCAGATGTGGGCCTTGTATCCTTTATTGTTTGCTGGTTGAGGCAAAACAGTTTTGGTTTGATGTTGGTATATGTTTGGCATATGTTTTGTTGATGTTTTGGTATATGTATGTATATGTATATGGATGTAAATACCTCCATGAGCTTATTTTGAAAGCTCCAACAAGTCGTATGGGTGTCATATTATTATGGTTGTTATATTGTCATGATGTTTTGCTTTTGAGCAGGTCTTTCATTGTAAATACTACAACGAGCTAAGTTATAAATCTCCATCGGTAGTATTTTTTCTTTTCAATGGTTTTGTTGAGTTCATGGTGTGGTTTAACACCAAGTATGGTGTTCCCCAAGGTGGAGGGTTTTGTAATAGCCCTAGTGAAAAATTTCATGTAATAAAAGTTAATAAAGGCAAAATAACACCATGGTTAAGGGACACTTATTCCAAGTCAAAAGTTGGGCAAAGATATCCTAGTGGGAATCACAAGATGTGTGTTTTGACTAAGGAAAATCGGCAAAGGCTAAGGAAAAGGCATTAAAAGGAAAAAAGGAAATTTTGGCACATTTATTAACGAAAGTGAAGGAAAATCGGAGAAAAGGAAGGTAAAAGGTCATAGGTTGCATGCGAGGAGGAAACTAATGGAAAATGAAGAAAATAGAGGCCTCATTCATAAAAAGGCTTATGAGGATACGTGGGCAAGATTTTTATAACCTTTTTTCAGTTCAAGTTTGGAGCCCTCTCATTATTCTCTCTCTCTCGCACACTCTTGGTCACTTAGAGTTTTCTTGGAGCACTCTAGATTTGGATCAAGGAAGGAAAAGAAAGCAAAGGGAAAGGAAGGAAAGAAAGGATCAAAGAAGAAGAGTAGGATCAAGCAGCTTTAGAAGGAATACTTGCAAGTAGCCTTTTGCATGTGTGATTTCCTAGCTGGTTTAGACAACATGGCTTTGCATGTTGGTGTATGGTTCTCTTATTATCAGTGGCATGGTTTTGCCAGGTTATGACAATAGTTTTCAGCCTAGCCTTGCCTTTTTTCGGATGCCATGGTGTTGGGATGTTTATTTAGATTTTAAGCTTTGGTTTGCTAGATGGATTTTGGAATCCAGGGCAGAGGTGGTCTCAAGTTTCATTCACAAAGGCCTAGGAATCCCTTGAGTAGTTTTGGCGGGATAAATGTTAAAGCCTGAGGGAGAAGTCTCGGTTTAGGCCCTAGTGATCCGGGTTGGATTGTGGTAAAGCCTGAGAGAATGGTCTCGATTTATGGCCTGGTGATTTGGGATTGGATTTCGATAAAGCCTGTGAGACAAGGAGAAAGAAAATTCCTCTAAGTTAATGATAGATTCTGGATGACATTCCAAGTTTGGTTCAGTTGTGATCAGAGCACCGTTTTTGGTGTGATCACGGTTTGGTGAGGGTGGAGGTGGTTTAACCTATGGATTCCCTTGGTTGCTCTTGTATTGGTTGTTCTATGAGATCCCACATTCATGCTTGGAATATGGCACAAGGGTGACTGATTGAAGAGATATTTGGTTCAACCATGTCTATGGTAGGGTGGTATGTGGAAGTCCCGAAGTTGGTCGGATT
Source organism: Pinus tabuliformis (assembly GCA_031772625.1). Lineage (NCBI taxonomy): Eukaryota > Viridiplantae > Streptophyta > Pinopsida > Pinales > Pinaceae > Pinus > Pinus tabuliformis. The sequence continues at coordinate 628,299,112 of CM062820.1, read as the reverse complement.
TTCCTATGATTAATAAAATCTAAGTTCTCTTACTTTTGCACTAGTTTATATGTGGATTTAATGGTTTTCATATCTCTGATATTTATATGGTTTTATGTTGGTTATAATCATGGTTAAATGACTGGTTCATGTCATGGTTATTTCATGTATTTACTTGTAATTGTTAAATGGATGGATGCAAGACCTAATTGATGATATAATAGCTCAATGGAGAAGGAGGTGATTCTTCTGGTTATGTCCATAATTTCTTTCAGTCATTTATGTTCTATCTTGTATCTTAGATCTATAGGTTGCATTGATGCCAAGTGTTTGACATAATGTCAGTCTCGGTTGGGGATGCTCAGGCCTAGTCCTAAGGTTGATTTTTGATTTATCAGCAATATTGTCATGTCTTTGATGGATTCTGAAGGTTGTAGAAAGTTTTGGCCAGAGTCTGGGATTATGGGCTAGAAAGTGGCTCAAATCTTGGGGTCCCTGGCACAAGTCTGCTGAGAAAAGTCCACAGTCGCTGGAACAAAGTCCTATGAGTGCGACTTTGAGTTGCTAGTCGTTGTCTTGCCTATAACATGAGAGTGACTCTGGGTTAAAGGATTAAATAATCAGTGGGACTCAGGGACAGGCTATCTGAGTGGCTGAGATGTCTCCTAATGGTGTTGATATTGATGTGTATGAGTTTGTTTGACGATTTTAATTTATTCTGTTTCCTTAAGGTCACCTAGGAGATTTAATCCGTATTAGGTCCCTATACTACCAGTGTAGTCCCTTATTGTTATTATTTCAAACCTCTTATTGTATTTTTGTGCCCATGAAGTCCCCATATTGTTATTATTGTGCTCCATAGAAGCCCACTATTGTTATTGTTGTGCCCTTACATTATTATTGTTATGTCGACTCTAATTATATTCTGACCCCTTATACTCCTATATATAGAAAGGAGGTCTTGTTGTTTGTATCATCCAAGAATTGTTCATTTATGTGATTTAAAGGAGGTTTCCCACTCGAAGAGGCTAATTTTGAAGTCGTTGATCTATCTCTTCTTCTATTTTGTTAGGTGGTTGCATAACATTTGGTATCAGAGCTTTGGATTCTAGGGTTTTGCTGCTTTAAACAAGTCATTGTGGAATTTTCGATATAAATTTTTTTCTACGAAGGTTCAGAAGCTGCAATTAAAATAAGTTTGAGCCAAAATCTTAATGAACATCGTGTTTGAATTTCAGATCTTGTCTCGCTATATTTTCGGAGATATGAGCTGAGGAAGTTAGGATGTTTGTAGGCTCCATAATTCCATCTCAAATAGGCCATCATGGAATTTTTACTATAATTTTGTTTCTACAAATCATCAGAAGCTAAAATTAAAACACATTTGAGATGAAATCTTACTGAAACTTGTGTACAAATTTTAGATCTTGGTTCACTATATTGTTCAGAGATAGGATTCAAGGAAGTTAGGGATTTTGCAGGCTCCTGAATTCCATATCAAACAGTTGACCTTGGGAAAATCGTCAGAACTCTCTCTTTGAGAAGCAGATTCAAATTTCGTAAAAAGTGACAGAAAGAGGATGGACTGTAGTTTTTTGGGTATTAGTTTGAGGGCCAAAGGTGGAAAAATGACACGTGGAACTTCGTACAACTTCACTCTACTGAACTTGTCTATAATCAGGTCATTGTGGGAGAGTAGGCATAAATATTTCTTGGAGAATCCAATCTCAACCAGAACTGTGGGGTCAGAAAGAAGACTTAGAGGGCTACCAAAAGAAGAAATTTCAGAACTTGGAGATCTGAAATTACAGAGTTACAATAGTTTCAATATCGAGCCCATAAAAGAAAGAAAAAGAATGACTCGAATCAAGAAAATAGAAACACCTAGTAAGAAAAATTAGATGGATGATTTGAAGAATGTGATTGAAGCTAGGAGAAATGTCTTTATATATGGCATGGAAGATAATATCGATGGTTTATAAGAAAAAATTTAAGGCAACATGGAATATTTGAAGAAAGACATGGAAGGTTTGAAGGAAGGTGGGACAAAGTTGCTACAAGAAAGGCTTCCTGATGACAAAGAGGTAGTAGAGGAAACTCATGATGATAAAAAAATAAATTTTAATCATGATTTCATAGAATCTAATGGTGGATTTAAGACCCACCATATTCCAAAGATAGATATGAGGAATTTTTATGGCAAGGATCTTGTAACTTGGATACTACAAATGGATCAATAATTTGATTTACATGATGTGCAACCGCCACAAAATGTACGTATTGCATCTTTATATTTAGAACTGAATCAGTTTGTATGGTATAGAGGGCTTTGTTCTCGTAAACCATTTTTTACCTAGTTAGTTTTAATGAAGGAAATGATAGCACATTATGAGGATACAAAGAGTAACACCTTCTTTAGCCAATTTTTCTTACTAGGTGTTTCTATTTTCTTGATTCGAGTCATTATTTTTCTTGCTTTTAGGAGCTTGATATTGAAATGATTGTAACTCTATAATTTTAGATCTCCAAGTTCTAAAATTTCTTAAGTCTCCATAGAACTTGCAGATGATGGAATATATAATAACAAATGGATTGGAACTATCACCATTAAGAGGGATTCAAGCTCTCATCTTCACCTAGAGAATTTAATGTATGTGTCTGACCAGAAGAAAAATCTAGTTTCTGTAGTTGTACTTGAAGACAAAGGATATGATGTGGTGTTTAGTAGAGGGAATTCATATCTCAAGCATGTTTCTACAGGAAAAGTAAAAAAAATTGGTGTTTGAGTTAAAAATATCTACAAGTTATAGGTAGATTTTGCCATGGATGCAGTTATACCTCCAGGAGTGAGGTGGGGCAATGTAGAGCCTTAGTCCCAGAGTTGCAAAGATTTGGGAAGGGTCCATAGTATAGAAACAAAAATTGTAGTATAGTCTTCTCATGGATCATTACCCTTGCTATAGGGGCCCACCGTATTTATTAGCATAAGGATCAACCTCAGTTGATGCAGTAAGATCTTGAGCAAAAGTATCGGGGCTAGTAGTAGTCAGAGAATCAGGAGACAATTGCAGCTCAGAGATACAATTGATTTAGTATTTTAGATGCTTGTAAGTTGTAGTTGTTGCAGTAGCAACAACAATAGTGAGAGGGAGTTCTAATTGTGTTACAATACATTCCTACAGAGAAGAAAGTTAGGGGTTTTTCAAAACCCTTTTCTTGCTAAGAGAGAGTGTTAAATTGTAGCAAGAAAAGGCTTCATTTGACTTGTGCCTTAGTCAAATGGAGAAATTTTAATTTCCACATCAATAGGATGACTTGAGTTAAAGTTAGCAGGAGTGACATGGCCAAGTCACATAGTTATGTTAGTCGATTCGAGTTTGTGGGCAAGAAGTAGAGTTGTGCATGAGTTGATTGCTATGATCTAGCAATCTAGTGGAGTTATAGTTAATGAAACTCAATTATTTGAGCTCTAGTCATGAATAGAGTTAGTATGAGTTCATTGGAGTAGTTGTAAATGTTGTGAACTCACTGATCTCTCAGTTAACTATTCAATTTACTAAAAATAACCCTAGTCATGTATGCAATTCAAGTTTCCTAGTTGAGTGGAGGGAAAATGCATAATTGTATTTATTATTGTATACTAGTGAGTGTACAGAGTTTGAATGTAGTAGGTGAGCTAATTTCCTCAAGAATTACGCTAGGAAATAGGAGCCTCCTATTCCTTAGAAGTAGGAATTGCACAAAGAAATAGGATGAAGCTAGAGGCCTACTTTGGTCGAGTATTGGCTAGAGTAGAGTCAGGAGGAGATTAGTTTTGTAGTGCAGAGGGAGCTTCAAGCATTGAAGCAGTCATTGTAATAGATCAATATTCTCATTTGATATAATAAAAACAAAGGAGGGGTTTTTACCAGTTGGGTTCCATAATAGAAATACTATGTTCATTGTGATTGAATTATTGCATGTGTTTCTATGGTATGTTTTCCTCATTAAGGGAATTTTGAGGTCTAAAATGGGCCTCCATTTTAGATTGAGTATAAGAAATTTGTGTCTATTGTTTTCAATATGAATTAATTAGCAGTTGAAAATTTCAAGCTATTTCTACACCTTTTTTCAATTAGAGATTTGATTTCAAGGTTTTGGTTATAAACATATTGATTGTTATGGGTATGGATTTTGAGAAAATTGTGAATATGATCTAGAAAAAAGACAAGGCGAGGTACTACTAGGAGTGCTACTTTTTTATTCTGGGGGGGTTTTAGGTTTTTGTTTGTAATAACGTAGGTTGTGAGGGATCTAGTCTCAAATATGATGTAATGTTTAATCCAGAAAAGATGGGTGCTATTGGTAGAACCACTTTTCAAAATTAAGGTAAAACTAAGAACTAAATATGACTTCTAAAAAAAATTGAACTTTGGAAGGTATTTGCCAAATTGGTAGTCATATTTAGCTAGAGTTCACAAAGCATCACAACTAATATTGGTGAATAATTATGTTGACTTAAACCTATGATACACCACACCTCTTTGCAAATCTATGGTAGAAATCGTTAGTATTATTAATTCATAATCAAACAAATGAGTAAAAAAGTGATTGATAGTGATTTGGCATATGTAGTAACATAATTAATGGCTTATTATGTGCCATGGTGAAAATACTATATTCCTTTCAAACTAGAATGACATTACTTGTTCCACATTTGACTGATATCATGGCATAGCTTCCTTGAAAGAGAAATTACAAAAGAATATTTGAATTGTAAAATGAGTAAGCACACTCTTTAGTCAAAGAAAAGTGGGTGAAAAAAAAAGATTATACATTAGATAGGCCAATAGCAGGGGTATGATATAATAGATAGGTGAATAGGATATATGTACCTAAAGGATGCACATTTTTTCCACTTTCTCCTTTCTTGAAGGAGAGAGAAAATTTAGAGACGCAAAAGGAAAGTTGAAATGTAGGAAATGGAAAGTAGGAAGGGAAACGAGATAGTTACTAGTGAAGCAAACGCTATGAAGAAACCTGCATTGATAAGATTTGGAACACTAGTGATATTTGCTTATATGTGTGATCCTCCATGCTACTCTATAGAGCTATGGTAGCAATCATTAGTTATTAAGTATCTTGAATCAAGTAAATATCATAACATTAACGAACATGTGTCTATCTTTTTCAGCATTGGAGCATGGAAATTATAGGAAGATGTATTTAGTGTCTTGTTTTATTTGATTTGTATGATGAATTGACCTATTATTCGAGGGCATCAATTTACTAATGAATCAACATTATTTTAATATTTTTATAATGAAACTAGAAATTCATGATATGGATGAGTAGATTAGATGATGAATTGATGATAAATATTATGTGATCTTTAGATAGAATGTTACATATTAACCTAATTAATTTTAATATTATGATTTTATTCTTGTGATGGTGTAAATGAGATTCTATATATATCATTACAATTAATAATAATAGTTTTCCTAGTGTGGCGGGAAATTAAAGAGCACATTAACACATACTTTCATAAGAAGATGTTGTACTTGGGATTGAGTTAGGAACATGAAATTATTTGTGAATATGTTTACTTATTGATTTGAATTATGAATGTAACAATTAATTGATTAAGAGAGAACAAACACTAAACATTCTAGATGATCAACCCACACATGGGTGATGTGGTTGTATGAAGGTATGTTGAATATTATTAGGATAGGTGGAACAATGTCCCTTTTATGACTTATTATAACTCTAACTATGGCCTAGGTTGAAAATTTGGGACACTTGTTTTTTGGTGGCATGTTTCCTTAAGGGTAGGCCATGAATTTGATCACTCACAAGGATCAACTGAGGGACACACAATAAAATGAATACCTTATTCCTCAATAACCATTAATACCTCAACAACAACAACATTGACAGTTAACAGTTGTCTCCACTATTGTGTCATCTCCTCTTCAACATAGTTGAGTACTTGAAGGGAATGCACTCATGGTACCTTTTGAATTATGAAAGGTAAATATTGAAGGGCATGATGTGTCTAGAACCCTTCATACCATTGTTTAAACATGTACTAAAAGATAAGAAGTGTATGGTAACTAAAATATCCTAAAAGAATTAGTAGTTATGTATTTCACTTTAGGAGAAAACTTTTAACTAATATTCTAGTACTTTTAACTTAAACAAATAAATACATTAGTTATCTCTACACACTTTATAGACCCTTGAAAATTTATCATATTCAATACTTCGCTGAAATAAATAAAAATACTACATCTAAATTAATGCATAATTAGAAAAATGGTACATGGAACTAATTTAAATCAATTATCATTTAGAGAAAATTCAAGTCAATAAAACTTTTATATCCTATAGAAATTATAGGAATGGGAAAGAGGGTAAGTTAGAGTTATAAGTTATGAGAACCAATAGTTAACTAGACTCATAACTACCCAATTAGCAAAAAAAAAATACATAAATTTGAAGTAGATCCAACGAACAATAATGAACAAAAATATGAGACAAAGAAGAGGACAAGTAAAATGTTTCAATTTTTTTTTTTTAAATTGGTAACTAATTGTTCATGTGTATATGAATGACAAATGTAGTGATGAATAATAAGAAACTTAATAAATATTAAATTATAATTTTTCCCAAATGAGACAAGTGGCTAAAGCCAAAATTACTATATTAAGAGGATATGTGATGAGATAAAATACTTTTTGCTAGATGGCTGTTATAATGAAAGTGACTATCATTTGAGGATTGTGAATTGCAAAGAAGTGGGAAACTTCTCAAGTTGAAATATTTAGAGAAACAATATTATTCATACAACCTTTTTGCAACTTGTGGGTCCTTTGAGAATTGTTAGGGAGGTCAACTAGTGAGTCTCTAGTATTTGACAAAATTCATAAGCATATCGGCCAGCTAGTGGAAGGAATTCAATAATTGATGCAATTATTGAATTTTGCCAGCATATCGGCCAGCACAATTTTTTAGAATATTCTTTTGGTGAATGGTAATTCTTGTAGATTTCATCGAATTATCTATGTTGTGAATTGAATTGACCATCTATAACATTATGGAAATTATAGTAAATTGATATAGTTATATTATTGAATGTTAAACAGTTAATTTTTGTAGAAAATTCTTGTAAATGAATTGTAATATTTTATGATTATTATTGTTAAATTTTTGTAGAAAATTCTTGTAAATGAATTGTAATATTTTATGATTATTATTGTTATTTCAAGAAAATCAATGCATCATTTGCATTCATGGTTCTATTCAAATTAGTTGTCTTATTAACTCTATTCAAATTAGTTGTCTTTTTAACTCTTTTATTAGATAGAGTTAAGACTCTAGACGTAAATGTCAATCATTTATGTACACTAGATATTTTATAAGGATGATATCAATGTAATTACATAACTAAATATTATAATTGAACAAATTTCATTTTTTTTTTTAATTTTCTAATGTAAATAAATAATTTGAAATGCATATATAACCTTTTTCAACCTTCAAAATCTTATTTTATCAAGCCTATGATATCACTTCTACATTATGTCACTCTAATTGTTTATTTGATCAATTACTTATCTCATTTGAATGTTGTCAATTTCCTGTGCTCTTTTTCTTCTTTGTTATTTAGTGACACTTTTTCAATCCTATAATGATGCTCCTTACTGTCATTAATTATGCATCTCTCATTTCAATGTCAATTAATGGAGCTCTTTAATCAATCTAGATATCTTGAAGATATAAAATTTGATAACTTATGAAATTCTTTCCCATCAGTTGATTGAATCTAGATATATGAAAGATATGGAATATGGCAACTCACAAAACTTTTCCTGTCATTTAATAGAATTTGGATATCCAGAAGATAAAAAAATTGGCAAGTCATGGGATTATTTCTCTTCATTTGACATAATCTAGATAACTAGAGTATTCACAGTCCTCTGTTTATCTAGATCCAAAATATTGGAAATTTATAACTTCTATAAATTGCACCTTTTTGGAAAAACTTGGATCAAATGCTAGTGGGGAAATCTGTTGAAAAATGTAACTAGATTTTGTCTTCATAATTATCATTGTACTTGTGTCATCATATATCTCATCTAAAAGAGAAATAAGAAAAACAAATGATTATTATTATTATTTCTAGAAAAAACATGTTCTTCATGCTTCTAGGGTTTATTGAGTCAATAAGAAAATTTGTCATGAGTGAAAGTTCCATTTGAAATATTTGTAAGAAAACTAATTTTTTTTAGTCAAAAGAGTTAATTTTGTCATCATAAGAAAAAGTTGGCCCTCCAAATGGAAAATTTGTCCAACCCATAAGATGTGTCTCTTCATATGGTCGAACAACTATATATTGGCAACTGTGCCCCACATTTTGGTAACCAATTCGATTTATATGAAATCAAGAAGAAGAAAACCAACGAGGTAAAAGGAGAGAGAGAGTAAAGTCAAAGGATAGAGAAAGGTATGTTTTCTACCCTAATCTATCCACGTGCAAGATTCTTCCGTGGTATTTCAAAGCTAGTACATGGCCAAGATTTTAGGAAGGCCAAAATTTCAGGGATTAGCCAGAATTTAGATGTTTGACTAGCATTGACTTTGTTGACTTTGACTTGATGAAGTAGAATTGATGGAGGGCTATCTTGGGTTTGTGTGGCAATATTTTTCTTGGTCTTGGGTATTGGATATATCATTTTGATCTAACTCAATAAGAAGAGGAATTTTCTAGTTTTTCCCCCTTGTGGGGTTTTGGTCCTAGCTTGGAGAGCCTACATATTGTGTTGTTTTGCTTCTTTGTGATATTCATGTACATTTTGGTAATTTCTTGGTGAATAAGAACATAACATAATAATAAAATTCCAACAAACATTCACAAGTAATTGTCATGAAAGATAAATCAACCCTAAATCGTTATCCTAATGGTTTCTCAACATGGTATCAAAGCTAAGGTTTATGGAAGGAAGTTTGAAGATCACATTTTGTTGGCACAATCATCAAACACACTTACTTTAGCTACATTGAAGGATACAAATTTCAATAATTATATCTATCAAGGAAGAAGACTTGAAGTAGCTACAACAACTCTCTCTATTTGACAAGTAAGTAGTCTCCTATCACAACAAAGCTTATAAAGTTTATAAAAATATCATGTGGCATACTTTCTGTAATGTGAAGATATCTAAGGCAATCATTACATTCATCTAATTTTTTTGTGAGTTTTTATCTTGGTGTGACATGGAAATTATTCTTCTACAACTTGTACCAAGACCTATCATGCATCCGAAGGTTCTATGATACTACTATAAGACATTTGAAGTCTCTTTTTACTACAAATTATAATGCAATTTACATAAGGACACTGTAATAAAGTTCTAGGCATCTAAACCCTAGAAATGAAGTAGATCTAAAAATTATGGTGACACTTAATCTAAATTCTCTAATGATTTAAACAAAGCTTCTAAGGCTCATATATCATCTACAATACATGAAGTTTCAAGGTTATATTTGATGTGAAGTTCTGCTCCTGTATATAATCCAAATTCTACCATGACAATTATGCAAGTTCTAGTAGACATCTCTTGTGAAGCAAGTCTTTCTATAATATCAATATCTTTTGTCAACAAGCCTAGACAAGAATTCATGAGAAAACTTTGAAACATATGAACCTTACAAAATATTAAACGAGATAATCAGGTTAAGAACATATAAGACAACTAAATTTATCGATGGTATCCCCTTAAAGGAATCAATGATGATAACAAATAATACTTCTTCAAGATCCTAATTCATACAAGCAAAATATAGGACCAAACATTTTGTGGTAGAATTCAAAACTTCATTGGCACCATATTGCAATATCATGACATAATCTAAAGTTTACTGATTCGATAAAAGAGACTGAAATATTTGTGGATATTCTCTGAAATATATATATATATATATATATATATATATATATATATATATATATATATATATATATATATATATATATATATATATATATATATATATATATATATATATATACTTTGTAAAAGGATATGCGAAGATCATCTCTATGGCACTACAATTATATACCTGAGGAACGAAGGACAATAATGTGTTGAGATTTGAAGTGAAAGAAACAATATGAATCATCTCTAAGGAATACACAAAGCAACATCTTTTTCATGACATTCATGGAAACATACATGAGTTTGTAATGAGACCATTGCTACCACAAGTGGAAAAAATATATGCATGAAAGAACTATGATGACTTCATTCATATCCTAGCTTGAAGATCGAAATGTGGAATTTCTATGGATGGATTTTTGATTAAATATTATCCCTATAACATCAGTACTTGAGGAGATCATGCTATCTATATCTCATTACTATACATAATAGAAGAATGAGTGACATCAATGAAGCTGACTTGAAGTTTGGAAGAAATGATTTAAAGGGTTAAAAACAAGTTGCAAGTGATAGACCTGAAGAAATTTATTCTATGTACATAGAACAAAAGTTTGGGGTATGTACAAAGGTTACCTTGTTATGCCATATAACTTGAGAAAGAGAAATAAAAAATGTATAAATCATCTAAATAACGAGACTCTGTAAACCGTGGAAGTGTTATATCTGAAGATTGATCAAGATCATATCTGCACTATGAATATAAGAAGTTGTCTCTTTTGAATGAAGTTGATAAATGTCAACTCAAGGAACAAGTCTGTATCTCTTCAAACAAGGATACATAAAATCAAAGAGGTATGTATAATTTTTATGCATTCCATGACCTATGTCAATTTCTCATAATGATAAGTCCTTTAGGTCATAGTGATGATCATAAAAAGGATCTTCATAAATACAGATTAGAGACAATTGCATGTAAGAGGTTGATGTTATGTTAACACATCAAGTATTTACTTACATATGAAGACTAGGTCTTGTAATCAAATGAAATGAATAAAATGCATGACAAATTGTATCATTATGGTTTTGCAGCATGCTAGTAGAATTTTGCAATGCATGGATGACAACTCTTTATGACTATCAAGGATCTAGGGTTTGTATAGAAATTTGCAATTTTTGAGCGACAGGTCTTGAATACTTTTTCATCTAGGGTTTATAAATCTTACCATAGTTTGGACTAATAGAAACCCTAGAAACAAAACTCTATATAATCATTTTTGTTGTTAGAATTCGATCTAACCCTTGATGTTTAATGGGAGAACAAGGTTGGTGAACAAGTACAAGACTAAGAGGGAGTAAAACCTTCTCAAAAGATAAGTAAAATATATCTCCTTGTTTATTATCTTTATGCCTTTCCATTTTTTATTCTTTCATGATATTCTATTAAAGGTTGCAGGTCAAGACAAGATTTATCTAAAGTTTGACTAATAGAAGTAAGTAGTGGAAGAACATGGCAAAGCATGAATATGAAGAAGAAGGGAGCAGCTTGAAGCTTTCATCAAAGAAATTGATTAGAGAGAAAGAAGTTGAAGAGTTCTGATATTGTTGTACCAACAGTTGATTGGTTCATTCTAGGAACACATTGATTAATGATTCAAAATTGAAGAGCATGAAACATAATTATGTTGTAATATGAAGATATACCATGCAAACGAATGTTGACCTAAGAGGGAGTAAGCAACAAGAATTTTACATAAAGAATCTCGCACCTTGACTAGAAGCTATTGTGATTTGGAAACCATGATAATGATGGGATATGGTTTGACTACCTAAAAGGAAATATTTTAACATATTGTAGAAGCATATGAAGTAGATAGAAATATAGAAGTTGAGATAACTTGTTGGATGACATAGCACCAACAACTCTCTGATTCAATTTTGGAGCACATGGATTGAGTGGATAACACTGATGATGGATTTAAGGAGCATGAGGGAATAATTATGTTATGTAAGAAAGAAGGCATGTGCTAGTAGTTGTGAGGAATTTTGGCTCCTTGAAGATGATAAATGAACCATTTGATGACATAGTTGCACAAATAATGTCAAGATATAGAAATGTTGAAGTTCAATATGATGTGATGATATTAGGAGATAAGAAGTCCTGCAGGCTTCTACCAAGATCTCCATAGAAGAATAAATAGCTAATGAATGAGATAAGTTGAAGCTTATGGTTATGAATCCCTGGTTAAGAGGGAGTGATGGTGTACATTTTATTCTCCATGTGTCATGCACTAGGCTAGGAATAACATTCATAAGTCTAGTGAAGGAACTGGTAGGCACAATGGAGGATTAGATAAGCATTTGGGACTGACACTTCTTAAGGATTGGGAATCTAAGATAGGAGTAGTCCTGAGGACAGATACTCTTTGAGGATAAGGCAGGGTATCCAAGTTAAGAGTAGTCAAAGAGGACTGATATTATTTAAGGATTATGAATCTGAGATAAGAATAGTCATGTAACAACATGCCCGATGAACATACATATGGGGTATGTTCCTTGAGAAGAAATGGTGGTGGTGTCCAAATGTATGCCTCCCAAAATTATGCTCTAATCTAGTGGAGATTTAGAGCTTGTCATTCAAGGCCTTGCTATTGTATAAGTGACAATGTTGGCTATGATTATGATGTTTGATGATGCTTATCAATCCAAACTCTTTTTATGAGAATATTTCATTTGAGAGTATCCTCGTATCCTATTGTGGAATTATGAATACCTCCCTAGTTAAGAGGGAGTGTTGAAAAATGTAACTAGGTTCGATCTTCATAATTATCATTGTACTTGTGTCATCCTATATCTCATGTAAAATAAAAAGAAGAAAAATAAATTATTATTATTATTAATATTTAAAGGAAAAACATATTCTTCATGTTTCTAGGGTTTATTGAGTCAATAAGAAAATTTGTCATGATCCAAAGTCCTATTGGACTATTTGTAAGAAAAAGATAATTTCATGGGGGCCTCACTCAATGAACCTCTGACACATCACATGCATTCGTGGCATACTAAAAAATACCCTTAATTTAACTATGTATTGGAAAATACCTCTAAAAATCACATTATTTAACCCCCTACCAATACAAACCCAATACACTTTCCCAATTTAAAATACCCCTACTTTCACTAGATATTGTAGGTATCCATTTGTTCATTGGCATTTTTTCTACCCCTTTAGATTTTTTCGTTAACTTTGAGCTCCATTTTTATACTTCCAAATATAAAAAATGCTTTACCCCCTATTATATGCTCAATATATTATGTCATTTTTTCCTCGATATATATCCCCCAATATGAACATAGGTGGTATGGTATTGCTACCCTTGTGAAGCCTCGATGGATAAATTTTATTTTTAGTCAAAAGAGTCAATTTTGTCACCACAAGACCAAGTCATCCCTACAGATGGACGAGTTTTCCAGCCCATAAGATGTGTCTCTTCATATGGTCGAACAAATATATATTTGCAACTATGCTCCACATTTTGGTAACCAATTTAATTACAGTGCAATCAAGAAGAAGAAAATAAACAAGGTAAAAGGAGAGAGAAAGTGAAGTCAAAGGAGAGGGAAAGGTTTATTTTTTGCCCTAATCTATCCTTGCGTGTGATATTTTTCTATGGTATTTTAGGGACAGTACAAGGCCAAAATCACAGGGCTGAGATTTCATGGGTGAGATTTCAGGGAGACCAAAATTTTAGAGATTGGCTAGAATTCAGGGGTTTGACCATCATTGACTTTGTTGACTTTGACTTAATGAAGAAGAATTGTGGAGGGTTGACTTGGGTCTGTGTGGGAATATTTATCTTGGTCTTGGGTCTTAGATATCTCACTTTGATCTAATTCTATAAGAAGATGATTTTTCTGGGTTTTCCCCCTTTTGGGGTTTTTGCTCTGGCTTGGAGAGCCTACATCTTGTGTTGTTTTGTTTCTTTGTGATGTTCTTGTACATCCTGGTAATTTATTGATGAAGAAAAACATAACATAAAAGTAAAAAGGCAATAAAAACTCACTAGTAATTATCATGGAAGAGAAATAAACCATAAATTGCTAGCCTAATGGGTTCTCAACAAAAATTACATGTAAATCATGTAGAGTCCACATAGGAAACATTAGACCATTATCAATTTGGCATGATTATGTGGTAGGATGAAATGTCATGCTAATTTGGTAAGGAGGAGAGGAGGACATCATAAATTGATGTAGCATGTCGATGTGGCATGCTAATGTCTTATGATAATGTGGCATGAAGTTGTAACAAAGATGACATTGTGACTAATGTTGTAACTATCATGGTGGGTGATGTGGAGTTTGAAAATATAGAAAATAATAATTTTGTAAAAATTGTCTATTTGGGCTCTCTTAGATCTAGATGACTACGAAATGTTTGGATTTTCATATTGACCCATGTTGACTATGTTGATGTGGCAGGGTGCTAACGTGGATCATAAGTGCATTGGTGCTAAAGTGGAGGCCAATATGATAGTTATCATGGAGGTGATATGGATTAGTAGATGTTTCATATCCCAAAATAAAATCCATTCTTTTTTTTTTTAAATGGGATTTTTTTTTAGGGTTTTCAAGATATAGATGATCTAGATATCCAAGGATCTAGACATCCAAAGAGTTGAGCCATTAATTATAGCAAGAATCCATAAACATGGAATTTCATTTAATGGGAAAGTTTGGAACATCCATATCTCAATATCTAGATGCTTGAACAAATTGATCGAGAACCTTTTCCTAGATTTTGATGAATCCAAATAATTTGGTGATTTGAAAATCTGAAAAAATGAAGAATAGATGTAATGGTGGATAAATGGAAATCTTAGATATCAATATGAATTGGCAAGAAAGGGTTAATAACTCATAAAATAGGTGTAGAGAGGTGATGACACATGGGTTGGTTGCCTCAGGTAAGCCACATGGGTTGTACGAACACTAAGATGGCACAAATGGTAAATATTCTGGGAGCCATAACTTTGTGTTCAAATGTTGGATTTTGATGAAATTTATATCCTTGGAAAGATTTCGATGAGTAGAATATGTTGGTGACCTCATAATGGAAGTTTGATATGGTTCATGAATGATATTTATTGTATAATTATATTATTTTCACTAGAAGAAAAAAGGTCATTGGTGAGGGTCATGCCTGTGACAAACCTTTAAGGTTTGTCACCAAAGCCATTTTGAATGACACTTTTGGTGAGGGTCATAAAAGGCCCGTCACTAATTCTCTCTTTGGTGACACTTTTGGTGAGGGTTGTTAAAGGCCCATCACTAATTCTCTCTTTGGTGACACTTCTAGCAACAATATTTTATTGACCGTCACTAATGATATTTTTGGTTACTTTTGGTGACGGTCAATAAATGTTCGTCATCATTTATTATTCCAATGATTTTTTGATGATGCTTCATGCCTGTGATAGATCTTTAAGGTCCGTCACCAATGTCGCATAGGTGATGGTCTTTAAAAAATCGTTGTTGTAAGTGTATATAGTGATGGTCCTTTAAGGTTTTTCACCAAAGCCACTTTCAATGACACTTTTGGTGAGGGTAGTTAAAGGCCCATCACTAATTCTCTCTTTGGTGACACTTTTGGTGAGGGTCGCTAAAGGCCCATCACTAATTCTCTCTTTGGTGACACTTTTGGTGAGGGTCGTTAAAGGCCCATCACTAATTCTCTCTTTGGTGACACTTTTGGTGTGGGTCGTTAAAGGCCCATCACTAATTCTCTCTTTGGTGACACTTTTGGTGAGGGTCGTTAAAGGCCCATCACTAATTCTCTCTTTTGTGACACTTCTAGTGACGATCTTTTATTGATCCTCACCAATACTCCCTTTGGTTACTTTTAGTGATGGTCAAAAAAATTTCGTCATCATTGATCATTCCAATGAGTTTTTGATGTCATTGTGTACGTGCTGCTATATTTTTTTTCAAAATATAACTATTTAAGACCATTTTTGTGGAGTCTTTTCATTATGTGTCCAAGGTCATAGTGGTTATAATATTCAGTAAATTTGTTAAGAAGTAATTAGTGTGTATCATTTCCCTCAAGTCATAAGAATATAGTTTTCCTATGAGCCAACACATGATTCATCTCTATTAGGTTTATTATCAAGAAAATTTCCTTCAAATAATTTACACTAGTGTGTGTAGGAACTATATTATTTAATACATAATCAAGCTCTGTCAATTCTATTAATGAGAGAGACCTAGCACTCCTCAACACTCATGGCACACCTTAACATGCTTTGGAATAGTATACTAACATTCCTTGGCATACTAACATTCCTTGGCACCTCGCATTTCTTGGAACATATTTTTACCTAGAACATCTTGCCACGAGTAGGATGCCCAAGCACATGTTAGCATGATCTTGCATAGCATAGCACTCCCACTTCCCTGACTGAATTCGATTGGGACCTTCCATCTCGAACTGAGAAAGGACCACGACCAATAAATGAATATGTCGGAGTCAAAGAACAACCAGATGCGGTCAGAGCCTATCATGTGTTGGCATGCCCTATAGTCGCTAGCATGCCCTATAACACCTTGCATAATATTGCATTGATAAACATTAGCACTTGGCACACATTGGCACTTGGCATGTATTGGAACTTATTAACACTCTTATGTGTTCATTTCCTTGAATTTTAGCTTGGTTATTCCTTTTGTTGCCTTGAAACTCCTTGACGCATATTGGCATACTCTGGCACCCTGCACATCCTAGCATGTCTTAGCACTTGGCATGCCTTGGCACTATTTGGCAGATGTTAGCACACCCTAGAACTACCTACCACACTCTAGCACTTCTTCACATTCCCTGATATTCCTTGGCATGCCTTACCTATGCTTAGCATACCTTGTCACTCCCTCCTTGGCATGACAACTAGCACTCATTGACACTCCCCGAGACACCCTCATATTATTTCACTTCCATGCATTTTGACCTAGTGCTCCCTTGGGTTTTCCTAGTACTCCCTAATAGCCCTCAGCATGCATTGCCACTCTCTAGCACACCTTAGCACTCTTCGATATGCTTTGTCACTTCATAGCATGCATCACACTCCCTGACGCACATTGGAACTTGGCAAGTTTTATAAGCATGTTTGGCATGTGTTGAGATGACTTGGTATGCTTTGGCATGGTTTAATATTAAATTTATTTGAGATCAATTATTGGAAACTAGATGAGAAGAAATGGAGGAAGATTTGGCACTTAGAATGCATTGAAACTTGGCACTTGGCACCTATTGGAACATAGTTTTGGTGTGCCTAACATGCCCCTCATGGAAAAGGTAAATTGATGACTTACTAAACCTATTATGTGCTCATTTCCTTGTAGTTTAAATTGTTCCTCCCTTTTTCTGCCTTGACAGTCCCTAGCATGCATTGTCACGCCCTTGTACATCTTGGCATGCCTTAGCACTTGGCACATATTAGCTTGTTTGACATGTCTTTGTACTATCTGGAACATGTTAGCATGCCCTAGAATTCCCTAACACGCCTTGGAAGTCATGTCCTCACAACTAGCATTACATTTTTCCATGAATTGGGAACCTTACATTCATTAGAACAACTTAGAACTCCCTAGTTGTCATGCCCTTTGTTATCCTCCACAATGTCCCAGGCTGATGAGGATATCGATGGAGGTAACCATAGAGCAAGCTTTTAGTTTGGTAGCTAGCCCTACCAAACCGGAGAGGGCTCTCTCTATGAAATCACAGCCAAGAGATGACTGTAATGTAAAGGATTTTAGGTTAGATAGATAGGCTCAGGTAGGCTTTGGAAAATTTAGGCTCATCATGTTTTCTTGATGACCCCACCTCGATGGGTTGTACTGACATGGTTTGGTGCTGGCTTGGTGAAGTGGTTGCATGCGTTTTCAAGGCTACCTCAATGAAGGTGTCCCATGTCATGTTATTCTCTTTCAATTGATGGAGTACTATAACCTTTATCAGGCTATGGTGAAAGAGGCTAGGGTAATGCACTTTTCCTTTCAATTGCACCCTTTCATACATTTTTTTTAGGCTCATATACAAGTAGTGGACAAATTTAAAGACTTGGGAGCTGTAAAGTGCATGAGTAGTATTGTGTGGTATTAATATAGCCTAGAAAATATGCCCTCACATGTGAAGAACTTCATGAAAACCTTCATAAATGGTGCATATCTCTCCAGCAATTATTTGAATGGGAAAACATGTGAGTGAGCTCCTTTGTATTTTGATTTCAAGTAGGGTTTGTACTCTTCTAGGTCTAGGTTCATGCCTTTGAACTAGTTTTCACCATGGTTTGGTATGCTTGTAGCTTAAGAGATGGGATCCACTTAAAACATGAAATCAGTCCCTACAATGGTGATCTTGTCTTCCTTCAAGGTGAGGGAAAATATACTTGTGAGATGCTCATGGAAACCTACTTCCTACACTCTTTGAAAAAACCCTAAACAATTGACATCTTCAAAGAATTTCATGACAAATGGGGAGGAGGTAATTTCATTGCAATTAGAGGGCTTAAACCTCAGTATATTGCCCCCCTCAGTATCTATAGACGAAAATAATTGATGCTATTATAGCTAGGTGCCTTTCGGCTAGGCCTAAATCCACAAATAAGATACTTTTGGTCTATTTAGAGGTGCTTGCGAGACATGAGAAGGATTGAGGGTGGGGCATAAAGGACAAATAATGTTTTAGTAAGGCTTTAACTGTCAAGAAATTATGGAAAAATTTCCAAGGCAAAGGTATTTGGTAATAGGTTATTAAAGAGAAATATCTAAAAAATAGATAGCTTAAGGAATGGATTAAAGAGGTGGCTCCAAAGAAGAAGGTGGCATATTATATATGGAGAAACGTGATGAGAAAAAAATATTGGCTACTACAAAATCTGAGATGGGAGGTCGGAAGGGGGAATAGGATAACAATAGGACTAGATGATATCAAAGGAGTGGAGGGAATACATACTCTTTCTATTCACATCCTTGAGCATTTACATAATAAAACGCTTTACTTTATGAACTAAATCTCTCGTGATTGAGGATCTTCTTCTGTTACAAGTTATTGGCTTAATGCATTTCAACTTGGATTTCCAGAGGACCTATTTGTGGAATGGGCACGTTTCACAACACAGTTAAGTCTAACAGGTTTAAAACTCATTGAGAAGAAAGAAAAGCCAAAATGGGAAGGTGTTATGTATAATGAGCAGATCTCGATTAAAGAGATGTATAAACATATTTCTCATGGATGTGGGTTGAATGATAATGCTTTTTGGTTTCATAACACATGGAGATAGGATATACCTCTCAAATTTAAATGTTTTATGTGGTCAGTGGTCAGATTTTGATTTCTTGTTGGAATATCATAGTGTTGGGTGATCTAAGCTTTTCATGAGGTGAAAGAAGGGCTTTCATGCTGGAGGATGACGTTGGGTCAGAACAATTGGTTGTAATCCTCTTTGCTATTCTTGATATTAATAAATATATTCAAGTTTTCCTCCACATTCTTGTACATTTGATGATATATGCATTTTTGTGGTAAATATACATCTGGTCCTATATTGTTTATGATTGTAGATCCCTATTCTTCGATAGTATTATGCTTCTTTGATTCCACAGGTGTTCTTTGAAGCCGGGTAGACGAAGGAGAAGCAGCAAGGATCTGTCATAAGGGAGAGGAACTGAGCAAGGAACCAAGCGCAAGACTGAGGTTGGTGTCCTTCATTCCACTCTTATCTACTTCTCATAAAGGAAAATGAAAGTAGTTTTAGTTTGTTTGTTTCTAAGATAGCTACCAATCTTAGTGGGACTAGTAGCTTTGAGTGGATACTAGATTTCCCGATAACAAAATGGCGACTGCACTGGGGAGTGAATAGATTGTTTGTTTGTCTATATTTTTTTGTTTTATAAACTTACAGATGGAGCATGAAGTCAAGCCAGCTAGCCTTCGAATTGCATTGGCTATGCAAGTGTAAAGTAGATCAATGATGCTTCAGTCTATCTCCAGGTTTTGTTTATAAACTGAACAATCGATTTGCAAACTTTCTAATTTCCATAGTGGTGGCTCTAGTAACCTCATTAGATCAGCCCCTGTGATTTCTATTTACTGTATATCACTTGCCCGGCCTAAATCCCTAAACTGAGCTGCAAACTGTGACCCAAAACCTAGTTGAAGTCTCGTCCCTGGACCATCGCACCTTTTACTCTTTGGAATCTGGATGCATCGCACTTCCCGTGTGTAGTAGGTGTGTTGCATCGCACTTTCCCTATGTTACAGGTGTGCTGATCAGACAAGACCTCTTCTGCTCTCAGATTTTGGTTTCTGTGTTCACTCTCTTCAGCTCTATTCAAGAGTTTTGTTGTCTGTGATTAGTATACCACTGTCGAAACCCCCTTCCTTTCCATCATTCCACCTCCATTGTGCAAAGAAATGTGAAAGTTTTTATGTATTTTCCACCATTTTCAGTTCTCTTTTACAAAGTAGTAGCATAGTCGAACTGTCGTCTTTTGATTTGAAAGTGTCACCAGTGTCGTTTTCAGTCAAAGAAAAGAATTCTATTGTTCTTGATGGTTGATTATACAATTACTCTTGTATTTGATTTGAATTAGTAGTTTTTCAAGTGTCGAAAGCAATTTTCAATTCAAAATAGTAAAATGTTGTCATTATCCTCCTTTCGTTTTTGAAGAGAAATTTGTTAGTATTGTCGCTTTGAAAGATAATTCAGATTTGTACTTAGCATTCTTCTTGTCATTCACACATTAAGAAAGCTGAAAACAAATACATGCATGTGCATTTGCATTTAGATTGCTTGTTGGTTTGATTTAGGACAGTGCATCTAGTGTGTGCTCTCTGCTCTATGTTGAAAGAATATCACATCTCTTTCTTTAGTAGCTAGGATTTTCATTTCAAAAAGAATATTAAACGATTGTTTATCATCTTAGATTTCATTTTAGGAATTGTACATCTACATCACGTGGTGAACCTGAAAGGAAAATTTCTTAAGAAAGATCAACTGTAAAATAAATTCAATGAACATAAAAACGCTTTGGAACCTAACGCACAACATCTACAAGTCTAGGCTAGAGACGTATTCCGGCATCGTAAAGCCTGGTAACTGTCGCTTTCACTGTTCGTTGGGTGATTCCTCCTCTTTGAGACGACAAGTGCCAGTACGGACTTGTGCTCCCACGTACCGTTGAGTATATATTGGGAGACCACAATAGGCTATATCCTTTATCCATAGGAAGCCGTGTCTGCTGCCCTATCAATCACAATGCACTGAACACAGCATTCGGGAAGATTGACTACCGTACCGTAAAAAGTATTTTGCAGTTTTGCGATTGGTTTGGTAATCCCTCTGTCTAGATTTCCAGAGTAGTCTCTTTCGTTCCTTTTCAGACTCCTTAAAGGAAAAGGTCCATATGAGCACTTGTCACTTCAGGCTCATTAAAAATCGAAGGCGACTAGAGTCATATTTTTTTTTCTCGACTCTTAAAAATTAAAAAAAGAAGTTGTGTCAAAGCGTCTAAAATTCATTTAATTCGAAAACATTTTCCCCTTTATTTTTAGTTGATTGAGTAATCTGCAATCGTGGAAGAAAGTCAATTGAAACCCTGTCGTTTGCGGAGACTTACGAGTCAATCGTCTTTGTCCCCAGAATCAAAACTATTCCGAACAAAGCGAACTCGTTTAACCGACTCAAAGTCCCCTGGTCAGGTTGGAACAAGTGTTCTGACACCCTCGGAGACTCCGGTTACTCCAAACATTTCTGGTACCCCTGCCTTTACAGAAGAAGTTCTGCAGCCACTAGAGGACAGTAGAACTGATCCTAGTATACCTGAACCGGTTCCATCTATAGCTGATTCGGAAGGTGTTGTTCCCCAAACATGAGTCGTTGCAGAATCTATACCTTCTTTGACACCGGAAATATTTTACGGACCTGACGGCCTACCTCTTCCACCTGGTTTGATTGCTATAGAAGAGATTGTGGAGGATCCACTGTCTAGTACTCCATCATATTTTGGAGTTGGGATCACTCTATATCCTTCTTCATCAGAAATTAGTCTGTCGTTATCGGAAGTTCCTGTAGAATCGCTAGGAAACCTTTTGGATAGACTAGATATGTCTGAACAACCGTCGACATCTAGGACTGTGTCATCTGACACAACAATGGTAGAACCTCCTACTGCTACTCCGAAAATGTTCGTCGGCATACCATCTATTGCAACTAGCTCTCAATCACTGGATGGAATCCATCCAGTGGCTGTTTCGATGGTATGGTCTGTTCCCGTTTGTTCGTCCGGAATAATATTTGGAATCTCTTATGTTGAGTCTCAGCAAATTAATCCTTTGCAATGTCAATTTGGGTAGTCCGGTCCTCAAAGGCAAATAATTCCCTTAAGCACCAGACTACCGCCATATGGGGGGCAATATGCCCTTTCATTGTCTCCTCTGGGAGGTCAAACATACAAGAGTTCGCAACAGAATTCAGGTTATGCTGGAATTACATCCAGTGGTTGGATATCAATACTGTCTCAACAACCAAGAGTTGTATACTCAATGTAACAAAGTATGCCTATGTCAAATATCCCCACTACACCGACTATTGTGACGGTGTCTCAAGTACAAGCGTTACCTGTTGTATGCCAACCTCAAGTCTCTTAGGTTGCAATCCAACAACCCCTTGTACCTGCGATGCCACCACAATCATCGGTTAATGGCTCCTTAACTGAGGTGACTCGCTCAAACGGGTACCATTACCCCTCATCTCGGTCAAACAGCTAGTATTGGACAACAGCACATGGTCTCACAACCATGGCTGGTGCAATATCAACAACCACAATTCCAACAAGTTTACCAAGGAACTGAGCACCAAGTCTTTGCAAGTAATGGGTAGCCTTATATTCAAAACATACAAAATCAACCATTTCACAATGGATATGCCCATCAACCTTACCAAAGTTATCAGCATAAAATGCACTATGATAGTATGCAAATACCCACTGCTCAGGCAATCCCATCCTATCCTAGGTATGCTTTGCTGAACCTGAATCAACAGTTGCCCTTCGTGGAAACTTTAGAGTTACCAGATATAAATAAGCTAACAAACGATCCAATCGCTTATGCCCCTTGGTTGCTAGTGATTCCTCATAAACTTTTGTCAAATATTTCTAAATTTAATGGATATCCGGGTGAAGACCCGTCGAATCATGTGATGACCTTTCACCTGTGGTGTTCATCTAACACTCTAAATGATGATTCGATCAGGCTTCGCCTTTTTCAGTGAACGTTAACTGTTCCGATAGCAAAATGGTATATCGAATTGCCTATAGCTTTGTTTGATAACTTTAGCACCCTAGCCACAACCTTTTTAACCCATTTTCAGTTACCCATAAGGTACGAAACGGGAACAGAGCTTCTTACCAATTTCAAGCAAACGACGGCCACTCACATATTCGATCATATTCATGAGTGGCGACGTTGTCGTAGAATGGTAAAAACATATGTTCCTGATTAGCTATTGGTTGAATGGTTTATTAAGTTTTTGTTACCTTCTATTATGGAAGATGTGGCAAAGGGAGGAGTCATCACTGAAGAGCAAGTAATTGCCCGTGCACAATATTTAGACTTAATCTATACTCAGTTTGGCACGCTCTACGATAAAATCCCTGATGCTCCTAGACTGGAATTTTCTGTTCCTCCATCTCCTAAATCAAACAAAGACTCTCATGCCGGGGATGGCGTGATAGGAACGACCAACATAAAAACTGTAAAGGCTAAGTCGAAGAAAGCCCATACAGTTTTAGGACAAAATGCAAATGAAGAACTTCTCGCCTTGGAAGTAAATGCCGTATCGACTGACAAAGGCAAAGAAACCAAGCAACCAGGAGGCAAGAAGAAAAAGAAAGGGAAGAACAAGAAACAGGAAGAGTCATCCCCTAAAAAATCTTCTACAAACCCTTCTGGAGATAGGAAACCAAATCTTCCATGCCTAATATGTGATGAGGATCATTGGATAAGAGAGTGTCCATATAAAGCTGAGCTTAGAAAATTCTTCAAGAATTCAAAAACCTCGGCAGTATTGACTGATCTGTTTCCAAATCCAGGAACAAATCTGGTTGCTAGTGACAATGCTTCCCCGTCCCAAGTGCTAATGTTGTCAGTTTCGAAGCAGCAAAATGATGCTTTGATATCGACAAGGAATAAAGATTACGGGAATCCACAGCTGTCGGACAACAAGGCCAATGATCAACCTAGTAGTTCGACAACAACTTCGACCGAAGTTGTGCCACCCATCATTCCTGAACTAACGATAAAGCCACCAAAGGGAGTAGTACACAAATCGACATTTAATCCTTGTGCTAGAGCAGCACAACATTATAATATAGTGGAAGATCTAGCCCAATCGCCATCCGCTATGTCGACACTTGAGGTACTGCAAAATTGCCCCTCTCAAAAGCAGGCTTTATTATCAGCGATAGGTGGGATTGACCCAACGGATTCCAATCTTGTGTCCTTTAATCACAAAGGATATGACCCTCAGTTACCAGCTCAACTAGCTTTCCTTATTCAAGTGAAAGCCCTCAACAAAACTGTTCATCGAACAATTATTGATGAGGGGGCATCTACATGTATTATGTCAATGAGTTGCTGGAAAAATTTAGGATCTCTACCCTTGTCGCGATCATCGACGACATTAAAAGCATTTGATGGACGAACATACACCCCATATGGGATTTTAAGTAACTTGCAAGTCAAACTGGGGGGAAAAACAATAGAAATTGATGTTGAAGTTATCGACGGAAACCTCGATTACAACATCCTACTGGGAAGGCCCTGGATATATGCTATGGCCGCCGTTGTGTCAACCTACTTCAGGAAGATTGCATTTCCCTTCCAAGGAGGAATTACAATCGTCGACCAACAAACATTTCTCCCCAATAGTTCACAAGTTATGGGAATCATTCCGATGATCAACGGAAGCTCTCAGGCACTTCAAATATCGGAGTAGGCCTACTAAAAGACCCTACATGGATGGGTACTTTTTCCCTACCGCCTCCAAACAATCTGGCAGAAGTGGCCACAGTGGGAACCTGCAATATGATATCTTTTAGATTTAGAAGATTCCTGAACATTTTGACAGCATGGATCATCACCATTATAGAAACATTGTAGCAATCAATTTTCTTGGCCTGGGGGGCAAACCCAAATCACCATTATAGGTCTAAGGAATATGGTACCTCTTCAGATCCTTGGTCGCATGTACATTCTACAGACAAAGGAATCATTTAGTCAATGATGATAAGAGAGGCACCATGGGAAGATCACCACCATCGTTCTCGTTTTCTGGATTACAATGAAGATTATTCCAGCGACCTTAATCATCCTTCAGTTTTTGATTTTCTATCAAATACTGTAAATACGGTGGCTTCCAAGGACAATTCTTATCTCATGTCGAACTCGTTAAAAAATGAAACAAGGAGTACAAAGGATAGTTCTTTTCCTGTGTCAACCTCATTAAAAAATGAAACAACTCCCTTTCCAAATCGAGTCTTTGATTACGATCTCGTAAAATCCAAATCGAGTCTTTCAAAGATCTCGAAGGTAAACCTTCATTCCAACAACCGTGTTGAATGCAATGAAGCTTGGGGGGCATGCACCTCGATTTGCGTTATTATGCTGGGGGCATGCAAACTTATCACGAGCAGTTTTTATGTGGAGTTCAAGCTCGTTAAAAGTTAAACACAAGCAATGAGAAAACATTCCCCCAGAGTTTAAGCTCATTAAAAAATGAACCAATTTCCGGTAAATAACCATTGTGAATGCATTATCATAAGCTTTTGAGCCCTAGTCGTGTTCTCATCATCACCTCCACTTTTCTTTAGCCGATCATTCACCTCCATTTGATTGTTTGCCCCTTTTTGAGGAACAACTGCGAAGAGGGATCCTGTTAGCCATCCTTGTGACACTGCCATGATTGGAAAATTCCAAACCTTACTTGGAACCAACTGCTACCTGAAATTATCACTCGTTCCTCAAAAGCGAGTCTCCTTTAAGCTCTTTTCACCTAACTCATAAAATATGAAAAGGTTGCCGAGCGATTGGCCTCTCCATCTCGTTAAAGCGATCGGAAGTGCTATCCCTCTAGATTTTAATCTTTTTGGACCTGAGGGATTATTACACAAAAAGATCGAGCGCTTGTTTTGTTCGGCTCGTTAAAATTACCGAAAATTCATCCCTTTCGTATTATTTTATACTTTTTCAGACCTAAGGGATTATATGACGAAAAAGGATTATTGGAGTTTCCTTTACATCCCTTTCAGACTCTCTAAAATTGAAAAGGACCGAGTTATCTTTGTCGTTAAACTTGTTAAAACCAAATAGCGACAAACTTGTCCATACAGACAAGAACAAGTTTCACTGTCGCTAGGCTCGTTAAAATATAGCGACGGGTTTGCCCGAAGGGAAAATTATAGAACAAGCATATGTTATCCTCCTCAAGCTTGACAAAAATAAAGAGGTACTGGTCAGCAATGACTGGGGAAAATTTGGGAAGAAAAACTTGAAGAAACTTTATTGGTAGCAAGTCACTCTTGAACATGACACTTTCACTCCGCATCCAAGTTAGGTTAGGTTGTTTCGTTCATTGGTCATATCACCATTGGTCCATCATACCATCCATATTTGGGGTTAACACTACCAATCCATGTCAGTGTCGCCGGTATGTTCAAGAGAAGTCGCTTAGAGAATTCACCTGTGTCTCATCCACTGCAATACATTCACACTCCATTCTTTCATGACCGCCACCTTGAACCCTGTATCATCAGATCGTTTTCACCTCCAAAATCATTTACTCCATTTCATCTCATAGATGTGGGATTCATTAAGGCCCTCCTATGGCGAGTCGCTTCTTGTAGACATCAACTCATTATCCAAGAAATCGACTTAGGAACAACCCTTTCAGTACTTTGAAGCTTGCATGCCTCAATGGCAAGTTTCTCACTTTCGACGACAGGTTTACATCAATGGCCTTCGACAGAAAGATTTTGCGTGGTGTTCGACGCCAAGTCCCTTATTCACACCATACGAATTATACTGTAGTACCTTGAGGGTCATCATCATTATCGGTGATTCCTCTCGCGCCTGTTAACAACTTACATCATTGGCTGGTAATCAGGTGATGTCTTTCCATGTTCGACTCCAGAACATCTTTCACATGGATCAACTTGTACTCCGAGTGAAGATTGAAGGAGTTTGAAGACGCCAGATCTAGTTTCATCCATCTGGGCTGCGATATATTCAGGAAAATAAAGACATCAAATGTACATTGTTGCTGCACAGATGATCATCCGAATCAAAGGATGATGAATCTATCAGAATCATTAGTCTCTCGCACAGACGGTTGTTTGTCTTATGTACATGAAAATGAATTTATAAAGCTAAGCATGGGAATGCCTGCCTCAGCTAGATCATGAAAAATATTATGAAGATAATGTATTGTATTGTATCTTATTACAGGTCACCTTCTAGCTCGAAAAAACTTCGGATCCTCATGATAAAGCATTTCACCCGACATCAAAAGATTAACGACCTCATGCTTTAGGGGGCAACTGTTATAGACATTTTTGGGCACTGCAACCCCAATAAAACATGTCCATAAACCAAGGGCTCCTAAGTCCCTAAAATTATTGTTTCATACCCTAAAGGAACAAGGTCAGCTGATTACATCATCTCCCAGAAGTTCTCCACAGGAAACTGCTCAGAACTAGTCAAAACTGGACCATACAGGTTGCTCACTGCTAAGGGTGCGAAGCATCCCACCTGCCCAATGTAAAGGGTTCCATTCATACTGAAAGGCCCTTCTGTAGGGTGCGATGTGCGAGAGTGGACAAATGGCAGAGACAGTTTGCGAGGTGGATGATCATAGAATCTTCCAGAAACTTCTCCTATGACACTTGCCTCTCTAAATTTGCCCAGGGATGAGTAAGAGATCATCAATCTCCAAGTGGAATCAAGAAATATCAGAGAGAGGACACTAATAAAAATCCCAGAAGCTGACTCACCCCCTTGCAATCATCTATATATGGATCCCTCATCCCAGCGATCCAGAGGCTGGAATTTTGTATCTTGTAAGGAAGTGCTGTTGGTTTCTTGTTGGAATATCATAGTGTTGGGTGATC
This sequence comes from Pinus tabuliformis, assembly GCA_031772625.1. Lineage (NCBI taxonomy): Eukaryota > Viridiplantae > Streptophyta > Pinopsida > Pinales > Pinaceae > Pinus > Pinus tabuliformis. Next base: position 628,270,988 of record CM062820.1, on the reverse strand, counting down.
TAAGCTTTTCATGAGGTGAAAGAAGGGCTTTCATGTTGGAGGATGACGTTGGGTTAGAAAAATTGGTTGTAATCCTCTTTGCTATTCTTGATATTAATAAAGCTATTCAAGTTTTCCTCCAAATTCTTGTACGTTTGATGATATATGCATTTGTGTGGTCAATATACATCTGGTCCTATATTGTTTATGATTGTAGATCCCTATTCTTCGATAATATTATGCTGCTTTGATTACACAGGTGTTCTTTGAAGCCGGGTAGACGAAGGAGAAGCGGCAAGGATCTGTCAGAAGGGAGAGGAACTGAGCAAGGAACCAAGCGCAAGACTGAGGTTGGTGTCCTTCATTCCACTCTTATCTACTTCTCATAAAGGAAAATGAAAGTAGTTTTAGTTTATTTGTTTCTAAGATAGCTACTAGTCTTAGTGGGACTAGTAGCTCCGAGTGGATACTAGACTTCCCGATAACAAGTGGGTCGTAAAGCAATGCCTTGAGCACGATGTCACACAGAGGCAAGTAAGATAACCCTGTTAGTAGCAATGGTGTGACCATTGTAGTGAGTCAAGGAAGGTTCATGAGAGGTTATAACATAGGTGGGTTGGGATGAGTGTGCCCCTTGGAAACCTGTAACAGTACTCAACTGGGAAGGGAACACACGAGTGAAGATGCATCACAAGATAGAAAGCAGGTCAGCCGACGATCCAAAGTGATGGTTAAACCAACATCACATCTACAACAAGGTTCATATAACTGCATACACAACTATGTAAGTTAAACAACATACATCGCTACAGCAACCCGAACAATCCAACTACAATAACAACATATGCAAGAAAATGTGTTGGCTCTTATTATATAAAAAGTGTAAGTCCAATCATATAATACATCAATTTAAACCTACTAGCCCCAACAGTGGAACATTACAGCCACATTTTCCTTCTCCTCCAAAGAGTTTAACTAGCTCCGTGCAGTGGAGAAGCCAATGCGCATTACAATACTATCCAAGCTCTTTCCAAGATAGTCTTATAGGAAGCTTGGCTTACCAAACTCCTATACAATGAGTTATGAGGGACTATTTATATCAAAGGGTGGGGTGACCCTTGAAATTTCCCTTTGTGACCATTCAACTACCCTAATGACTCTTCACCTACTCTATGACTGTTACATCCACTATTGACACTTGACTTACACTTGAAATGACTTAACGTTACAATGTGCATGTACCCATGTCAAAAAAAATTGCTTGAGCAAGCCAAAATAGACATCAATCTGACTTAGACAAATATAGAAGTTCAACTGGTCGACATCCTCATGGTGATCAACAATAACATATTGATACCAAGATCTGTAGTCCTTGATAGTGTCTATGTGTTCTGTTGTGACATCTGTCTGAAACCTAAACCTTGCCTCCATAGTTATGGATCTAACTCTGGATACATGCTTGCAACTCAATTGCATTGGCCCTCATCATCTTTGGCAAGTGAAGCAGGGCTCCCTTTTACTTCATTGTCCATGTTTGCATGTTATCAATAGTAGCATGCACATTCGTTAAGATGTGTGCTCTTCCAGCACATCACTGCTGCCATCTATTGAGATTGACGACTACCTTGTGCACGGTACCAAACTTGGAGTACAATGATCACATAACTGTGACAAGGGATAATACTTCATCTAGTATTTCCTTCTTTAGTTTAGCTTGGGCAAACATTGTCACCAAGTCTCCTCCTTGCTTGGCCACCTATAGTTCCTTCACCATTAGCTCATTCTTAGCTATCAGAAAGCGAACACTTGAGCAAGTGGCTTTGGCATATACTCTGGCTGCATCGGCTAAGGAAATTGGATGCTTGTGCACATCAATCACGATCACTTGCTCCTCAACTTGTGTAGGAGATGTTTGATCCTCTAGAGTTGGTACTCTATGAGACTGCACAACACTGTGATGAGATTCATCAAAAGTGATGTTGTGCATCTCTCTTTCCAGTTGACCACCAAGGATCTCAGTGCCTCCTTGGTCATTTGAGACTTTCTCATCAGATCGTTGCATTGAAGTGGGTGATTTGACCTCTTTGTGGTGAGGCATGAGGTTGGTGTCCTATTCCAACTTCTGTTGCTCCATGTCTGCATCCAACTGTTGAAGTGCTTGTTCTATCTCATGATCGAAGTCTCGCTCCTATGATGGTTCACCCTATTTGCTTGATGCCAATTGTTAAGATGAATCTACTACTTGTACATGAGCTTCTTTGTCTATCTGCACATGTTGTGCCCCCTACTCTATCTGCTAATGTTGCGCTTCCCTCTCCTATTTGCGCAACTCTTATTCTTTTCGGAGATGCTCCCTCAGCTCATGCAACTCCTCTGCTTCTTCCATTCTCCTCTTATTCCTCTGCCTTCGTGCGATTCACTTGTCGCGCTACTACCTCTTTCCCTGAATAGCCATAGCTGCTTGTTCTACAAGTGGATCTGCTCGAAACTTGCAGCTTTTCTCCTCCTCCATGTGACCAATAATCTTCCTCTTCCCTTTGTCATGCACAAGAATGCTTGGCTCTATTGCCTCTATTGCTACTGCTGCTATTGTTGGTGCTCTCCGTGATGCTGCTTCATGTTGCTTTGCTAACAACTCCATAGTGAAGCCAACCTGTTCATTAGGTCTAGAGGAATTAGAAATACCTTCATGAGTCCTCCTCGACCCAATGAAATTCCCCATGGATCTAGTTGAATTGAACTCTCATGCAGTGATCCTTCATAATGAAATGTGGGTCATACGGATTGAAGCTTCGAAGGTTGAACAGGTACTTCTTCATCTGTTCTGCTTTGACATCTTCTTGCTCGATACTCTGAATCTCATATAATCCTATCCACAATGAAAGAGTAGGCCAAGGTACCTTCTTCTTCTGCTGCAATCTATTTGTCAATCCTAATGAGATGTGATATTATACTTCCTGCATGACAAGTACATCCAAGGCAAACTTGGGCAGAACATGTGGAGGCTTCTCCACACTAAACATTCAGATGAAAATGTCAGAAGGTGTGGCATACAAATCTACAATGCCTAACAATGCCTCCATTGCTTCCTTTGACATGCAAGGTGGATCTTGTTCAAATATCATCTTGTACACTGGGGTGACAAAATGTTTGGAAAACCATGTGATTATTCCTCTGAAGCTACATTTGGATAACAACTTGAAATATGTGTTCACAACAGTCTCTGCCGGTGACCATGCCCACTCCAATCCCGAAAACTCATGTCGGGCACAGACTGCATCTAGGATGTAGGTAGACATGTAAATCTATGCATGCATACCTTCAGGTGACTTTCGAGTCTTTGTGACTTACTCCTTTAGCTGATGAGCCAGTATGTCGGACTAGTTACATGGTTTTCCTTCTCTAGCCAGCTGGTCCAGTGCAATCACCCAACTTTGTGGAAAGGTTTCAGTGCTTACTTGGCCACACAATGGACATGCGAATATGACCAAGTATTGGTATACCTTCCTTAGTATCTTCATATTGTAGATCTGGTTGGGTGTCATCCTGAATCGAGCTGGCTCCTTTACCCAATCCTTCAAAATGTCTTTGGAGTTAGCTCTACTATTGGGCAAGCTAAATGGAGGACAAATGATAGTCACGGGCTCTGCCATCTGATACATCTCATCATAATCTCGTGCCTAGAAGGTTGCAAATTTCATCCCACTAACACTGCTCAAGGTCATCATCTCGGGATCAGTGTGAGAGAGGATCTAGTGTATCATGTCCACACATGGGAACACGGGGTATTTGCATGCAATACGGTACAAGCCGGACTTGTGAATGTTCATGTACACCAAATAGTCTTCGAGGTCTTCCCAAAAAGTGTCTACGAATGTTTCATTGACCTCTTGCCACTTCAGTTTGATGTCCTTGTCTAGATATAACTTTGTATCTTCATAGATCGGTAGACTAGAGGACACCTACTCAACTGTTGCTCCAGCTACAATTCCATTAGTGTCCTGTGGTCTTGTTCTCTTGGAAGCCATTGAGATAGATGAACACTTGAAATATCCTAAAACAAGAAACATGCATGGCAAGAAATATGTCAATGAAAACAAAGAAAATTCTTGGGAATTACACAACACATACCTGGGAAATTGATGAGGAATATTGGGCAATTTCTTCTAGGAGGCTGGGTGATTGGCTACCAGAACTGCGCAAAAGGTATTCTTGGTTCTCTGGGAGGTAGGACTAGCTGTTGGATCTGCGAAATGCACAATCTAGACTGGCTGTTGGCTATTGGGATTGCGCAATGCGCAATTCCAGCTGCGAAGGACTGCAAGCCCAGGGACTGCATTATGTAGTTTCCTGGACCAACAATCATTGTCCTCCAGAAATGCGAAAAAAGGTCCTGGAGGTCAGTTCCGGGTAGAAATGTGTATTTTTGGAGAGGAAGGTAAAGCCTTCCTTCCCCAAATTGTGCAATGCAACCTCAATGAAGACAGAGTTCAGGCCAAGGCTGGCCAGACTCGCCGATGGGCAACTGAAAGAAAATAAGACAATGAATGCATGGCGATACTAAGTGAAAGAATAAGTGATTGACAATGCATGCAAAACCTGAATGAAAGATTCAACAAACAGATCAACATGCATGTGGGTGAGGCGATTCAAGGGTTCGACGAACATTCATGCAAAACAGTTTCATGCATCCGACAACAGAGAGATAGCAACGAAAAATGAAACAAAGCTAGGACAATGATCTGATATTCACCCTATGAGTGACATCAGTTAAACAATTATTAAACAAAGGTATTATAGACTCATGCGCTAGTGTGTGTTCTATGTTATTTAAGCAATGGATTGATCAGATTGCCAATACATAGACATTTAAATGGAAAGACAACAGAAAAATACAGTAAGCAAACATAAAGACACAAGCAATTTTTAATAAGGAGTTCACCCTATTCTCCAAGGCTACATCTTTGTTCTAGCTTTCACCTTGTTTTATTGTGCTTTTAAGTAGAAAAATTATAGTACAGGGACTCAATGTGAGTTCTCCTGAAGCAGGTTTTGCTTGGCAGGGTGGTTCTTGGATTCCCCAAGCCATTTGAGTACACAGACTTCTTCTTCCTACCAGCTCTGTGACCTTCTAGTCTATAGTGGAAAGAGCCAAATGTGATGCTCAATCTTAGACAGATTCCTCTATGGGATGGCTTGAGTCTTCAAGCTCTCTGGTTCTCGATACTGCCTCTGGTTAGCTCGGCCCTCTGTCTCTTCTGCTTTGCTTTACTGTGCTCTGTGTTCAGTCCTCCCCTCTGGGTTCACTGTTCCACTTCTTCGTCTCTTGACTTCTGTCTAACTCTCCTGATTCAACTGTCTTTGTTCATGGCTTTAGCCATTCAAACCTTATGCTTGTTTGGTTCGTCTTCGGCCTGTCGATTCACCTTCTGCAACTGTGCTTGGAGTTCCCTGTTCGACGTCATCATGAACACTCAGGGAGTGGCCACTTGTCCTCCTCTAAATGGTGCCAGCATGCTTTGTCAATTCATTTCTTCAGTTACGTCATCGATGCATCCTTCCTCCACCATGGTGGTTAAACGAATTCCCAATCCCTTCTAAAATGCAGCTTAATTCTCTGTCGATTCCTCTTCCTCCATCAGGCACAATCTCAGCCGTCCGATCTGGGCCCTCCAGATCCAATGCCATATGCACGTTTTGCGCGGTTGACTTTCTCGACCGATAGTGCGCGATCAACGACGATTTTCTCTCACCTAAGCTTGCCATGCGTCGATCGATGAATGGAATCAATCCGCTCTTGTCCAAAACCTCTTACCATTTAAGGGCACCCCGATCAATACTACCGGTTTCTAGAGCGCGGGTCCTACCTTGTACGTTTAGCGCTTTTTCCTTTTCCGCCTGCAGTCCTCCAGTTCCCAACGTGACCGAGTGCTTGGGCTTTCTCCTTTTTGGCCCTGTTCACAGCGTGATGCACGATTAGCGCTAGGCGCTAATCACACATCAAAAATCACCTCCATTTCCCGATCTGGGGCTCCCAGGGGCTGCTTTGACCTCATGTGAAGTCTCCATGGGCCTCGGTTAGTGCGCTTTGACTGAGGTCCTCGTCGTTCCACTCCGGTTGCCATTGCCACTAGTTCAACTTTTTTTTTATTGCTGTTTTGTATTCTTTAGAGATTTGTTCTGACCTGATACAGTCATGGTTCTTTGACAGTCTTATATGGATCCAATTCGGATCACGGCCTTCCCACTAAAAAAGCTTTTGGACCACCAAAAGTTGGTTTTCAAGCATTGACGAAGTGAGGGTGTTGCTTCTTCACATGTCCAATCTCAATCCACTTTACGTTGCTTGGCTTTGAACCTTTGAGCCCAATCTTGAGGTATTTGACATTTCCCCTGTGCATCATCCTCACCTTCCTGTCCCACACTGTGTCTTTCTACAATTCATTAAGATATTCAGGTAGTAGGTCATCAATAGAAGGCAATTGACTCTGCTCTTTAGGGTCCTCAACCATTAAAGGTTCAAACAATCTCAAGCAATCTGCATTTATGACTGAGTAGATGTGCAAGTAAGCTGGTAGATCAAGGCAAAAAGAATTTTCCCCAATATTCTCAAGTATCCTAAAAGGTCCATACCTGACAGGCTTTAGTCTTTTACCTTCAGCTTGCATCTTGTCCTTGCTGATATACAACTAGACTTGGTCTCCAACCTGAAAACTATGCTCCATCTGATGCTTGTCATGCCTAGCCTTGTACTTGGCCTGGCTCTTTTCCAGTTGTTCCTGTACTGCTTGGTGGATCTCCTGGATCTGTTCAATGAACCTAGTTGCCTTATCCACATCACTCTGTACATCAACCATGGTATCTTTACCAAAGAAAAAATCCAAAGGAGACCTTGGTGTGAAACCAAAATAGGTCTCAAAAGGAGATCTCTGTGTAGAAGAGTGTTTGGATTTGTTGTAAGCATGATGCACATAACACAAGTGTTCATCCCAAAGCTTAGGATGTTTGGTGCAATAACCTCTCAGTTACTGGATCACTGTCCTGTTTACTACTTCTGTCTGGCCATCTGTTTGCGGATGAAAAGTTGTGCTTTTCTTCAGTTTGGTGTCCATCAGTTCCCACAAAATCAATGAAAACTTCCCCTCAAATCGGGTGTCTCTATCAGATACAATGGAAGTGGGTAATCCAAAATGAACCCATACATGTTCAAAGAAAAATTTTGCTATTTGTTCAGCTGTAATCTGTTTATTACAAGGTATCAAAATACACATTTTGCTGAACATATCCACAACAACATATAGATAGTCATGACCTTTCCTAAACTTAGGCAGTCCTCCAACAAAATCCATGGAAACACTTTCCCAAGGGTGAGAAGGAACTGGAAATGGAGTGTACAAGCCTAGTTTTCTATTGCTGGGCTTGCTTTTAGCACACATAGCACACCCTCTTACATATCTAGAAACTGTCTCATTCATTTTCGGCCAATAGCAGAACCTTTGCAACTGTGCAACTGTTTTACTTACCCCAAAGTGACCTGATACCAGAGAAGTGTGTGCTTCCCTAATTATCTTTTCTCTCTCGGTTTGTGGAATGCAAAGTTTCCCACAATGATATAAGTATCGGTCCTTCACATGATAGTCCAATTCTTCTACTCTTTTGCCTTGACTCAAAGTTGCATATACATCCTTAAAGTCCATATCTTGAGCATATTGTTCTATGTAGCTCTCATGTAGCATAGAATTATGCTTAAGTATGGTGGATGCATTCATAATGGGTCTAGATAACATGTCTGCAACCTTGTTATGTATGCCCTTTTTATATCTGATGACTAAATGAAACTGTTGTAGAAAACCCATCCATCTGTAATGTCTTGATTGCTGCAACTTAGTTTGGGAGTGTAGATATTGAAGTGGTTGATGATTAGTATGTATTACTGTCTCTTTGCCCATTAAATAATGTTTCCACTTTTTCACACTCTGAACTAATGCATACAATTCTTTATCATATGTAGGATAGTTAACTATTGCAGGATTAAAAGTCTCAGAATGATAACATATGGGTTTACCATGCTGTGTCAACACTGCTCCCATGGCATAGTCACTGGCATCAGTTTGGATCTCAAATGGTCTTTGTAAATCTGGTAGTGCTAGTACAGGTGTTGTACTAATTCTCTCTTTCAAGGTGTCGAAGGCTTTCTGATGTTTGCCTCCCCACTGAAACACCTTATTCAATCCTGTTAAAGCATGTAAGGGAGCTGCAATCGAGGAGAAGTTAGAAATGAACTTCCTCCAATATTATGTTTCTCCTAAGAAGCTTCTCACTTCTATAGCAGACCTGGGTTTAGGCCAGTTCACAATGACTGCCACTTTAGAGGGATCTATTTTTAATTCACCTCCCCCTACTATATGACCCAAGTAGTTTATAGATGTTTTGCTAAATTCACATTTTGAGAGTTTAACATATAGTTTTTCTCTTTTCAAAACATCTAATGTCTGCTTAACATGCTTTAAATGTTCTTCCCACATTTTACTAAAAATCAGAATGTCATCTAGATACACAATAACAAAATCATCAAGAAAAGGTCTGAGTACATCATTCATTAATCTCATGAAAGTAGCAGGAGCATTAGTTAAGCCAAAAGGCATAACTAGCCATTCATACAATCCCTGCTTTGTTTTCAAAGCAGTCTTCCATGCATCTTGCTCTGCAAATTTGACCTGATGGTATCCATTGTACAAATCCAACTTGGTGAAATAAACAGCTTCCTTTAATTGATCTAGAATATCATCTACGTGAGGAAGGGGATAATGATTCTTGATTGCTATCTTATTCAGTGCTCGGTAATCAATGCACATTCTCCACGAGCCATCTTTTTTTCTCACCAAAACGATTGGTGAACCACATGGTGATGTGCTAGACCTGATGAACCCTTTCTCGAGCAACTCCTGCACCTTCTTATTAATTTTAGCATTCTCTAAAGCAGACAACCTATACATCCCAATGTTAGGAAATGGAACATCTTGCTTCCAAATAATATCATGTACTATTCCCTTTTTGGGTGGCAGACCTTTAGGTTCTTGAAATAAGACATCATACTCTAAAACAACCTTTTCTATATCAACTTGTTGTTCAGCATTACAGCCCTCAAATACATTGGTTTTATTAGGTTTCTTTGCCTTTACAACCATCAATAAGAATTGTTTTCATGAATTTATCATTCTTTTCATCTGTCCTAAGTTTATGAGAGTATAATTATTCTTGAGCTTATGAGCTCTTACAAAGTATTCGATTCCATCTTTAACCAGTAGGTACTTGTTCTTAGCTCTATAGAAAATAACCTTTCTATCATACAAGTAAGGACTTCCTAAAACAATTCCACATATATCCAAAGGAATTATGTCTAACTCAACCTCATTTACAAATGCTGACCCAAAAGAAAACTTGAGTTTGCACTGTCTAGTCACTTGTAGTTGTGCTTTATCATTCAACCATCCTAATGAGTATGGTTTCTTGTGAGGTGTAGTTGTTAATCCCAATTTCTTTACAGTTGCTTCAAAATTCAAATTTACTTGTGAGCCACTATCAAACAAAGTATCAATATTTTGATTTTTGGAAGTAAATCGAATATGGAAAAGCTCATGTCTTTTTCTCTCATTTTCTTCATCACTAATAGATTGAGCAAAATTACCAGTAGATGCTTCAGAATTATTACCTTTTATACCTGTGGCTAATATAGTTGTTTCATCTCTTGAGTCTAACCCAAAATCTTTCTGAATAGCTGTAATAGTCTTCTTCTTCTTGCCCTTGGACTTCTTAGGTCTCAGCTCTGGATGTAGAATCCAACAATGCTCATCATCATGACCATCCTTTTTACAGTGAGTGCATGAAGCTTTGGCTTTCTATGCAGTGCTAGCTTTCCATGCTTTCCACTTCTGCTTTCTTTTCTCCTTGCTCTTGCTTACAGTGGGTTGGGATGGTCCCCCAACTTCTGGATTTCCATTATTTCCTCTAGCGTCTAGATGAGTAGCTTGTACAGATACCTCATCTATATTAGTGGGATTAAACATGAGGATGGTATGCCTCATGTAGCTGTGTAGACCACCAATGTAATTCAAAAGAGTCTCTGGTGAGTCTAATGAGATACCCAACATCAATGCTCTCTTTCTGAATTCTTGAGTATACACTTGCACACTTTTCCCTTTCAACTGTTGAAGAGTTTGCCATCTCATCTTGGCTTGTTGCATGTAGGCCAATGGATAGAACTGCTTTTTGATTGCAGAAACAAAGTCACTTCAGACATAGATGGTCTTACCATGTCTTTTCATATCATCTTGGGTTCTGCCTTCCCACCAAACCAAGGCAGTGTCTCCTAGGCATAGGCTTGCCAGCTGAATCTTACTCTTGTCTAAGTTTATGTTTTGTACCCTGCAATACACATCAATTTGTCTAATCCAATTGTCCAACTTTTCAGCATTTAGCTCTCCATCATATATAGGCAAATCAAATTTAACATCTAGCTTAATCAAAGATGCTTTCTTATTATGCATAGGGCTATTAAGAGGTGTGAGAAAGCTTTCCTCTTTCCCCTTTCCTTTGGAGTGGTCATGGCAGTGAGAATCATCTTCTTCTTTATCTTATTTAGAACCTGATGAATCTTCAACCTTTTGCTTTCTAAAGTCTCTATACATTTCTTCTACCATAGACTTTATAGATAGGAAACTCTCTATGAATTGAGGGTCTGGCCCAACAGAACCTTCCTATGACATTGTCTTCCGAGGATAGAATCTCCCAATTTCAAGATTAGTTTCCACCAACTCTCCTTCTCCTAGTTTGAGCTTTGATTTTGTGAGCATTCACAGCTAAAAAAACACAAGATTTTCTAACCTTACAACCTAGAGTTCTGATACCACTTGATCTAATATTCACCCTATGAGTGACATCAGTTAAAGATTTATTAAACAAAGGTATTATAGACTCATGTGCTGGTGTGTGTTCTGTGTTATTTAAGCAACGGATCGATCAGATTTCCAATACACAGACATTTAAATGGAAAGACAGCAGAGAAATACAGTAAGCAAACATAAAGACACAAGCAATTTTTAATAAGGAGTTCACCCTATTATCCAGGGCTACATCTCTGGTCCAGCTTTCAATGGTGGCCTTGTTTTATTGTGCTTTTAAGCAGAGAAATTACAATACAGGGACTCAATGTGAGTTCTCCTGAAGCAGGTTTTTCTTGGCAGGGTGGTTCTTGGATTCCCCAAGCCACTTGAGTACACAGATTTCTTCTTCCTACCAGCTCTGTGACCTTCTGGTCTACAGTGGAAAGAGCCAAATGTGATGCTCAGTCCCGGATAGATTCCTCTATGGGATGGCTTGAGTCTTCAAGCTCTTTGGTGCTCAATGTTGCCTCTGGTCAGCTCGGCCCTCTGTCTCTTCTGCTTTGCTTTACTGTTCTCTGTGTTTAGTCCTCCCCTCTGGGTTCACTGTTCCACTTCTTTATCTCTTGACTTCTGTCTAACTCTCCTGATTTGACTGTCTCTATTCATGGCTTTAGCCATTCGAACCCTATGCCTGTTCGATTCCTCTTCCGCCTGTCAATTCACCTTCTGCAGCTGCGCTTGGATTTCCCTATTCGGCATAATCATGAACGCTTAGGGATTGGCCACTTGTCCTCTTCTAAATGGTGCCAACATGCTTCATTGATTCGTTTCTTCAGTTACGTCATGGATGCGTTCTTCCTCCACCGTGGCGGTCAAACGGATTCCAAATCCCTTCTAAAATGTAGTTTAATTATCTGTCGGTTCCACTTACTCCATCGGGCACAATCTTAGCCATCCGATCTAGGCCCTCTAGATCCGACGCCATACTCACAGTTCGCGCGGTTGACTTGCTCAAGCGATAGCGCGCAATCAACGACGGTTTTCTCTCACCTCTGCCTACCACGCGTCGATTGATGAATGGAATCGCTCCGCTCTCGTCCAAAACCTCTTACCATTTAAGGGCATCCCAATCAATACCGCCAGTGTCCAGAGCGTATGTCCCGCCTTGTACATTTAGCGCTTTTTCCTTTCCTGCCCATGGTCCTCCGGTTCCCAATGCAACCGAGTGCTCGGGCTCCCTCCATTTTGGCCCTGTTCATAATCGCGCATCAAAAATCACTTCCATTTCCCGATCTGGGGCTCCCCGAGGCTACTTTAACCTCCTGCATAGTCCCCATGGGCCTCGGTCAGCGCGCTTTGACCGAGGTCCTCGTCGTTCCATGCTGACTGCCATTGCCATTGGTTCAGGGTGTTTTTTTTATCATTGTTTTGGATTCTTTAGAGATTTGTTCCGACCTGATACAGTCATGGTTCTTTGAAAATCTTTTATGGATCCAATTCAGATCAGACAAGCTAGTATACATGTAAACGATAGCAAGAGTTCAAAGAAATCAAGCAAACAACACTCACACGAGAAAATACACAAAAAGCGACAAAAATGCTGAAAAAGACAAGTTGAGGTCACTTACCTATGAATAGCTGAGCCATATGTGTCAAAGAGTCTTGGATGTGCTATGGGATGTCAGAGCTCCAACATCAATGTGAATTAATGAGCTATGATGCGTCGAATAAATAAGTTTGGTCTAATGACGCGCATGCCACAAATCTAGGAAAAAGCGACACTTAGAGGGAAGTTTCTAAAACAACTTTGCATGTAACCCCCGGTTGCTAAAAATAGCTCCCTAAATCATGGGATTCCTTTTGCATGTTGCCTCTTGCTATTCCAGGAAGAGAAATGTCATGCATGCATGCAAGTCAAGTTTCCTTAGTCCCAGGTGGAACTGGTCAATCGGACTGCTCATGCATGCAATTTCTCAATTGCTTGGGAAAAATGTGCATTTATGGCTGGGAGTTGGGTTGACTATCTAGGAGGTTTGTGCAATTTCTGGGCAGAACAGCTGAATGCTGCCCAGATTTGCGCAAATTCTGGGCTAAGCAGCCCTACTGGGGAAAATTGCGCAATTCCTATTGGGAGTGTTAACTGGAAGGATTACACAATCCTAGAGCCTAGCAGGTTGCCAGATAGGATTACACAATTTCTGGAGGGAAGGTTGGTTGCCCTCTAGAAATGTACGATTTTCTAGGGGAAGCTTCTCAGCCTATAGGTGGACCAAGTTCGGGTGAACAACTTGTGAGGGGAATGGATCAAATTGTGATCAATAGGCTGCCTTGAGTTTGTTCGTATCAAAGCTTCTAAGACCAAACTCAGATTCTCATGTGTCATGGAAATTCAACATATGCCTTGTTCACCTAAGAACTACTTGTAACTCATCTTAGGGTACTCTTGTACAATCTCAACTCATCCCACTTAACAAGCTACCAAGACAAGGCTCATCACATCCAACTGTGGTCTAAAACAATTGAGCAACACAATTTACATCTTGACATGTCATAACACCTAGCATGTCTTAGAATGCCTTGGCACTATGTGGCATGTGTTAACATCCCCTACATTCCTTGTCATGCTTTGACACTCCCTAGCACACCGTGGCACTCCCTAACATGCCTTGTTAGTTTAGCATACCTTGGCATTTCCTAGCATATAACCTTGTCACTCCATCCTTAACATACCTAGAACTCATTGAAACTCCCTCTCACACACTCTTATTCATTCATTTTCATGCATTTTGACCTAGTGCATCCTTATGTTTCCCTAACACCCCTAACACTCCCTAGCTCACCCTAGCACCTAACACATCTTGGCCTACCACCCTAACACTATAGCATTCCCTGGCACTACATAGTATACCTTGTCACTCTCTCCTTAGCACACCTAGAGATCGCTGAGAATCTTGGTCACAAAATCTTATTCATTCATTTCCATGCATTTTTACCCAGTGCTCCCTTATGTTTCCCTAGCACTCCTTATCACTCCTTGAAACGTGTTGTTACACCTTAGCACCTATGACATATTGGCATGTCGTCCTGGCCTCTAGCATGCCTTAACACTGCCTATCATACCTTGTCACTTTGTCCTTAGCACAATTGGAACTCGCTGAAACTTCTAATCACAAACTCTTATTTGTTCATTTCCATTCATTTTGACATATTTCTCGCTTGTTTTTCCTTGGCACTCCCAGCTAACACTTTCTTGCACGCGTTGGGACATCTTAGCCGCATGTCGCCCTAGAACTCTAACATTCCTTAGCATTGCCAATCATGCCTTGTAACTCCTCCTTAACACACTTGGAACTCACTGACACGCCATGCCACACACTCTTATTCCTTCATTTCCATGCATTATGACCTAGTGCTCCCTTGTATTTCCCTATCACTCCCTAACACTCCTTGGCACACATTGGCACACCATGGCACTTACCACATCTTAGTAGGATTTCCTAGCACTCTATCATCTATTAGCATTGCTTATCATACATTGTCACTCCCTCTTTAGAACAACTATAACTTATTAATACTTCCTATTGCACACCACATTTATTCATTTACATGTAATTGAAATGAGTCATCCCTTGTGTTTCCTTGGCAATCTCTAGTGTTGGGTGCAGGATCCCCCAAGGGCAGTTTTGGGGCTTAGAGCCTAGATTTTGGTCCAATTTCGTAATTCTAGCGTAAAGACTCCACATTTTGTGGGCATGGAGCACGTAGTTGTTAAAGAGTCCTAGGGTTTTCCGCCCTTATTTTGATAATGTAATGTCAGCTGTAGAATATCTACCCATGGTTCGCAGACCATGGGATTGTATAAAGAGAGCTAAGCTCTAAGCAGTTAGAAGAATAATTAACAATGTCTAAGCAATGAAGACGTATGAGAGATATCTCTGAAGTGTAAGTCTAAGTTTTGGTTTGTAGAGTAGGTAGAGGCTCTACAGTTGAGTGCGCAGAGGCCTAGTAGTCTGCAACTGAGTGTGCGGACCCCCGCAGCTGAGTGCGCAGAGCGAGTCGAGTCTGTAACCATAATGAATCATTAATAAAGAGAATTTTTCTATCATTCTGCGTATTTATTACCTATTTATGCATCTGCTATATTGGGTATGAATTTCACTTCTAATGCTTATATGATGTGTGAATGTGCATAAATATATTGGTTAAGCGAACACAAGTAAAAACATTTGTTTACGCGAAGTTAACTAAGATATGATAATAAGATAAGTAAGATACTTAACCTAGTTTGAGAGACAACGCAAATCGCTGCTCTAGCAATGCGAAAGAACTGTAGCCCCTGGTTATGGCTGCACGAAATCTAATTGTAACACTTTGCAAAGGTATTGAAGGATAGAGTAGAGAGTGAAGCCACCTACGCTAAGGTAGGTATAGTTGGAATAAACCAACATCACAACCATCTCAAGGATGCGGAAACTTGGTTCCAGCATCCCCCCATACTACTTCGGGTGAGACTTCAGTCCGTGCTCTGCAGGTTGATGCTAAAAGGGCTAGTAGTGTAGGGATTTGTTTGGCTAACTAACGCTGAACCTGGGTCAGGCCCCCTCACGCCAACACCTAGCATGTGTCGGTGCTACATCCTAGAACCGAGCACACCTTGGCATGCCTTAGCACTTGGCAGGTCTTGACATGCCTAACATTCCTTGGAACATTCTAACATGTGTTAGCACTTCCTGAAATTCCCTACACACCTTGGAACTCCCTAGTTTTCATTCCCTCATAGATAACCTTACTTTTTTTGTGACTTGGGAACCCAACCAAGTCATTAAAAAAACAATGTTGTGCCTAGACCAAAGTCTCCCTTTGTCTGAAACTGATTTTTCCATCCTCTTATCACAAGCACTTCCTCCTACAAGTCCTAATATGAAATTCTCCCAACACACTTCATCAATGGGACAAATAGAATCCATTGACACTCCTTGGCATAATCTCTTATTCATTCATTTCCATGCACTTTGACCTAGTTCTCCCTTGTGATTCTCTACCACTCCCAAACACTCCTTGACATGCATTGACACTATCTGGCATATGTCAGCATGCCTTTTCATTCCTTGGCATGCCATGGCACTCCTTAATTATCATGCCCTCATAACTACCCTTATTTTCTTTTAGACTTAGGAACCCAACCAAGTCCTTCCTCGACTACAACAACTTTACCAAGTTACAATTACTACAACTAGACTATGCCTTGTTCCCCTAATGGCCTATAACTCATCTTAGGATTCTCATGTCCAATCTTAAGTCATCGCACTTAACAAGTTACCAAGTTAAGGCTCACATCCAACCATATCCATAAGATAACTAAGCAACATAGTTTACACCTTCACATGCCATAACATCTGGCACATATAACAATCCATTTGAACTACATGGAACACAATATCATCCCCTGCATTCCTTGGCATGATTTCTCACTCCCTAATAGACCCTACCACTCCCTAACATGCCCTGAAACTCTAGCATGCATTAGCACTACCTAGGATATAACCTTGTCACTCCCTCCTTAACACAATTGGAACTTGCTGACACTCCCTATCACACACTCTTATCGATTCTTTTCCATGCATTTTGAACTAGTTCTCCCTTGTGTTCTCCTGGCACTCCCTGAAACATATTGGCACACCCTAGGACTTAGCACATCTTGGCGTGTCTCCCTGGCACTCTAGCATTCCTTGGAACTACCTAGCATACCTTCTCACTCCCTCCTTATCACACCTAAAATTCGTTGACAATCCCTCTCATGCACTCTTATTCATTCATTTCCATGCATTTGAAACTAGTGCTCCCTTGTTTTTCCCTTACACTCCATAACTCTCCTTGGAATGCATTGGCACACATTAGGACCTAGCACATCTTGGCATGTTTCCTTGGCCTCTAGGATGCCTTAGCACTTCCTAGCATACGTTGTCACTCCCTCCTTAACACACCTTGAAATCACTGACACTTCCTGTCACAAACACTTAATCGTTCATTTGCATGCATTATTTTCACCTAGTGTTCCCTTGTGTTCCCTTAATGCTCCCTAACACTTCCTAGCACTATTTGGCACACCTTGGCACCTAGCACATATTGGCTGCATGTCGCTCTGGCATGCTAGAATGATTTAGCGCTACTTAGCATACCATGGCACTCCCCTCTTACCACACTTGGAACTCATTGACACTCCCTGTCACACACTCTTATTCATTCATTTCCATGAATTTTGACCTAGTGCTCCCTTGTGTTTCCCTAACACTTTCTAACACTCAACACACATTGGCACACCTAACTGCAATGAGTTTCACTAATAGTCAATCCAAAAACCCTTCTAGTGTCTAGCTAGTTAGTTGTTCTTCACTAAGATATTAGGGTTAAGCTTATTATATAGTGCTCAGTGTGAAAATATTACTAGGTGTTTTTATCGCATTAGTTGGAAGGTGGCTAAGCCACAAGCATGATGGTAAGGTTCTTGAATCTTGGACTCTAAAACTAACCAACAAATATATGACTATAATATCTTTGGTAAAGTGTAGTTCTTTAAAGAGAGTCATGGTAGTGATTTTCCCATTGCACTAGACCTGAGATCTCGATTTTTAATTGGATGCAGAGAAGTGGTAGTTTGATGCAGTAAATGTCAAATGTATAGTTCAAAAACATGATGGGGGCTTACCTCTGGCATCGAAATTCGATTTGTTATCTTCATGGTGAAAACCCCACAATGTCCAACTGTGACACCCTCCTTACAACTACACACTTTGAGTAGTTACCCAGTGACTTCCTTGCCTTTGATTGCCTTCTCCTCATCTTGTTCACTCTTAGTTCCTTATTCCTTACTCTCCTGTCACTGTGCTCTTTTGATTCCTATTCTCCTGATCGCATTTTCTCTTCTCTTTCTACTTCTCACTCCATACTTCTGGTTAGTTAGGGCTTGGCTAACTGTATTTTCCCTAACCTACCATTTGGCCTCCCATTTTCTCCCCATCTGTCATTTTCCCTCTTCCTAGGTCTGTTTTACAATCGAAAAGGTATGAGGGAGGAGAAAAATCCATTCATGTGTTCTAATAGGTTGCAAAATATCTCCCCACCCTTATTGACTCCATCAAGGCCTATAAATATTATGTCTGTGAGTGTTTGTGAGTCTCTTCTTAGGTCTTGGGTTGAATTATTTTTTCTCTTTCAACTATATGAGACGAGCTATATGCTCTTTAGCCCCCCCATTGATAGAGTTCCTTATACATGTATCATGCCCCTGGTATAAAGACATATGCATAGGTTATTATGGTATATGTTGAAATTTGGTTATTACACTCCCGTTGAAGTCATTGAGGTTCCATCTAATTCCCCCTAGTTAATACAAGGTTCACTGAGTTAGAAAAATGTGCCATCAATAATTATAAGTGGCTACCTTAAGGAAGGACCATTGGTTGAAGCCTCATCAATGGATATTCGGTCGATGGTTAGGGTTTTGATTCCGTTAGACACTATTTAGTATTATATTTGTGGGCATAGAGTAATTATGATCTTCCCCATGTACACAAGGATAACTGAGAAGTGTTTCCCATAGTCATGCAAGTGGAACTTCAACATGTACATCAGTGTAACCACAAAATATTTATCATATTTATACAATGCAAGGTGATAGGAAAATATTTACAATATATACATGAATGTACTAAGATCAGGACCATTAACATCATATCTACATACTTGCCACAAGACGAGGGTCATTAAAACCCCTTAAAAATAACCATAAGGCCTTTCTCTTTTGCAGCTCCTTGACCACAAGGATTTAACTGAAAAACACATAGTTCCTTTAAATATTTGAAGGTTGAGGCAACCAATTCAAGCCTTTGAGCTTAAAGATAATAAAATATTTTCAATTTGTTACAATAATAAGTCCATTATGCACACTCCTTATCTTAGTGTTGGGTAGAGGGAGAATAATTTATTGATGCCAACCTTGTAAATGAACAACTTTTCCTACTCATTGGTTGGACTCTCCACCACTAGTTGACACCACTCACACACACCAAAATTCCAAGATACCCATAAAATGTGCCCTACACCCAAGGGCTTAGACTACACCTCCATAAAATGTACCTTCAACTTTAGATGTCCCAAAACAGTAATATCCTAACCCAATATAGCCTATTTATTAGATTTTTGTAACTTTTTCCTTGACTAACACTTGTTTTTAACTATTTAATCCACTTACCATATACTCTCTCTTGTTTCCACCCATCTAGTATACAAGAACACTTATCTTTTTAATA
The DNA here is from genome assembly GCA_031772625.1 of Pinus tabuliformis. NCBI lineage: Eukaryota > Viridiplantae > Streptophyta > Pinopsida > Pinales > Pinaceae > Pinus > Pinus tabuliformis. Next base: position 628,251,817 of record CM062820.1, on the reverse strand, counting down.
AAACCAAATTAAGAGGGCATGTTTCTTTCTTACACTTAAATGTTTTTAATACAACTGAGTTAAGAGCATGTGTTTCCTTTTCAAATTCCAAAATTATAACATGTATATATCTATAAACTAAGAACAAAATCATTGCATAAAAAAGGTAAGCTTAAATTAAATTAAAATTAGATTATTATTATTATGATAAGTACACCAAATTTGGAAAAAATGTTTTCAAACACAACCATAAAAAAAAAAGGTGTTAGTTTGTCAAATGCAGCTACAAACTTATTAAACCATCTTATATCCATCTTAACCCGTATCTATCAAGTGTCGAGAGGGATCCAATCTCTCGATGTGAAAACCTCTTTTTTGGCACTTGATAGATCTAGATTAAGATGGATCTAGGTTGGTTATATAATACTATATAATATCTATATGTGTATCTATGTGTCTCTTTCTTATTCCCTCTCTCTACCTCACCCCCCAAACATACACAATCTCTCTCCATATCTATCTCTCCCTCCCTCCCTCTTCCTCTCTCTCTTCCCTCTATCTCTCCTCTCTCCATCGCTCCCTTGTCACTCACTCTCTCTCTACCTTTATCCCTCTGTCTTTCTTCTTCCTTCCCTCTCTCTCCCCCTCCAACTTCATCTCTCTCTCCTCTCTCTTAGTGCTCTCTCTCACTTTCTCTCTCACCACCCTCTGTCCCCCCACATCACTCTCTCTCTCTCCCCCCTCCATCTCTGTGCTCCCTTCTCTCCCTATCTTTATCCCCACCTATTCGCTCCCTTCCCTCCTCTCTTCTCTCCCTCTCTCTCTATCCATCTATCCCTTGTCACTCCCTCTCTCTCTCCACCTCTATCTCCCTATGCCTTAGTTCTTTCCTCCCTCTCTCTCTCCCCCTCCAACTCCATATCTCCCTCTCCCCCCCCTCTTATTCTCTCTCTCCCCCTCCAACTCTATATCTCTCTCCCCCACTCTCTTCTTCTCTCTCTCCCCTCTCTCTCTCTTCCTACCTCCTTCTCTCTATCTCCCCCCATCACTCTCTCTCTCTCTCTCTCTCTCTCTCTCTCTCTCTCTCCACCCTCCATCTTTGTCAGTATCTCCCTCCCCCTCTCTTCCCTTCACTTTTCTTGCTATCATCACTTGGATCCTTAGTTAAGATAGATCTATGTTGGTTATTACTAATATTTGTATTAGATAAATTTCACATCTTTAAATATAAAAGTATTCTCATTTTTAATTTTATTAAAACCCTAATTTAATTTATATGGGAAAGGTTAGAGGGTTTATATATATCTCAAAACTAATTACAACCATTTTCCTATTAACTTCAAATAAAAAATGTCATTAAATTAAATTAAATTAAAATATTTTTATTGTGAAATAACTTATGGTTTTTAGGCATGTGATATTAATAAGCCATGGTATTGGCCCATGGTATTGTAACAAAGCCTATTTACAAGTTAATAATATCCATGGTAAAGTGGGGGTGAATATCTATAGTTAAGAATATTTTCACATTGTTATAAAATATTTAGATTGTGAAATAAGATATGGTTTTTTTGGCATGTGGTATTGATAAGCCATGCTATTAGCCCATGCTATTGTAACAAACCCTATTGACAAGTTCATAATAGCAATGACAAAGCGGGGGTGAATATCCATGATTAAGAATCCTATCATATTCTTATAAAATATTTTGATTTTGGAATAATTTATGTTTTTTGGGCATGTGATATTGATAAGCCATGGTATTGGCCCATGGTATTGTAACAAAGTCTATTTACAAGTTAATAATATCCATACTAAAGTGAGAATGGATATCCATGGTTAAGAATATTTTCATATTGTTATAAAATATTTTGATTGTGAAATAAGTTATGTTCTTAGAGCATGTGGTATTAATAAGCCATAGTATTGGCCCATGGTATTATAACAAAGCCATTTTTTTACAAGTTAATAATATCCACTGTAAAGTGGAGGTTTGGTCCCAAAATAAGTTATGGTTTTTGAGCTTGAGGTATTGATAAGCCATGGTATTGGCTCATGGTATTGTAACAAAACCTATTCACAAGTTAATAACAAAATCAAAATACAACAAATTGAATTTTATTATTTTTATTATTAATTGAACCAACATTTAGATTTTTGCACTCATCCCCATACTTTTGACTTTTATTATTATTATTACTATTATTATTTAACTAAGGCCATATTTAGAATTGTTTACATACTTACATTACACCTACACATCTACTATATACTTTATAAATATTGTAAATTTTAACATTTTTGAAAAAATAGAGCCTTAATTTTGATATAACAAATCCCTCCCAAATCCAATCTTTATTTACGTTCTAAAACAAGTAGTATATTTTCACTTTTCATAGGGTAGAGGGAAAATGAGTAGTGCATTTTCACTTTTCACACCGCGGGAGGGAAAACGAGATTAAAACAAGTATATTTTCACTTTTAATAGGGTTGGAGGGAAAACGAGATTAAAACAAGTACATTTTTACTTTTCATAGGGCGGAGGGAAAACGAGTAACACATTTTCACTTTTCACATGGTGGGAGGAAAAACAAGATTGAAGAGAGTTGTGAATTAAGGTATGAGTAACACATTTTCACTTTTCACATGGTGGGAGGAAAAACAAGATTGAAGAGAGTTGTGAATTAAGGTTTTTCCAGATCTTTAGTCCCTTAATGGTGCCCAGATATGTTTCATTTCTAACCTCTGCATTTCCACTCGACTTTTAGTCTTCTTCCACACAAGGAGAAGTATACACACCTCAAATCTTTGGTTCAAAATTCAATTTTTTTTCATCCTTGCTTTTAAATTTATGCTTTAATCTCTGTGCCACACTTTGTTACTGTTTGTAGGGATGGCATTGGCATTTGATGACTTTGGGAGGCAATTTATCATAAGAAAGAAGCAGAGGTAGAAGACCCAAATGAGAGGATTAGATGTTCAAATTGTCTAACATTGTGGTCACAAGGGCTGTTATGAGAATACTGCACACCTCACTGGACTCCAATGGAATAAAATGATGCTCTAGAATGCCTGCGGTGATGATGAGAGGATTAGATGTTCAAATTGTCTAACACTGTGGTCACTAGGGTTGTTATGAGAATACTTCACACCTCAATGGACTTGAATGGAATAAAAATGATGCTCTAGAATCCCCGTGGTGATGTCATCATCAGTAAGTTCCTATTCCTTTTATTCATTCCCTATTTCTGGATCAGTGAAACCCCCCTTAAATTGTGAAAATTAGTAGCATTGACTTTAAAAATTATATGATTCATAACTAAAAATTACTTAAATTTTCTGTAAAGACTGAAATAAGCCAATACTTTGCGATATACTCACTCTTTCTCACAAAAAATGAGGCCCTCCGAGCTAGATGCTCTACATATGTCGATGCCTGCCTACTAAAGCTCTTAAAATTGGTGAATGTGTTTAGATGTCATTTGGATATGTGGACGTCTAATGTGCATTAAGGGCATTTCAACCACTAGATTTGTATGTTCCATATTCCATCATGTTGGTTCCATTTATAGGTGCATGTCGGTTTTCCTTGTGGGTAGAGCTTGACACAATCATTTTGGTTAGATTTGGAGAACTTGCTATTTAAAGTAGTTCTCCTATTTTATAGGAGATAAATTTTCAGGGCCTACATGTCAAACATAGCTACATGGTATTGGTTCATGCATGTAAATTTTGTGCACTTTGAGGATGTGGTACTTCAGTTTACCACCCAAATTCACACAAAAAATGAACCCAAATTCACACAAATTTACGAAGTAACTGAACTGAATAATTCACATAAACCCAAACTCACACAAATTTATGAAGTAACTGAACTAAATAACTCACACAAAAACTAAACCCAATTCACACAAATTTACGAAGTAACTGAACTGAATTGTTTCTGTTATTAACTATTTACTATTGTTAGGCATGAAACTATATATTTATGAAACTAAATGCACACAACCATTCCATTATTCATGAATCCATAAATCACAAATGCGGCTAACACAATCAGTTAGAGAGGCAACCTAAAAATTAATTCAACCATGAAATAAACCATTAAAAATAATATTAATTCAATACAATTCATATATACATTTAGGAATACTTATATGTTTGGAATTGTTCAACAATTAGTTACAAAAGAAGGAAGTAAGATCACAACCATATAATCAAAGATCAATCACAATTCATATTTTATTCGATCACTCGCTTCATCATTGACATTAGCACTATTTCACTTGATCACAAGATCCATTGTTAGTAAGATCTTTGTTTGACAATAGACCACACATAAGGGTATGCGGGGGTATTGTCTTACTATCCATAAGCATCCCTTAAATATAATCTCTTCATGAGTATAATTGATGGCCTTTACTATATTGGAGCTAAGTAGTTGCTAAATTGAAGATTAATTTTTGCAAAGGATAGTGAGTTATTTCAATGCCTTTTTTTTTATAAATCTTCCTCCCAGACCTTTAGTTATTCCTGGATGATATGTACAGACAAAACAACATGACGCACTTCTTGTCTTCACATTATTTTTTGTCAAGTCTATGCTTCGAACAAGACATAATAGCTCTTTTGACAATACAAAAAAAACACTTAATACTTGGTGAATAATATTAAGAAGTGCCTTGTTGTTGCTGTGCAAAAACTTATGGACAAGAACAAGAAAGTGAAAGAGAGATGTAAAATTGGCTAGAACATATATTTTCTACTGATCACTAGATCCATAACTAATGATCCCACAATGTTAGTAGATAATCGTTCCTTCAAATAATTATCCTCATATGTCTCGGGTTATTTTTGTTTTATTCCACCTTCCATGGCGCTGATCCCTAATGTGGAAGAAATTTTATGATGAAGACCGTTAAATTAACCCACCAACTTCATAGGGTTCCAATTGATGTTCTTGTGTCCAGCTTCTAATTTCTGGTCTTTAAGCTCTCTCGCAATGGTATATATATATATATATATTGATGGGCCTTTCCGGACTATCTATATAAACAACTTATATTTCACTAGATAGACAACAGAGTTAGCAACTTGAAGTTTTCTATCACATTTTTATTTTAAAAGAGGTTCCTCTAGTTCTTCTCTTAGGGTTCCTTGTTGCCCTTCATGCTCACTTCCATCATTTACTTTGGCTATAATTTTTCTTAGTTGGGCTATTTCTATGGTTTCAGTGTTGTAGTAATTGTTCTCAACATTTTCGTAATGTTTGCATTTCTTCAATATATGCTTCTCCAATTCACATCCACTCCTCCACATACCATGTTTTTTCTCTTTTCGCAACTGGCTTTTGGACATCATATTACCAATTCTCATCCCAGAGTCACTTCTCTCCCCTAAATCTCCTTTGTTGGATTTGCAACAAAGGAGGGAGAAAAAATTTGCTTTGTTGGATTTGCCTCACTGCAGGTTCTTCCTGCTTTAATACCAATTGATGGGTGCTGGAAAATGCAAAACCTGCACAAATGCACACCAATCTATTGTAGGTAGATAAGAAATAAAATTTACTACCCATCTCAGTGGATGGTGTCAATCACAATCAATGTATTTCGCTAAATAGAGGCCAAACAATTCCACATGATGATTTTATCATTAAACTTGTATTATAACATTCAAGTAAATTAGTGAAATAATAGTGATGCTACTCAATTACATTCACTTTGCAATAGAAATTGATCCTCATGCACAGGATTAAGAAAGGATAAATAAAAATAAATACTTTTTTTCTCACAGAACAATGGGTTGCACGGTTTCTTGTTTAGGTAGATATTCCATGCTAGTTCTCTTTCCAGGAGTTTACCCTTCTTGTTGCTCGATGATTATTCCTTAACAATCTCCCTCATTATCAATGGAGTGATCTTCCTCAATTGCCCAATGATATGCCTCAACTGATCCAAGGATCTTCTTACCCAATGATTGTGCTCAATTATAGTTGTGGAGAATACAAAATCCCTCTATAGTAACATCATCATATGTGAGTACCAAATACACGACATTGCCATTCTCTACTAGAGATTTTGAAGCAATTTCCCCTTCCACTAGAGCTATAATTTGGCTCCACTTCAAAGATATGCCGAGGGAATAACCAACATCTAACTTATGCTTTCCTAGCCTTGTATTTGCCATGGAGATGGCCTTGTTGGATTGACCACGGTATCTCTGAGTGGTTTTACACTAGCTGTACAAAGAGGGCTCTAGGGTCTTGCTATCTTCTAAGGACTAAATAAAATCTGCCACAATGCAATGCTAAGCTGGGCTGAATCTGCCATACCAACTTAGATGAAAATCCATAGTATGACTACTGGTGAGCAAGGGACCATTGTGATAAGTTAAAATAAGGGGTTGCTATTCAACTAATACGGAGGAACACAGATCAAGAAGAAGAATAAGACATACAATAAATTTAAACCCTCCCATTCGAAAAATCAGATAAACCCTAGTGCTACTTGGTTTCTCCTGACAGACAAGAAATGCCTAATTTTTTTCTCCCTCCTTTGTTGGATGTTCCTCACTGTAGGTTATTCCTGATTTAATACTAATTGATGGGTGTTGGAAAATGAAAAACCTACACAAATGCATACTAATCTGTTGTAGGTAGATAAGAAATAAAATTTACTACCCATATCAATGGATGGTGTTAATCACAATCAATGTACATCACTAAAAAGAAGCCAAACAATTCCACATGAGGATTTTATCATTGAACTTGTATTATAACATTCAAGTAAAACTGTGAAATAACAATGATGCTATTCAATTACATTCACTCTACAGCAGAAATTGATCCTCATGCACGGGATTGAGAAAGGATGAATAAAAAGAAATACTCTATTTCTCACACAACAATGGGTTGAACGGTTTCTTGTTTAGGCACAGATTCCATGCTAGTTCTCCTTCAGGAATTTACCCTTCTTTCTTCTCAATGATTATTCCTCAACAAGCTCCTTCATTTTCAATGGAGTGATCTTCCTCAATTTCCCAGTGATATGCCTCAATTGCTCCAAGGATATTCTTTCCCAATTATTGTGCTCAATTGCATTTGTGGAAGTCGTTGCCTTCTTCTCGAGAGAGTTTGTTGCTTCTCTTAATTTGTTTTCCTCAACAAATTCTTCCACTTTATCCTAGTGATTTCTGGCCTATGTTAAAATTTATTTCTCAGCGATCTCCTCCTTTGCAATGAATGTCTTAATTATTCCTGGAGTTGATTTTTGTTTCATCATTCAACAAGATGTTTTTGGAAACAACAAGATCTGTGATTCCATGCCATCGCACCCTGCTCTATTTCTATTAACTTAGTATCTCTTTGCTTTTGTCTTATTTCTCCAATAGCAGCAATCCATCATCTCAACTCTTGTTTTTATTTTGGTTCAAGTGTAATAGGTGAATAAACTAAGTACACTGTATCTTGCCTTTCCTATCAACTATTTTTATAAATGTCATGTTTAAAGTGGGAGTCGGTGAAACTAAGAGTGATCTCTTGTGGGCTCATGTAAGTCCCACAAGCACAAATTGATTATTAAACATGAATGAGATGCTGGAATTTAAACACGTTTTTGGTGATGCAAGAACACTAATGGATTGGGGATGCTACTGCATTACTCATTCCAATGTCAAGTAGATAACCATTGTTTGAAAATATATGTTGAAGTTACAATGTATTTACCACGTGGCACTATTTGGTGCAGTTATAACAGATTGAGTAGACAAGTAGATGAATAGATTCAATAGAGAAGTGGATCCAAGCTTGAGATTCCAATGGTAGTTTTCTTGATTTCAATGATAGGAATTGGATTTGCAACATGCCCCTGATGTTTTTAACTGCTTTCAACTTTTCCATTTGACAACATGTTTATGCCCTTGTTTGAATGCTAGAATTTAGTTATTTTCCCAATAACTATTTGGAGTAGTTTATTTTTTATTTGCAGCAGTAATCTTTATTTATCAGGGTTCTTTGAATTTATAGGTTCATGTTTAAAGACATATACATTTGAGCTCCTGTGGGTCTATTTCATTCTATTTATCCTTTTATTCTATAAATCTTTGTGTTTGTTGGTGATTTACAATTTGGTGATATTAGTTTCCCGCTGCAACACCTTGTTCGATTTCTTGAAGATATTTCCTTTCTTTTATCTTACTATCTTTCTTGTGAAGCATGATTATTTATTTTCATACATAGCATTGAAGTTTAAGCAGTTGGTTCTGCATTTGAAGGATGATTTTCTTATATGATTTGGTTCCATTTTGCATGTATATCAACCTTCAGAAGAAGAAGTGATGGGATTTCTTGATCCCTATGTAAATATAGTTTGCTTAGATTGTAATGAGGCTGGTGATGGTGATATTTTATTATTGCGTGATCACTATTATTCAACATATCATATATATTGTGTTGGCCTTGGAAGGGCTATCCCTGAAGGAGATTGGTATTTTCAAGGCTATCAAACATCTATGCCTGGACAGTCCAACACACATGATGAAGATGTTGAGGATTTTGTGCTTTATTTTCACAATGGGGATGAAGCTTAGGAATTAGAGGATTAATGGAAGATGCTCCAGTTGGGATGGTTGTAGAAAGAATAAACTTAGAGCTCAACTTATCACCACCTTCTTCTTCTTTTGCTCCTCTCATAGAGATAAGGCCAACTCATGTAATAACAATTCACAGAAGGATTTTGCGATGAAGCGCTCAAAATCCATCTCCTAGATTGCCATATATAGCAAGGGATTCACTTAGCCAAACTGAAGCATCTAGGTCTACATCCCAAGTACCCATTGTATGGACAAAAGCTCTCTTCGGTCATCACATACTTAAGGAACGTGTACGTGCTTTACATGAGAATTGGTATGCACTAGGAAGAGGCTTTTAGAAGTTTTCACCTAGCTCTTCCCTTGATAGATTTCGGACCAGAGATGGGACTGATGCAATTGTACAACCCACACCCAACATCAGGTCACTTATTTTTCGTGAATTAGCTCGGAGAATTAATTTAGCCCCTGTTTTAGAGATGGAAAATTATATAGTTAAATCTGATGTTGATCAGGTGTGGGCAATGATGAAACATACTCTAGCATCAAGAGAAGATAATATAGGTCTAGCTAATTTTCATAAAGATGGAAGACATTGGAAGGGATCATCTTCTGGTCATAAAAATTATTTATAAGAATTGATGGGCAATGCCAGGTAAATTGTTGTGAGCGGAAGCATCTTAACTACTCATGTACGATCAAGAACTAGATATAGTCAAGATAAACACATTCCTGCAACGAATAACTATTTGGAAAATACAGAAAGGATAATAGAGGATATATCATGTAGGGATGTTGGAAATAATAGGCTGCCAGCACCTAGTGTTTCTAATGAGATATTGGGTATAAGATTATTTGAAAGAAGTAACAGTTTACATCATCAGCTAAACATTGGCAATTCATTTAGTAAACCTCATGAAAATGGAGTCTACAAAGTTGAAGGTGCAAAGGAGAAGGTGATCTCCATGGTAAAATCTCACATGAAGCGCACACTCACAAGGGAACATAGGTAAAAGCATGTGTATCTTTCCTTCTTTTATGGTTTGTCTCTATAGATTTGATTTTACTAGGTGTACATTGTATGTGTCTCAAAATTTCTCCTTAGGAAATCATATTTTTGTTCTTTCCAAGAAAAACTCTTTGGGGAATCCCAATGGATGTTTCCCCAAATTCATGGATGGCATCCCTATTAAACCCATTGGCATTGACTAGTGCACCTCACCCAAGGGATTTCAAGCAGGGCACCTATCAACATATAACTAGCCAAATACCCAGTAACATTAATGACATTTGGTTGGGCTAACCCCTTGGGCTCCATAAATCATAATCAACTACACTATTTTCCATATTAACATATTGATCCTGTTTAACATTTTGTTAGAGTAACCATAACAATCCAAGCCTGTTCCTATTTTTATTTTGGTTTTTAATTCCTTTTTTAGTGTGGTGACAACTTTATATGACTGTATAGGTGTTAATTTTTGTCAGAGCATATGTTGAAAAGTAGATGCTCTCTTACATTCTACCTTGTATGTTATGTATTGATGGAGTTCAATTTCATTACTTGTGACCAAAGAACTGTGTCAGGCATGTATACAAGGATTCTTGTATCATTATTTATAAAATAAAATTTGTCCTTAAACAAGCAAAGTAGATCCTTAATGCTACACATTTGCATCTCAGGGAACTTCCAATCCTAATAAATGAGGTGAAATTTAAGTGTTTCTAGAATCCAAATATCAGGTTTTGTGAATTCTCTCATATATGCTCTTGGAAAAGCGAAGTGAAATTTAATTATTTCCAAATCTTAAGTTCTGTGAATTCACTCATATTTGGTGTCGGAATCTTTTGAGCAAACGAGAAGAATTTCTTTTAGTTGCATTCAAATTTTCCAAAAATAATACTAAATTTCTCCCTGACTAAAATTATCCTTGAAATGGCTTTGGGATTGATAATTTTGTAAATATTTTTAGGGAAACAACCCAAAAAACTTGTTCCATATTAGAGTTTTATAACACTAGGTACTAAAATAATCTTCTATTTTCTGCTGCAAATGTCTGATAGATTCTGCCTAGAAACTGATCAGAAAATTAGGTAGATGCACTAGACGGACTAAATAATTTTGAATGAATAATCACTTAACATAAATGTTATATTAGGTTGCATAAATATATAACTTAGAAGCATGAACTGAAGAAGAAATCTCAACAAGATTGATATATTCTTCATTGAGTTGAATGAGGCCAGAAATAGCTTTGACTAGAGGGCGTTGAAAATGGCATAATTTTGTTATGGTTGGATAGATTTAGAACTGAAAATCAGTAGTTTTCTTGCTTGCATAACTTGGGAATATTTTTGTATCTCAAGTCTCAACCTTATTGAATAGTATGATATATGCCTTTCAATGTTGAGATATGCTGTTATACCACTTGATAGTAACCTAAACACTTTGGATGAAAATTTAGTTGTGAATTTTACTTGCAAAAGATATAAGTGAAAATATAGATTAATTATCCATTTTCTAGAATTTCCTTGAAATTTCGCTACTGCTTGAATGAATAAATATGAAACTAATTGTCGCACCAAGACAAAAAATATCTCTAACAATTTGCAGTGGAATAGAACACTCTGCTAGATGTAGAAATTTAAAATATTGTCCATATTAGAGTTTGAGACACCTTCTTCACGACCAGGTTCATCGATGCTCATTTCTTTCCATATTCATTTTCATAAGCATTAGGGTTGTTTACCGTCAAATCAGAGTAGCTAGAAAGTGTCTCTTTGATTTCAGAAAGCGGCCCAGGAACAACTTCATCCAAGAATACCCTAGAAGGCTCATCAGTAGCAAGAATAAAGGTCTTTATTATATTTTATTTCATCACATGCATCCATCATGTTAGGTTCCTATACCAATAGGTGTCATATTTCATGATTGACTGTTGAAGTGCCAAATATGATCATCCTTTCCATGCTGCAAAGGTTCCATATTTTCAAAAAATCAAAAAACTTAAAAAATGAAAAGAGGGTATGCCCTAAAAGAAAAATCAAAGGGCAAAAAGAACGAATTGGTCAAGAAAGAAAGAAAATGAACCCCAAAGAAAAGAGCAGGAAAGTGTGCTAGTCAAAATTCCACTACTATCCTATTTTTTGCAAAAAATTTCAAATTGTGCAATCAGTGATTTCTGTCACACTTGATGGGTGGCCCAAAAGCTCAATCTTGGCCTCTCCATGTTTAAATTTCTTGTTTTAGAAATAGAGAATAAGGTCTGTTCAAATAGTTTAAGCTTGGCTGATAAGTAGTTAGGTAGAGAAATAAGGGTGCTCAACAGTTAAATCTGAGCCCCTGAAAGAGATAAGGGTAGACTTAGATAGGAGGGCAGTTAAATGAAAACAAGAGAGAAAGGGTTTGCTAGTTCAAATGCACCCAATCAAAAGGAAGAAAAAATGTTAGGTGTATTAGGCTGGGTAGGCAGTTTTGGTGTTGCTGAAGCAAGTTTGTGATCAATTTTGTCCTTTGAATATGACCTATCTCATGGATGGCATAAGTGATATAGCAAGGTGGCTGCAAAAACAGTTGAAGCATGACTAATTTCCCCCCTCATTTCTCCAAAAGCATTTACTAATTCCCCCCCCAAGGAAATTTAGATCTGCTCAGTGCTCCTAGCTTACTTCATATTATGAGAAATACTAAGTAAAACTTTGTGTTTACTTGGGCAAGGGAAGCCACATTTCTTGTGTAAAAATACTTTTGATCCATTCTACTAAGTTTTCCAAATCCATAACTTGGAGACCTTTCACTCCCCTAACCCTAAGTTTCATCTTTTACTTAGTGCTTTTGGTCTGTAAATACTTCTCATTTTAACCTATTAACACTATTATATAGCTCCTACATAATATTTCCCCTCCCATACTATGTAAAAATACATAAAAACCCCGAAATTCTTAGTATCCTGCCCTGGGTTCATGTATAGCCATATATTAATATTAAAGGGGGTCCAAGGTTTATCCAAAACCTTGTGGACAACCCATCCCTGCACGCGCATATAACATTGGGATTTATTCAACGTTTGGTTGAATAAATAACTACGCCCGAACATTTAACCAAAGTTTCAATACACTGCCCGAACATTACAAAACGTTAAAAATTAACGTGGGCCACCATACCATACACCTTCGCCAACTCCACCCATTCATCAACTGTCCGATCCGGGCTTTCCCATAGGACGATCCATGTCAATATCGGAACCCCTCCAATGACCGAACGATAGCCTCCGGGAAAACGGTGGTTTGCCACCGTACACAATCCACGTGTCTCCGCCTCGTTTTATCGCGTCCCCTCCGCCCAAAACTGCCGTTGTTGAAAAGCGGTACGATAATACCATAGACCGCCCCCCCTTCCCGCAGCTGACGTTGTCGCCCACGTCAGCACCCACGTCGGCTGCCACCTCACCACTGTATCATCTTCCGTATCCACCACATCACCGCCAAGTCAGCTTCCGTACCCCCGCTACACGACAAAGATTACATCATGCTGACGTCACCCGACCAAAGTGCGCCAAAAACCCACCAAAATCAAACTTTTGTTAAAAAGGCGTAAAATGTCGTTTTTCGTTTGTTTTTGTTTGTTTCTTCTGCGCAACCTCTGCATGGTTTTTTACGTTCAAAGCGGCATTTCCACTGCACAGTCCGCCACCCAGAGAAATTGAATCCACAGCACTGCCCATCAACTAGGTCTGCCACCTACATTTTGCATAGGGCGTCCATTAAACAGGTATTTACCTGAGTTCCGCTCCTAAACCCTGTTTTTCTAAGTTTTCTCTGTAAAATTTCCCGGAGCACCCAAATTCAAAATAGAAACACAGTGCTATGTCCAAACCGTGAGCTATAACCTCTGTTTTTATCCATTTTACCAAGGAATCCCTCAAATCCCGTCTCCCACTGCAAAATTTGCCCATTAAGCTAAATTCAAGCTCGTTTCGGCCTGCAATTTCCGCAGAAAAGACCCAAACTGTCATTTTACCTACTGTTGTTACATAAAGCCCAAATTTCAGATTGAAAAATCACCAAAGATTGTATAATGGAGGCTCCAGTGGCCCTGAATGTTGCCCCCTTGAATGCACCACACAAAGAATTGGAATGGTTGCCCCTTGCTGACAGAGATTTCCAAATTAATGATATGATTGGTGACAAGCCTCACCTTCAAGCTTTTTGTGAAATTAGGAATAGCTACCGCAGCAATGTTGATGTCTATGGAATTTGGGAGTCCAACATGCCCATCTACTACCTCCCCTCAGTAAATGTGCTTCCTGATCTCATCCACTTATGTTGTGCCAATTATGACCCCACACAAAGAGCAATTATGGCTCCATCGGGACTGTCCTCTTCTATATTACCCCTCAATCCATAAATGAGATGCTGCACTTTAAGCCAACTCAGCCTCTGGCTCCTCTCTCCATGGGATTCTTGCTTGACCAAGGTGCCAAACTACCCAGTTCAGAGATAACCAGAATAGCTCAATTATTCATCAAACCAAATTGCCAGCCCTAGCAACCTCCTCTTTATTTGCATTCTTGGTTCACTGAAGCAGGGAGATTCATTGTAGACATGATATCCTACATCTTAGGATTCAAAACTAGTGAGTATATTGATGAGACTACCGTAGTTCTGATGTCCATATTTACTCCAGGACAACCCCCTACTGTCAAATATGATTTTGCCACCTTCATAGCCAATAAAATCCATGAGAAATTCATGAGCCTGGACAGAGAAAGAGTGTTCAAATATACATCATACATATATCATTTGCTGTTGTACAATCAACCTGATAGTTTTCAAATTCCCCTCAGAAAATTGGATCTCAAAGGAGAAATGAGGTCTGTGATATTCTGGACCTCAGTATTCCATGTAGTCCATAACTCTCCTTATACTTATTGTCAGTTCATTGACTTTTTCATACATCTGGCCACTTCTTTATTGATTACAACTCCTCCTACCAAGCTCTCTGCTGAAATGCAGAAAATTTTACATCTCTCAAAAGACTACAATATAGGTGACTGGTACTTTTACCAGAATCACACAGAGATCAGGATTTATGGCTGTAAATTATGCCCCTACAAGCTACCAAAGTATGTACCTATGAGACTATTTGCCCTGGAATACTTCAGGCAATTTACTAGTTCAGATTTGACTCATTTCTATGGTGCTAGGAAAAAGGCACAACTCAAAATAAGAAATCAATTGGGCCCTTTTGTCTTCAATAAAAGGGAAGCCTGGGAAGAGGCAGATAATATTTTAAGGGAGCAACTTAAACTGAAACAAATTTTTTATTGGGCACCATATGACCCTAAACATTTCATAAGTTATAGAAAAGTGAAAAACAAGCTTACAGCATATGTTCACCACCAAATCCCTGAAATTCAAAAATATGTTAACCAACAAGAATGGGTAGAAGGCAAATTAATTGAAGAGATAACTGAGGAAGAGAAAATGGAAAAAGCCATGAAAGAGCTTGAAAAAATGCTTGATCTGGACTCTTTTGGACAGGTATCCTTAAAACTGCCCCAAAACACAGGAGGTGATACATCTTTTGACGAGACTTCTCAGCAGCCCACACAAAAATCCAGCATAGGGTCAGCAAAGGGAAAAGAGGTAATAGGTTCAGAATAGGATACAATGACAGACCAGCCGGCCACATCAAAGGAACAAGGCCAAGGGTAGGTCCCCCCAGCACAAACAAAGGCCCCAGAAATCCCTATACTATAAACTCCTCTAAATGAGGAGAGAGGCAAGAAAAAGGACAGGCAAGAAGACACACTGATCAGCGGTCCTGAAGAAAAACCAGGGGAGAAAAGGCAGAGATTGAATCCCCTATCAGAGGAGGAATTTATTCAAGAGATCACAGATAGTCCAAGGGAAGAAAGAGCAGTTAGCCAGGACACATCTCTAGTCACAGAAACATCGGCCAGTACACATAGGCAGGAGATTGGAAGACAACATAGCGTGGAATTTTCTTCTACCAAGTCACAAGTCAAGCAAAGATCAGACATTAAGAGAACATTTACTGAAATAAAGGCAAAGAATGAGCCAATAAGAATTCAACTTTACAATCAATTGCTGAAGATCGCACCCACAAATCAACAAAGGTTAATGTTAGCATATGACATTCAAGAAGGAGAAATGATCCTGAGTCACTTCAAGCCCAAAATGTTGCAGCCACAGTCAACTGCTGATTACATCAGGACAAATCTAGAAGTATTAGCCAAGGACATCTAGCCAATGCACCAGATTGAGTTACATAAGCAAACCGAAGAAATGGTATACTCCACATTGGCAAATAAGGCATTGCTGGCCCACAAATTGCAGAATTCTTTAAATAATACCTCTGCCCAATTAGAGTTGGAAAAGGCTTCCTCTTTAGCTAAGGATAACAGAATTAAATCCTTAGAAGAGATTATTATAGAGCTCGGACATGATCCCAAGGATCCCAAAGGCATCCAAGCATTAATAAAAAAGAAGGAAGAAGATATTGCAGCTCTCAGGAAACAGCTCAAGCTGCCCATTACCATGCATCCCAAAACTACAGAGATTGTTGAACAAAAATCACAGGAAGATACAATGGACCTACTGATGAAAATGAATGAAAGATTGGCAGAAACAGAGAAGGCATTGGAGGAAGCACTACAAGGAAAACATGGAGAGTTGGCCTCTCAGCCATCACAAACAGCTCCAATAGTTACAACTCCTCCTCCTACAGTCACAACAGCAGTCCCTCCTACTGTCCCGGCATCAACAGCACCAAGCACTTCAACAACAACAACAGCACGTAGCGGCACTACCATGACTATTGAGCAACTGATAAAGGTTATGGAGGATTTAAAACTCCAAGTGTTAGAATTAAAGGATGCCAAAGAGCAATTGGCCAAGTTGGAAATCAGTTATGATAAATCCAAGATGACAGTGGCAGAAAAAACAAGGGAGGTAAAAGCACTAGAAAATAAAGTAAAGGCATTGGAAAAGGACCTCTTATTAGACAAGCCTCTGAGAGAAATCAGGAGCATTCTATGGACCAATATTGGCCAATCCATCACTGATATGTGGAAATCAATATAGATAATTCATGAGCAGATTGATTTGGTAGAAGTAGCTCAAGAAGAAATCCAAAGGGCCAGGGATTCATTGGGAAACATGCCCGAACAGGCCAATAGGCTAATACATTTCTTGAACACCCACACCAAAGAAGATCTGGCAAAACTGGATATCAGGGACAGGACAGGCACTATTTTAATAATTAAAAGGGTTCTGACCATGAGGAATTTCATACAAAATCTGGAAAGGAAGTGCCAGGAAATGCAAATGGAGATAAATGCTTTCACACAGAAGTTTATAGCCTTGGAGGAAAAGGGTCTGCCCAGTTTGTTAAATGATGACCATAGACTAATGACACATGCAACCTATGTTCATAGGTTAAATACATATGTGGATAGCCAAGCCACAACATCATCAAGTTCTGCAGGAGAGAAGGCACTCCCATCTGGACAGAGCCTGTATGACAATTTAGAAAATATGTTTTTTATTGAACATGAAGTGAGGCATCTTTTCACATTCCAGCCTACTTTCTTTAGGTACACGGATGTTGATGAAACTCTAATAAAAACGCGCAGACACCAATTACCAGATGACCAATTGTGGCAGAGTATGCTGGAAATTCTATAGGCGGATTTCAAAGTTTTGTTTATGTTTCTAGAACATAACAAATGCCATAAAGTAAAGAAAGGAGAAAACAAAACATCATGCTGGGTAGCAGTTAATTAAGGCGTAGGAAAAAGCACCCAGGAAAGCACCGCCAGCAGCGCGGAATTTCACTAAAGTATCCATCGGTCGACTCACTGAGCAAGTAACCAATGCATGTCACCAACAAAATGGCCAAAACAACATTTCTTACTTCTGCATTCATTTTTCTCTGTTCCCAAGAACATTTACTCCTTCTGTAGAGTAGGTGAAATAATTTATTGCAAGATATTATCTCTTTGAGATATTTTGGAAACATTTTTGTACAAATACCTTCCCAATCTAGGTATTAGGGGTTGGTGATATCATTCTGGAACTGCGCTGTAAATTTTAGAACTCTTCTGAATAAAAGATTGCTAGATTGCTCTGTTGCTGAACTTGCTGGTTGTGGAATTAATGGCAGAAGAATATGTTACAGAATTCTAGAATTACTTCATGGATCAATAAGTCTTTTTAACTCTTGTTTAACTATTTCTCGTTTTTATATATCATTTATATATCATGTTCTAAATTACCGGAAAAAGAATAACCCAGAACTTGCTTAACTGTACTCTGTGTTCAATTCCTGTTATTTTATATGTTTTCTTCAGGACTAGCATAGGAAGGAATTCTTAACTGCTCCTGTTTCCCTAGTTCTTACACTTTGAATATAACCAAGGAATTCTTAACTGCTCCCTGGTAATATTCATACACATTCCCTCTGTCAACATGATGAAAGATTCTTAATTGCCTTTCATCCCCTCACTCCATTTCACCTGATTCCAGCTTGAAAGTTGTTCCATGATTAATTATCTAGCTCTGTGGTTCCTCCTTTGTCAAAGAAACCATATCCAGCAGTTCACCTTCACTGACTCCATTAACCCAATCGTTTGAACTTCTCATACTTTGCAGCCCTATTCTATCGAATGTCACCATCCAAAAATCAAACAAATACTTGTACTTCATAACTAGCCTAACATATAGCAAAACAAAGCTAAATCATAAAGAGAGAGCCCTCTATGGCTGCAGATTGGCTAGAATTTACATCTAAAATATTGGTTAGTGGTTACCTCAGCCGTATTCCTTTTTTCACAGCTTTTGGGGAACAACCTGAGTGATAACATCATTGGCAACTCCACTGGGGACCTGAATGACTGTTTGTTACTGCTGTCTATTTTCTAAAGGTACAGATGGAGCCCGAAGTTAGTCAGGCAGTGTTTGAAACTGTTTTTGCTATGCAATTACAGGAGTAAATAAAAGTTGCTTCAGTCTATCTCCAGTCTAGCTTTAGGATTTAAACAACTGTCTCAAAAATTTGATCAGTTTCCTTTTTTATTTCAAAAGATATTTAGGAAAATTTAAAACTCTCACAATTCATAATTTCCTAGAAAGATATCTTCAAAAAATTTGCATTTTTCAAATACTTCCAGAAAATACCAAAAACAAATTTAGAAGTCGGCTCCAAAGAAGAAAACACATTACACTAGATCAAATCCAGATCCCAATCCTCCAGCTATTTTTGAAAATCCTAACTTGATCTCTAAGAACCTTAGAAGACAAGAAAGTCTAGAAAATTCTGCTGATTTAAACCTTGATACACTTCAGCAAACCTTACCCAGTCTCCTCCCGGAAAAGCAGCAGTCCTTTCTACTGTTGCTACAGCTTCTTCTAGTTCACCATCATCACTTCAAAGCATCTTTTCCACTCCCCCATCCACTTTGTTTGTCTCAGCTGTTACCCCTGTGCTTCAAGTTGTCCCATTTATACCTGCAAATATGGAAAACTGATATGCTCCCCTGTAGTTGCCTGCAAATCCAGGGGCTATGCCTCAAGATTATCAAAGAAATATTACCTATTTTGATGGTACTGTCACCTACACAACACAACAACATACTAAGAAAATGATAGATTATTTTGAGAACTATGAAATTGATGATAATGATGTCAGAATGAAAATTTTTGTCCAAAGCCTAACAGGTGATGCAAGGACCTGGTTTAGGGCACTTGCTGTAAACACAATTGTTGATCTAGATGCCCTTTATCAAACCTTTTTGAACAGATGGGAAAAGAAGAAGGACCCATTACATATCCTATCTAAATATGAAAACTTGAAAAGAGGCCCACAAGAAATTGTCCAAGATTACTGTGCTAGATTCAATAATGTGTAAAATGCTATTCTTCAGAACCTTAGACCTCCACCTAACTTAGCCTTGATCAAATTCCCTGATGGATTTGACTCTGACATGGCATATCAGCTAAGGGAAAGAGCTCCTCCAAGCTTAGAAGACATGCAGAGCATAGCTGTTAGTGTAGAGGCCAATCTGATCTCTAAGAGAGCACGAGCTAGAACTAAAAGAAGGACTCCCTTCAAAGAAGATCCTTCTGCATTTGAGCAAAAACTAGATGCAATTATCAAAGCAATGGATAGATTGGGTGATAGAGTGGAAACCATTGAAAGGAAATCTTCTTGGGAAGGTCAACCAAGTAACACCACAAGAAATCCAAACTTCAGGAAAAATCAAAATCCTAACACTGAGAATGTTGGTCCTGACCAGAACATCAGACCTCCATTCCAAGAAAACTATGCTGAAGCTTCAACCTGTATTGAGCCAACAGAGGATACTCAAATCAACCTAATGGGTCTAAACAGTGAACAACAAATCTTTTTAACCCAGGATGACCATGAGGCTCATACTTTCAACCAATTTCAAACCAAATCTGGAGAATCATTTGAGTTCAGAGAGGGGTATGATGCAGCGATCTATGAGGTTCATAAACAATACAAATTGAGAAGTAGAACGATAGATGTTCCTGAACCCAGCAAGCTGAAAGATACCAAGTAGCCTAAAAAAGCAAAGGATAAAACTTGCCCTACAGAAATGCCTGCTAAAACAAACTTCAACCCTGAAGAGCCCACGGTTGAGGACATATCAGATTCACAACCATCAAACAATCAGCCATCCACCTTCTTCCCTCCAAAAGAAAACGCAAACAGATCTCCTGAAATTGACTTCAAAGCATATGCAGTTCATAACAACACTCCTGATAGAGAAAAAACCATTGAAAACACAGAAGAAAAGGAAAAACTTGTTGCCCGGAATGCAAAAAACCAAGTGGAAAAACCTTTCAACCTAGAAACCGAAATAGGCAAGTTAAAAATAGCCATTCCACTGTCCGAATTGGCTAAACATGAGGTTTATAGAGAACAAATCAGCAGGTCACTTCAAATATCAGAGAATAGAGACACAGTGAATGTCTTAGATGACCAACCAGAATTGATTTTTGGCCCTGAAGTAAATGGTAAAACAGTAGATGGAGGAGTCCCTCCATTCTATGTAAGCCTAAACATCATGACAATTACTACATAATGCAATGTTTGATTCAGGAGCTTCTCATAATCTAATGCCTAAGTCTGTGATGGAAAGATTGGACTTGGATATCACAAGACCATATAAAGACTTGTTTTCATTTGATTCTAGCCAGGTCAGGTGTCTAGGTCTAATCAAATATTTGTGTGTATCTCTAGTACAATACCCTGCCAAGACTATTTTAATGGATGTAGTGGTAGCTGATATCCCACCAAAGTAAGGAATGCTTTTGTCCAGATCTTGGGGTGCGAAGCTCCGCGGAATTTTGCAGCTAGACATGTCCTATGCCACCATTTCAATCTTTGGCCAGCCAAAGAGACTGTACCGAGAAACTTTGATGAAATATGTGGTCAGCAGTCAAGAGAAACCCCAAAATTTCCCCATTTATTCCATGCATTCTGATATGGATTCTTTCATCTTATAAAATGTTGAAATGTGTCCCAAAACTAATCACAAGCTTCTAGAATCAGCGCAAGGAAGAAGCATTAATGTAGAATCCACTGCTCAAGATCTAGTTGAAGTGATTGATGCAACAAACACACAAGGCAAACCATATGAGTTACAAAATATAAATCTACCCACTGAGCAAGTTTCCAAAACTCCTGATGCTAGTCGTAATCAAGAAATCCTATGGTGCTTAGAATTTGATGGATCAGTAAATAAACTAGGAGCAGGGGCAGGGATTTGGGTACATAATATGCAAAATGATCATGCTGAAGGACATGCATACAGACTGAATTTTAGATGTACAAATAACATAGATGAATATGAAGCCCTCCTGCTAGGACTCAAACTAATCAAAAGTCTAGGGGCAGCTAGGATTTCAATTTTGGGAGACTCTGATTTGATTATTCAACAGATGAAGGGAAACTTTGTTATAAACAATCTCAGGATAAGAGCTTATAGAGGGGCAGCAATTGAAATACTTAATACCTTTCTAGAATCACAGCTCACCAAAATCTTAAGAAACCATAATTTACATGCTCACAGTTTGGCAACATTTGCCAGCACTTGTAAGCTGCCATTTGAGCCTAACCATCATTTCACTACTGAAATTAAACACAGACCTGCTGTTCCAGACAATGTTAAAAATTGGCAAGTGTTTGACAATGACACACAAATCAACAATTTCCTGACTTTGAAAGAGGAATTTTCAAGCACAAACATAGATACAAGCACCATTTGTGAAGAACAACAAATAGAAAAAATAGAAACTAATATATCAGCTGAAACAACAAATCAGATTTTGCATCCAACAATCTTTACCAGCAAAAATTTACAAGAGCTGAAGCAAACGGACTTTGATGAAATTGTTGAGGGGGAGTCGGAAGTAATTGACTTAAAGGATAATTTTTTGCCCACCGGCTTGACTCCTATGGAAGATATTTTTGATTCAAATGATATTCCAAGAAAGCCAAAAATGCAGCCTTTGAATGTAGAAATTGAGGACTGTGATATAGGCACTGAACAGAAGCCTAAAATGATAAAACTGTCCAAAGCCTTGCCTCCCGACCAAAAACACAAATACATTGAACTGTTTAAAGAATTTCAAGATGTTTCTGCGTGGAGCTATGAGGACCTCAAGTCCTATGATACTTATGTGATCCAGCATACAATACCTTTAAAAGAAAATCAAAAACCTTTTAAACAAAAACTTAGAAGAGTTAATCCTGTACTCCTCCCTCTCATCGAAAAGGAAATCAAAAGAATGTACGAAGCTAGAATAATTTCACCCATTAGATTTTCATAATGGATCTCAAATCTAGTGCCCACTAGGAAGAAAATGGGAGATATAAGACTGTGTGTAGACTTGAGAAATCTGAATGAAGTTTCTCTCAAAGACCACTACCCCTTACCCAAGATGGATCACATTTTACAAAGGGTAGTGGGAGCTTCCAGAATTTCACTGTTAGATGGATTCTCAGGCTTTAATTAGATCCTAGTTCACCATGATGATCAAGATAAAACTGCCTTTACAACGCCTTGGGGAACTTTCAAGTATGTAAAATTGCCTTTTGGTCTTAAGAATGCAAGGGCAAAATTTCAACGAGCAATGGACATAGCCTTTGCAAAAGAGATCCATGATTTTCTGGTCATATATCTGGATGACCTCACTGCTTTTTCCAAATCAGATCAAGAACATTTATAACATTTAAGACAAGTGTTCTTAATATGCAGAAAGTATGGCATATCACTTAACCCAAAGAAATCATTGTTTGGCCTAGAAGAAGGCAAACTGTTAGGTCACATAATCTCAAAAGATGGCATTAGAATTGACCGAGATAGAATACAAGCTATTCTCCAAGTGCCTCACCCAAGGAATATCAAAGAACTGCAAGCCTTCCTAGGAAAGATCAATTTTCTAAGAAGATTCATACCCAATTTGGTTAAACTGATAAGATTGTTGAACAACATGCTGAAGAAAGATTCCAAAGTAAAGTGGACAATAGAAGCTAAGCAAGCTTTTGAAGAAATCAAAATAGCTTTAACCAAAACACCAGTCCTCACAAGCCCGAGATTTGATAGAGATTTCATAATCTTTTCCTTTGCATCTGAGCATACTATTGCTGCTGTCCTATTGCAAAAGGATGATCAAGGATGTGAGAAGCCCATCGCTTTTTTCAGCAAAACACTTAGAGATGCACCTTTAAAATATCAGATCATGGAAAAACAATCTTATGCCCTTGTAAAGGCCATCAAGGATTTCAGAGTTTATATCTTATACTCTCATGTAATAGCTTATGTCCAAAATGCCGTGGTCAAAGACATTCTAACTCAAGAGGGACTTGAAGGCAAGAGAGGCAAATGGATAGCTAACATTTTGGAATATGACATTGAAATCAAGACAACAAAGCTAATTAAAGGACAAGGATTAGCTAAATTGATGACCGAAACCAATTTTCAAGCCCTTGACATTAATGAACTGGATAACGAACAGGAGATGGTGACTCCACAGATCAATCAAGCCTTTTTATAATCACCTTGGTATGTTGATATAGTCTATGTATTGTTAAACCTGCAGGCTCCTCTAGGGTTATCCAGAACTAAAAAGAGATTCTTGAAGATGAAAGCTTCAAAGTTTTGTATTCTAGATAATGTTTTATTTTGGAAAAATCATGAATGCATTTTGCTGAATTGCTTAACAAAGGATGAAACTGACGAAGTGCTTAAAGAATTTCATGTAGGGGACTGTGGTGGACATTTGTATTGGAAATCAACATCTGATAAAATCTTAAGAGCCGGTTTTTATTGGCGTACCCTGTTTGTTGATGTAAAGAAATTTATAGTTTCTTGCCATAAATGTCAAATCTTTGAAGGCAAGAGAAAGCTTTTACCTTTACCCCTTAAGCCAATTTCAACCGAAAGACCTTTTCAACAATGGGGTTTAGATTTCATTGAGGAGATTCACCCTCCCTCTTCTGGCGAGCATAAGTGGATTTTAATTTCCATAGACTACTTCACCAAGTGGATAGAGGCCATCCCTTGTAGACAAGCCAATGACTCAATCATCATGCAATTCCTAGAGACCAATATCCTATCTAGATTTGGCTATCCGAAAAAGATAATAACTAACAATGCTGTTGCCTTTAAGTCCAAAAGAATGATCAATTTTCTCCACAAATACCACATTACCTTAGGCCATTCCACAGCCTATTACCCTCAAGGTAATGGTCTAGCTGAATCATCCAATAAAAGCTTGATTAATATCATTAAGAAAGTATTGGAGGAAAACAAGAAAAACTGGCATAAAAAGCTTGTCAATGCACTTTGGGCAGACAGGTTAACTACAAAAATATCCATTGGAACTAGCCCCTATGAGTTGGTTTATGGCATGTAGGCAGTATTCCCTTCTTCTTTGGGAATCCCTGTGATAAAATTGCTGCAAGAAATACAAGCACAACCCAATGACATTCAGAGGAGAATCAATCAAACAATTCATTTACAGCAGACTAGAGAGGAAGTGTATCAAATATCTTAGATTCTACAAGAGAAACTGAAGAAGATTTTTGACAGAAGGACAAAGGCAGAGGATTTTTTCATTGGAGACAAAGTACTGAAGTGGGATTCCACAAGGGAAGATAAAGGAAAACATGGGAGGTTTGACTTCCTATGGAAAGGATCTTTTGTTACTCAGGCTGTACAAGGAAACAACACCTACTTTTTGAGAAGTCTGGGTGGTACAAAAGCAGAGGATGGGCCAATCAATGGTCGGATTCTCAAGCATTATTTTGATCCACTTTGTTGAGATGACAGCACTGTAATTTGTACATAATAGTGTCTATTTTCTGCAGTTTATTACAACAATAAGATAGGGAATACAATGCAGCAAATTTTGAGAAAAGATAAAAGAATTATGCCACCATTTTGTATTACATTTTGAGTTTATCAGAAGAAGTGAAGAAGAAAACTTGGGAGCTATAAAACTTTTGACAAATAGTCAGACAAACTATCAAAGACAGAGCTGTAATTATTCAAACCAGCTTACAAGAGGGGTGTATATGTTACAGAGATATAGTTTTGGTTATTTACAGCAAAGTAAAAGTTCAGATTGCAACAAGAGTTGAATGTAAGGCCATCTGACCTGCTGTTCTTGGCTTTTCACGTGGAAAAGCCATCCCCAAGTGGAGCCACTGTTAGGTTCCTATACCAATAGGTGTCATATTTCAGATTCACTGTTGAAGTGCCAAATATGATCATCCTTTCCATGCTGCAAAGGTTCCATATTTTCAAAAAATCAAAAAACTTAAAAAATGAAAAGAGAGTATGCCCTAAAAGAAAAATCAAAGGGAAAAAAGAATGAATTGGTCAAGAAAGAAAGAAAATGAACCCCAAAGAAAAGACCAGGAAAGTGTGCTAGTCAAAATGCCACTACTATCCTATTTTTTGCAAAAAAGTTCAAATTGTGCAATCAGTGACTTCTGTCACACTTGATGGGTGGCCCAAAAGCTCGATCTTGGCCTCTCCATGTTTAAATTTCTTGTTTTAGAAATAGAGAATAAGGTCTGTTCAAACAGTTTAAGCTTGGCAGATAAGTAGTTAGGTAGAGAAGAAAGTGTGCTCAACAGTTAAATCTGAGCCCCTGGAAGAGATTAGGGCAGACTTAGATAGGAGGGCAGTTAAAAGAAAACAAGAGAGAAAGTGTTTGCTAGTTCAAATGCACCCAATCGAAAGGAAGAAAAAATGTTAGGTGTATTAGGCTGGGTAGGCAATTTTGGCATTGCTGAAGCAAGTTTGTAATCAATTTTGTCCTATGAATATGATCTATCTCATTGATGACATAAGTAATATAACAAGGTGGCTGCAAAAACAGTTGAAGCATGATTAATTCCCCCCCTCATTTCTCCAAGAGAATTTACTAATTTCCCCACAAGGACATTGAGATCTGCTCAGTTCTCTTAGCTTACTTCATTTTATGAGAAATACTAAGTAAAACTTTGTGTTTACTTGGGCATGGGAAGCCACATTTCTTGTGTAAAAATACTTTTGATCCATTCTACTAAGTTTTCCAAATCCATAACTTGGAGACCTTTCACTCCCCTAACACTAAGTTTCACCTTTTACTTAGTGCTTTTGGTCTGTAAGTACTTCTCATTTTAACCTATTAACACTATTATATAGCTCCTACATAATATTTCCCCTCCCATACTATGTAAAAATACATAAAAATCCCGAAATTCTTAGTATCCCGCCCCGGGCTCATGTATAGCCATATATTAATATTTAAGGGGGTCCAAGGTTTATCCGAAATCTTGTGGACAACCCTTCCCTGCACGCACATATAACATTGGGATTTATTCAACGTTTGGTTGAATAAATAACCGCGCTTGAACATTTAACCAAAGTTTCAATACACTGCCGAAAAATTACAAAACATTAAAAATTAACGTGGGCCACCACACCATACACCTCCGCCAACTCCACCCATTCATCAACCGTTCGATCCAGGCTTTCCCATCAGACGATCCATGTCAATATCAGAACCCCTCTGATGATCGAACGATAGCCTCCGGGAAAATGGCGGTTTTGCCACCGTACACAATCCACGTGTCGCCGCCTCATTTTATTGCGTCCCCTCCGCCCAAACCGCCGTTGTCGAAAAGCAGTGCGATAATACCATATACCGCCCCCCCTTCCCACTGCTGACATCGTCACCCATGTCAGCACCCACGTCGGCTGCCAAATCACCACTGTATCATCCGCCGTATCCGCCACATCAATGCCAAGTCAGCTTTCGTACCCCCGCTATACGACAAAGATTACGTCATGCTGACGTCACCCAACCAAAGCGCGCCAAAAACCCGCCAAAATCAAATTTTTGTTAAAAAGATGTAAAATGTCATTTTTCGTTTGTTTTTTTTTGTATCTTATGCGCAACCTCTGCATGGTTTTTTATGTTCAAAGTGGCATTTCCACTACACAGTCCACCACCCAGAGAAATTGACTCCACAGCGCTTCCCATCAGCTCGGTCTGACACCTACATTTTGCACAGGGTGTCCATTAAACAGGTATTTACCCGAGTTCCGCTCCTAAACCCTGTTTTTCTAAGTTTTCTCTGTAAAATTGCCTAGAGCACCCAAAATTTGAAATAGAAACGTAGTGCTACATTCAAACCGCGCGCTATAACCTCTGTTTTTATCCATTTTACCAAAGAATCCCTCAAATCCCATCTCCCACTACAAAATTTTCCCATTAAGCAAAATTCAAGCTCGTTTCGGCCTGAAATTTCCGCAGAAAAGACCCAAACTGTCATTTTACCTACTGTTCTTACATAAAGCCCAAATTTCGGATTGAAAAATCACCAAAAATTGTATAATGGAGGTTCCAGTGGCATTGAATGTTGCCCCCTTGAATGCACCACACAAAGAATTGGAATGGTTGCCCCTTGCTGACAGAGATCTCCAAATTAATAATATGATTGGTGACAAGCCTCACCTTCAAGCTTTTTGTGAAATTAGGAATAGCTACCGCAACAATGCTGATGTCTATGGAATTTGGGAGTCCAACATGCCCATCTACTACCTCCCCTCAATAAATGTGCTTCCTGATCTCATCCACTTATGTTGTGCCAATTATGACCCCACATAAAGAGCAGTTACGGCTCCATCTGGGACTGTCCTCTTCTATATTACCCCTCAATCCATAAATGAGATGCTGCACTTTAAGCCAACTCAGCCTATGGCTCCTCTCTCCATGGGATTCTTGCTTGACCAAGGTGCCAAACTGCCCAGTTCAGAGATAACCAAAATAGCTCAATTATTCATCAAAACAAATTGCCAGCCCCAGCAACCTCCTCCTTATCTGCATTCTTGGTTCACTGAAGCAAGGGGATTTATTGTAGACATGATATCCTACATCTTAGGATTCAAAACCAGTGAGTATATTGATGAGACTACCTTAGTTATGATGTCCATATTTACTCGAAGACAGCCCCCTGCTGTCAAATATGATTTTTCCACCTTCATATCCAATAAAATCCATGAGCAATTCATGAGCCTGGACAGAGAGAGAGTGTTCAAATATACATCATACATATATCATTTGTTGATGTACAATCAACCTGATAGTTTTCAAATTCCCCTCAGAAAATTTGATCTCAAAGGAGAAAGGAGGTCTGTGATATTCTGGACCTCAGTATTTCATGTAGTCCATAACTCTCCTTATACTTATTGTGAGTTCATTGACCTATTCATACATCTGGCCACTTCTTTATTGATTACAACTCCTCCTGATAGGCTTTCTGCTGAAATGCAGAAAATTTTACATCTCTCAAAAGACTACAGTATAGGTGACTGGTACTTTTACCAGAATCACACAGAGATCAGGATTTATGGCTGTGAATTATGCCCCTACAAGTTGCCAAAGTATGTACCTATGAGACTGTTTGCCCTGGAATACTTCAGGCAATTTATTAGTTCAGATTTTACTCATTTCTATGGTGCTAGGAAAAAGTCACAGCTCAAAATAAGAAATCAATTGCGTCCTTTTGTCTTCAATAAAAGGGAAGCCTGGGAAGAGGCAGATAATATTTTAGGGGAGCAACTTAAACTGAAACAAAGTTTTTATTGGGCACCGTATGACCCTGAACATTTCATAAGTTATAAAAAAGTGAAAAACAAGCTCACAGCATATGTTCACCACCAAATCCCTGAAATTCAACAATATGCTAACAGACAAGAATGGGTAGAAGGCACATTAATTGAAGAGATAACTGAGGAAGAGAAAATGGAAAAAGCCATGAAAGAGCTTGAAAAAATGCTTGACCTGGACTCCTTTGGACAGGTATCCTTCAAACTACCCCAGCACAGAGGAGGTGATACATCTTTTGTCGGGACTTCTCAGCAGCCCACACAAAAAGCCATCACAGGGTCAGTAAAGGGCAAAGTGGTAATAGGTTCAGAATAGGATACAATGAAAGACTAGCTAGCTACATCAAAGGAACAAGGCCAAGGGCAGGTCCCCCCAGCACAAACAAAGGCCCCAGAAATCCCTATACTATAAACTCCTCTGAATGAGGAGAGAGGCAAGAAAAGGGACAAGTAAGAAGACACATCGATCAGCGGTCCTGAAGAGCAACTAGGGGAGAAAAGACAGAGATTGAATCCCCTATCAGAGGAGGAATTCATTCAAGAGATCACAGATAGTCCAAGGGAAGAAAGAGCAGTCATCCAGGACACATCTCCAGTCACAGAAACATTGGCCAATACACACAGGCAGGAGATTGGAAGACAACATAGCGTTGAATTTTGTTCTACCAAGTCACAAGGCAAGCAAGGCTCAGACATTAAGAGAACATTTACTGAAATAAAGGCAAAGAATGAGCCAATAAGAATTCAACTTTACAATCACTTGCTGAAGATGGCACCCACAAATCAGCAAAGGTTAATGTTAGCATATGACATTCAAGAAGGAAAAATGATCCTGAGTCACTTCAAGCCCAAAATGTTGCAGCCACAGTCAGCTGCTGATTACATCATGACCAATCTAGAAGTATTAGCCAAGGACATCCAGCCAATGGACCAAATTGAATTACATAAGCAAACCGGAGAAATGGTATACTCCACATTGGCAAATAAGGCATTGCTGGCCCACAAATTATAGAATTCTTTAAATAATACCTCTGCCCAATTAGAGTTGGAAAGGCTTCCTCTTTAGCTAAGGATAACAGAATTAAATCATTAGAAGAGATTATTATAGAGCTCGGACATGATCCCAAGGATCCCAAAGGCATCCAAGCATTAATAAAAGGAAGGAAGAAGATATTGGAGCTCTCAGGAAACAGCTTAAGCTGCCCATTACCATGCATCCCAAAACTACATAGATTGATGAACAAAAATCACAGGAAGATACAATGGACCTGCTGATGAAAATGAATGAAAGATTGGCAGAAATAGAGAAGGCATTGGAGGAAGCACTATAAGGAAAACAGGGAGAGTTGGCCTCTTAGCCATCACAAACAGCTCCAATAGTTACAACTCCTCCTCCTACAGTCACAACAGCAGTCCCTCCTACTATCCCAGTATCAAAAACACCAAGAACTTCAACAACAACAGCAACAGGCAATAGCACTACCATGACTACTGAGCAAAATATAAAGGCTATGGAGGATTTAAAACTCCAAGTTTCAGAATTAAAGGATGCCAAAGAGAAATTGACCAAGTTGGAAATCAGTTATGATAAATCCAAGATGACAGTGGCAGAAAAAACATGGGAGGTAAAAGCACTGGAAAATAAAGTAAAGGCATTGGAAAATGACCTCTTATTAGACAAGCCTTTGAGAGAAATCAGGAGCATTCTGTGGACCAATATTGGCGAATCCATCACTGATATGTGGAAATCAATATAGATAATTCATGAGCAGATTGATTTGGTAGCAGCAGCTCAAGAAGAATCCAAAGGGCCAGGGATTCATTCGGAAACATGCCCGAACAGGCCAATAGGCTAATACGTTTCTTGAACACCCACACCAAAGAAGATCTGGCAAAACTGGATATCAGGGACAGGACAGGCACTATTTTAATAATTAAAATGGTTCTGACCATGAGGAATTTCATACAAAATTTGGAAAGGAAGTGCCAGGAAATGCAAATGGAGATAAATGATTTCACACAGAAGTTTACAGCCTTGGAGGAAAATGGTCTGCCCAGTTTGTTAAATGATGACCATAGACTAATGGCACATGCAGCCTATGTTCATAGGTTAAATACATATGTGGATAGCCAAGCCACAACATCGACAAGTTCTGCAGGAGAGAAGGCACTCCCATTTGGACAGAGCCTGTATGACAATTTAGAAAATCTGTTTTTTATTGAACATGAAGTGAGGCATGTTTTCACATTCCATCCTACTTTCTTCAGGTACACGGATGCGGATGAAACTCTAATAAAAATGCGCAGACACCAATTACTAGATGACCAATGGTGGCAGAGTATGCTGGAAATTCTGTAGGCGGATTTCAAAGTTTTGTTTATTTTTCTAGAACATAACAAATTCCATAAAGTAAAGAAAGGAACAGATAAAACATCGTGTTGGGTAGCAGTTAATTAAAGCGCGGGAAAAAGCACCCAGGAAAGCACTGCCAACAGTGTGGAATTTCACTTATGTATCCATCGGCCGACTCATTGAGCAAGTAATCAATGCATCTCACCAACAAAATGGCTAGCACAACATTTCTTACTTCTGCATTCATTTCTCTCTGTTCCCAAGAGCATTTACTCCTTCTATAGAGTAGGTGAAAGAAGTTATTGCAAGATATTATCTCTTTGAGATATTTTGGAAACATTTTTGTACAAATACCTCCCCAATATAGGTATTAGGGGTTGGTGATATCATTCTGGAACTGCGTTGTAAATTTGAGAACTCTTCTGAATAAAAGATTGTTGGATTGCTCTGTTGCTGAACTTGCTGGTAGTGGAATTAATGGCAGAAGAATATGTTACAGAATTCTAGAATTACTTCATGGATCAATAAGTCTTTTCAACTCTTGTTTAACTGTTTCTATGTTTTATATATCATTTCTATATCATGTTCTAAATTACCGGAAAAAATAATAACCCAAAACTTGCTTAACTGTACTATGTGTTCAATTCCTATTATTTTATATGTTTTCTTCAGGACTAGCATAGGCAGGAATTCTTAACTGCTCTTGTTTCCCTAGTTCTTACACTTTGAATATAACCAAGGAATTCTTAACTGCTCCCTGGTAATATTCATACACATTCCCTCTGTCAACATGATGAAAGATTCTTAATTGCCTTTCATCCCCTGATTCCAGCTTGAAAGTTGTTCCATGATTAATTATCTAGCTCTGTGATTCCTCCTTTGTCAAAGAAACCATATCCAGCAGTTCACCTTCACTAAATCCATTAACCCAATGGTCTGAACTTCTCATACTTTGCAACCCTGTTCTATCGAATGTCACCATCCAAAAATCAAACAAATACTTGTACTTCATAACTATCCTAACATATAGCAAAACAAAGCTAAATCATAAAGAGAGAGCCCTCTTTAGCTACAGATTGGCTAGAATCAACATCTAAAAGATTGGTTAATGGTTATCTCGACTGTATTCCCTTTTTTCATAGCTTTTGGGGAACAACCTGAGTGATAACATCATTGGCGACTCCACTGGGGACCTGAATGACTGTTTGTTACTGCTGTCTATTTTCTAAAGCTACATATGGAGCCTGAAGTTAGCCAGGCAGCCTTTGAAACTGTTTTTGCTATGCAATTACAGGAGTAAATAAAAGTTTCTTCAGTCTATCTCCAGTCTAGCTTTAGGCTTTAAACAACTGTCTCAAAAATTTGATCAGTTTCCTTTTTTATTTCAAAATATCTTATGGAAAATTTAAAACTCTCACAATTCATAATTTCCTAGAAAGATATCTTCAAAAAATTTGCATTTTTCAAATACTTCCAGAAAATACCAAAAACAGATTTAGAAGTCGGCTCCAAAGAAGAAAACCCGTTACACTAGATCAAATCCAGATCCCAATCCTCCAACTATTTCTGAAAATACTAACTTGATCTCTAAGAACCTTAGAAGACAAAAAAGTCTAGAAAATTCTGCTGATTTAAACCTTGATACACTTCAGCAAAACCTTACCCAGTCTCCTCCCGGAAAAGCAGCAGTCCTTTCTACTGTTGCTGCAACTTCTTCTAGTTAACCATCATCACTTCAAAGCATCTTTTCCACTCCCCCATCCACTCCGTTTGTCTCAGCTGTTACCCCTGTGCTTCGAGCTATCCCATTTATACCTGCAAATATGGCAAACCGATATGCTCCCCTGCAGTTGCCTGGAAATCCAAGGGCTATGCCTCAAGATTATCAAAGCAAGATTACCTATTTTGATGGTACTGGCACCTACACAACACAACAACATACTAAGAAAATGATGGATTATTTTGAGAACTATGAAATTGACGATAATGATGTCAAAATGAAATTTTTTTTCCAAAGCCTAACAGGTGATGTAAGGACCTGGTTTAGGGCACTTGCTATAAACACAATCGCTGATCCAGATGCCCTTTATCAAACCTTTTGAACAGATGGGAAAAGAAGAAGGACCCATTACATATCCTATCTAAATATGAAAGCTTGAAAAGATGCCCACAAGAAACTGTCCAAGACTACTGTGCTAGATTCAATAATGTGTACAATGTTATTCCTCGGAACCTTAGACCTCCACCTGACTTAGCCTTGATCAAATTCCCTGATGGATTTGACTTTGACATGGCATATCAACTAAGGGAAAGAGCTCCTCCAAGCTTAGAAGACATGCAGAGCATAACTGTTAGTGTAGAGGCCAATATGATCTCTAAGAGAGCACGAGCTAGAACTAAAAGAAGGACTCCCTTCAAAGAAGAGCCTTCTGCATTTGAGCAAAAACTAGATGCAATTATCAAAGGAATGGATAGATTGGGTGATAGAGTGGAAACCATTGAAAGGAAATCTTCTTGGGAAGGTCAACCAAGTAACACCACAAGAAATCCAAACTTTAGGAAAAATCAAAATCCTAACACCGGGAAGGCTGGTCCTGACCAAAACATCAGACCTCCATTCCAAGAAAACTATGTTGAAGCTTCAACCTGTAGTGAGCCAACAGAGGATACTCAAATCAACCTAATGGATCTAAACATTGAGCAACAAATCTTTTTAACCCAGGATGACCAAGAGGCTCATACTTTCAACCAATTTCAAACCAAATCTAGAGAATCATTTGATTTCAGAGAGGGGTATGATGTAGCTATCTATGAGGTTCATAAACAATAAAAATGAGAAGTAGAACGATAGATGTTCCTGAACCCAGCAAGCTGAAAGATACCAAGTAGCCTAAAAAAGTAAAGGATAAAACTTCCCCTACAGAACTCCCTACTAAAACAAACCTCAACCCTGAAGAGCCCACGGTTGAGGACATATCAGATTCACAGCCATCAAACAATCAACCATCCACCTTCTTCCCTCTAAAAGAAAACGCAAACAGATCTCCTGAAATTGACTTCAAAGTAGATGCAGTTCATAACAGCACTCCTGATAGAGAAAAATCCATTGAAAACACAGCAGAAAAGGAAAAACTTGCTGCTCGGAATGCAAAAATCCAAGTGGAAAAACCTTTCAACCTAGAAACCGAAATAGGCAAGTTAAAATAGCCATTCCACTATCCGAATTGGCTAAACATGAGGTTTATAGAGAAGAAATCAGTTGGTCACTTCAAATATCAAAGAATAGAGACACAGTGAATGTCTTAGATGACCAACCAGAATTTATTTTTGGCCCTGAAGTAAATGGTAAAACAGTAGATAGAGGAGTCCCTCCATTCTATGTAAGCCTAAACATTCATGACAAAGTACTACATAATGCAATGTTTGATTCAGGAACTTCTCATAATCTAATGCCTAAGGCTGTGATGGAAGGATTGGACTTGGATATCACAAGACCATGTAAATTATTGTTTTCATTTGATTCTAGCCAAGTCAGGTGTCTAGGCCTAATCAGAGATTTGTGTGTATCTCTAGTACAATACCCTACCAAGACTATTTTAATGGATGTAGTGGTAACTGATATCCCACCAAAGTATGGAATGCTTTTGTCCAGATCTTGGGGTGTGAAGCTCCAAGGATCTTTGCAGCTAGACATGTCCTATGCCACCATTTCAGTCTTTGGCCAGCCAAAGAGACTGTACCGAGAAACTTTGATGAAATATGTGGTCAACAGTCAAGAGAAACCCCAAAATTTCCCCATTTATTCCATGCATTCTGATATGGATTCTTTCATCTTATACAATGCTAAAATGTGTCCCAAAACTGATCACAAGCTTCTAGAATCAGCACAAGAAAGAAGCATTAATGAAGAATCCACTGCTCAAGATCTAGTTGAAGTGATTGATGCAACAAACACACAAGGCAAACCATATGAGTTACAAAATCCAAATCTACACACTGAGCAAGTTTCCAAAACTCTTGATGCTAGTCGTAATCAAGAAATCATATGGTGCTTAGAATTTGATGGATCAGTAAATAAACTAGGAGCAGGGGCAGGGATTTGGGTACATAATATGCAAAATGATCATGTTGAAGGACATGCATACAAACTGAATTTTAGATGTACAAATAACATAGTTGAATATGAAGCCCTCCTGCTAGGACTCAAACCAATCAAAAGTCTAGGGGCAGCTAGGATTTCAATTTTGGGAGACTCTGATTTGATTATTCAACAGATGAAGAGAAACTTTGTTACAAAAGATCTCAGGCTAAGAGCTTATAGAGGGGCAGCAATCGAAATACTTAATACCTTTCTAGAATCACATCTCATCAAAATCTCAAGAAACCACAATTTACATGCTCACAATTTGGCAACATTTGCCAGCACTTGTAAGCTGCCATTTGAGCCTAACCATCATTTCACTACTGAAATTAAACACAGACCTGCTGTTCCAGACGATGTTAGAAATTGGCAGGTGTTTGACAATGACACACAAATTAACAATTTCCTGACTTTGAAAGAGGAATTTTCAAGCACAAACATAGATACAAGCACCATTTGTGAAGAACAGAAAATAGACAAAATAGAAACTAATATATCAGCTGAAACAACAAATCAGATTTTGCATCCAACAATCTTTACCAGAAAAAATTTACAAGAGCTTAAGAAAATGAACTTTGATGAAATTGCTGAGGGAGAGTTGGAAGTAATTGAGTTAAAGGATAATTTTTTTCCCACAGGCTTGACTCCTTTGGAAGATATTTTTTATTCAAATGATATTCCAAGAAAGCCAAAAATGCAGCCTTTGAATGCAGAAATTGAGGACTGTAATATAGGCACTGAACAGAAGCCTAAAATGATAAAACTATCCAAAGCCTTGCCTCCCGACCAAAAACTCAAATACATTGAACTGTTTAAAGAATTTCAAGATGTTTTTGTGTGGAGCTATGAAGACCTCAAGTCCTATGATACTTCTGTGATCCAGCATACAATACCTTTAAAAGAAAATCAAAAACCTTTTAAACAAAAACTTAGAAGGGTTAATCCTGTACTCCTTCCTCTCATCAAAAAGGAAGTCAAAAGAATGTACGAAGATGGAATAATTTCACCCATTGGATTTTTAGAATGGATCTCAAATCTAGTGCCCACTAGGAAGAAAATGGGAGAGATAAGACTGTGTGTAGACTTGAGAAATCTGAATGAAGCTTCTCTCAAAGACCACTACCCCTTACCCAACATGGATCACATTTTACAAAGGGTAGTGGGAGCTTCCAAAATTTCATTGTTAGATGGATTTTTAGGCTTAATCAGATCCTAGTTCACCCTGATGGTCAAGATAAAACTGCCTTTACAACGCCTTAGGGAACTTTCAAGTATGTAAAAATGCCTTTTGGTCTTAAGAATGCAGGGGCACCATTTCAACGAGCAATGGACATAGCCTTTGCAAAAGAGATCCATGATTTTCTGTTCATATATCTTGATGACCTCACTGCTTTTTCCAAATCAGATCAAGAACATTTAGAATACTTAAGACAGGTGTTCTTAATTTGCAGAAAGTATGGCATATCACTTAACCCAAGGAAATCATTGTTTTGCCTAGAAGAAGGCAAACTGTTAGGTCACATAATCTCAATAGATGGCATTAGAATTGACCCAGATAGAATACAAGCTATTCTCCAAGTGCCTCACCCGAGGAATATCAAAGAACTGCAAGCCTTCCTAGGAAAGATCAATTTTCTAAGAAGATTCATACCCAATTTGGCTGAACTGATAAGATTGTTGAACAACATGCTGAAGAAAGATTCCAAAGTAAAGTGGACAATAGAAGCTAAGCAAGCTTTTGAAAAAATCAAAATAGCTTTAACCAAAACACCGGTCCTCACAAGCCCGAGATTTGATAGAGATTTCATAATCTTTTTCTTTGCATATGAGCATACTATTGCTGCTATCTTATTGCACAAGGATTATCAAGGATGTGAGAAGCCCATCGCCTTTTTTAGCAAAGCACTTAGAGATGCACCTTTAAAATATCAGATCATGGAAAAACAAGTTTATGCCCTTGTAAAGGCCATCAAGGATTTCAGAGTTTATATCTTATACTCCCATGTAATAGCTTATGTCCCAAATGTTGTGGTCAAAGACATTCTAACTCAAGAGGGACTTGAAGGCAAGAGAGGCAAATGGATAGCTAACATTTTGGAATATGACATTGAAATCAATCCAACAAAGCTAATTAAAGGACAAGGATTAGCTAAATTGACGACCGAAACCAATTTTCAAGCCCTTGACATTAATGAACTGGATAACAAACAGGAGATGGTGACTCCACAGATCAATCAATCCTTTTTACAATCACCTTGGTATGCTAATATAGTCTATGTATTGTTAAACCCGCGGGCTCCTCTAGGGTTATCTAGAACTAAAAAGGGATTCTTGAAGATGAAAGCTTCAAAGTTTTGTATTCTAGATAATGTTTTATTTTGGAAGAATCATGAAGGCATTTCGCTAATTTCTTAACAAAGGATGAGACTGACGAAGTGCTTAAAGAATTTCATGTAGGGGACTGTGGTGGACATTTGTATTGGAAATCAACTGCTGATAAAATCTTAAGAGCTGGTTTTTATTGGCCTACCCTGTTTGCTGATGTAAAGAAATTTATAGTTTCTTGCCATAAATGTCAAATCTTTGAAGGCAAGAGAAAGCTTTTACCTTTACCCCTTAAGCCAATTTCCACCAAAAGACCTTTTTAACAATGGGGTTTAGATTTCATTGGGGAGATTCACCCTCCCTCTTCTAGCCAGCATAAGTGGATTTTAACTGCCACAGACTACTTCACCAAGTGGATAGAGGCCATCCCTTGTAAGCAAGCCAATGACTCAATCATCATGCAATTCCTAGAGACCAATATCCTATCTAGATTTGTCTGTCCGAAAAAGATAATAACTGACAATGCTGTTGCCTTTAAGTCCAAAAGAATGATCAATTTTTGCCACAAATACCACATTACCTTAGGCCATTCCACAGCCTATTACCCTCAAGGTAATGGTCTAGCTGAATCATCCAATAAAAGCTTGATTAATATCATTAAGAAAGTATTGGAGGAAAACAAGAAAAAATGGCATAAAAAGCTTGTCAATGCACTTTGGGCAGACAGGTTAAATACAAAAAGATCCATTGGAACTAGCCCCTATGAGTTGGTTTATGGCATGGAGGCAGTATTCCCTTCTTATTTGGGAATCCCTGTGATAAAATTGCTGCAAGAAATACAAGCACAACCCAATGACATTCAGAGGAGAATCAATCAAACAATTCATTTACAACAGACTAGAGAGGAAGTGTATCAAAGATCTCAGATTCTACAAAAGAAACTGAAGAAGATTTTTTACAGAAGGACAAAGGCAGAGGATTTTTTCATAGGAGACAAAGTACTGAAGTGGGTTTCCAGAAGGGAAGATAAAGGAAAACATGGGAAGTTTGACTTCCTATGGAAAGGACCTTTTGTTATTCACGTTGTATAAGGAAACAACACCTACTTTTTGAGAAGTCCGGGTGGTACAGAAGCAGAGGATGGGCCAGTCAATGGTCAGATGCTCAGGCATTATTTTGATCCACTTTGTTGAGATGACAGCACTGTAATTTGTACATAATAGTGTCTATTTTCTGTAGTTTATTACAACAATAAGATAGGGAATAAGATGTAGCAAATTTTGAGAAAAAAGAAAAGAATTGTGCCACCTTTTTGTATTACATTTTGAGTTTATCAGAAGAAGTGAAGAAGAAAACTTGGGAGCTATAAAAATGATGACAAATAGTCAGAAAAACTATCAAAGACAGGAATGTAATTATTCAAACCAGCTTACAAGAGGGGTGTATATGTTACAGAGATACAGTTTTGGTTATTTACAACAAAGAAAAAGTTCAGATTGCAACAAGAGTTCAATATAAGGCCATCTGACCTGCTGTTCTTAGCTTTTCACATGGAAAATCCATCCCCAAGTGGAGCCACTGTTAGGTTCCTATACCAATAGGTGTCATATTTCATGATTGACTGTTAAAGTGCCAAATATGATCATCCTTTCCATGATGCAAAGGTTCCATATTTTCAAAAAATCAAAAAACTTAAAAAATGAAAAGAGGGTATGCCCTAAAAGAAAAATCAAAGGGCAAAAAGAATGAATTGGTCAAGAAAGAAAGAAAATGAACCCCAAAGAAAAGACCAGGAAAGTGTGCTAGTCAAAATTCCACTACTATCCTATTTTTTGCAAAAAAGTTCAAATTGTGCAATTAGTGACTTCTGTCACACTTGATGGGTGGCCCAAAAGCTCAATCTTGGCCTCTCCATGTTTAAATTTCTTGTTTTAGAAATAGAGAATAAGGTCTGTCCAAATAGTTTAAGCTTGGCAGATAAGTAGTTAGGTAGAGAAGCAAGGGTGCTCAACAGTTAAATCTGAGCCCTTGGAAGAGATAAGGGTAGACTTATATAGGAGGGCAGTTAAAAGAAAACAAGAGAGAAAGGGTTTGCTAGTTCAAATGCGCCCAATCAAAAGGAAGAAAAAATGTTAGGTGTATTAGGCTAGGTAGGCAGTTTTGGTGTTGCTGAAGCAAGTTTTTGATCAATTTTGTCCTTTGAATATGATCTATCTCATGGATGGCATAAGTGATATAGCAAGGTGGCTGCAAAAATAGTTGAAGCATGACTAATTTCCCCCCTCATTTTTCCAAGAGCATTTACTAATTTCCCCCCAAGGACATTGAGATCTGCTCAGTGCTCTTAGCTTACTTCATTTTATGAGAAATACTAAGTAAAACTTTGTGTTTACTGGGCAAGGGAAGCCACATTTCTTGTGTAAAAATACTTTTGATCCATTCTACTAAGTTTTCCAAATCTATAACTTGGAGACCTTTCACTCCCCTAACCCTAAGTTTCACCTTTTACTTAGTGATTTTGGTCTGTAAATACTTCTCATTTAACCTATTAACACTATTATATAGCTCCTACATAATATTTCCCCTCCCATACTATGTAAAAATACATAAAAACCCCGAAATTCTTAGTATCCCGCCCCTGGCTCATGTATAGCCATATATTAATATTTAAGGGGGTCCAAGGTTTATCCGAAACCTTGCGGACAACCCTTCCCCATGCGCACATATAACATTGGGATTTGTTCAAGGTTTGGTTGAATAAATAACCGCGCCCGAACATTTAACCAAAGTTTCAATACATCGCCCGAACATCAGAAAACGTTAAAAATTAACGTGGGCCACCACACCATACACCTCCGCCAACTCCACCCATTCATCAAACGTCCGATCCGAGCTTTCCCATCGGATGATCCACGTCAATATCGGAACCCCTCCGATGACCGAACAATAGCCTTCGGGAAAACGACGGTTTTTCCACCGTACACAATCCACGTGTCGTCGCCTCGTTTTATTGTGTCCCCTCCGCCCAAAACTGTCGTTGTCGAAAAGTGGTGCGATAATACCATATGCCGCCACCCCTTCCCGCCGCTGGCGTGATCGCCCGCGTCAGCACCAACATCGGCTGCCACCTCACCACTGTATCATCCACCGTGTCTGCCACGTCACCACCAAGTCAGCTTCCGTAATCCTGCTACACGACAAAGATTACGTCATGCTGACATCACCCGACCAAAGCGCGCCAAAAACCTGCCAAAATCAAATTTTTGTGAACAAAGCGTAAAATGTTGTTTTTCATTTGTTTTTGTTTGTTTCTTCCGCGCAACCTCTGCATGGTTTTTTATGTTCAAAGCGGGCATTTCCACTACACATTCCACCACCCAGAGAAATTGACTCCACAGTGCTGCCCATCAGCTCGATCTGCCACCTACATTTTACACAGGGCGTCCATGAAATAGGTATTTACCCGAGTTCCGCTCCTAAACCCTATTTTTCTAAGTTTTCTCTGTAAAATTGCCTGAAGCACCCAAATTCGAAATAGAAACACAGTGCTACGTTCAAACTGCACGCTATAACCTCTGTTTTTATCCATTTTACCAAGGAATCCCTCAAATCCCGTCTCCCACTGCAAAATTTGCCCATTAAGCTAAATTCAAGGTCGCTTTGGCCTGCGATTTCCGCAGAAAAGACCCAAACTGTCATTTTACCTACTATTGTTACATAAAGCCCAAATTTCGGATTGAAAAATCACCAAAAATTGTATAATGGAGGCTCCAGTGGCCCTGAATGTTGCCCCCTTGAATGCACCACAAAAAGAATTGGAATGGTTGCCCCTTGCTGACAGAGATTTCCAAATTAATGATATGATTGGTGACAAGCCTCACCTTCAAGCTTTTTGTGAAATTAGGAATAGCTACCGCAACAATGTTGATGTCTATGGAATTTGGGAGTCCAACATACCCATCTACTACCTCCCCTTAATAAATGTGCTTCCTGATCTCATCCACTTATGTTGTGCCAATTATGACCCCACACAAGAGCAGTTATGGCTCCATCTGGGACTATCCTCTTCTATATTACCCCTAAATCCATAAATGAGATGCTGCACTTTAAGCCAACTCAACCTCTGTCTCCTCTCTCCATGGGATTCTTGCTTGACCAAGGTGCCAAATTGTGAGCCCCAACAACCTCCTCCTTATCTGTATTCTTGGTTCACTGAAGCAGGGAGATTCATTGTAGACATGATATACTACATCTTAGGATTCAAAACCAGTGAGTATATTGATGAGACTAC
Source organism: Pinus tabuliformis (assembly GCA_031772625.1). Taxonomy (NCBI): domain Eukaryota; kingdom Viridiplantae; phylum Streptophyta; class Pinopsida; order Pinales; family Pinaceae; genus Pinus; species Pinus tabuliformis. The sequence goes on along the minus strand of CM062820.1, from coordinate 628,209,920 downwards.
CTTAGTGCTAATGTCCATATTTACTCTAGGACAACCCCCTGCTATCAAATATGATTTTGCCACCTTCATAGCCAATAAAATCCATGAGCAATTCATGAGCCTGGACAGAGAAAGAGTGTTCAAATATACATCATACATATATCATTTGCTGATGTATAATCAACCTGATAGTTTTCAAATTCCCCTCAGAAAATTGGATCTCAAAGAAGAAAGGAGGTCTGTGATATTCTGGACCTCAGTATTCCATGTAGTCCATAACTCTCCTTATACTTATTGTGAGTTCATTGACCTGTTCATACATCCGGCCACTTCTTTATTGATTACAACACCTCCTGCCAGGCTCTCTGCTAAAATGCAGAAAATTTTACATCTCTCAAAAGACTACAGTATAGGTGACTGGTACTTTTACCAGAATCACACAGACATCAGGATTTATGGCTGTGAATTATGCCCCTACAAGCTGCCAAAGTACGTACCTATGAGACTGTTTTCCTTGGAATACTTCAGGCAATTTATTAGTTCAGATTTGACTCACTTCTATGGTGCTAGGAGAAAAGCACAGCTCAAAATAAGAAATCAATTGGGCCCTTTTGTCTTCAATAAAAGGGAAGCCTGGGAAGAGACAAATAAGATTTTAGGGGAGCAACTTAAACTGAAACAAAGTTTTTATTGGGCACCATATGACCCTGAACATTTCATAAGTTATAGAAAAGTGAAAAACAAGCTTATAGCATATGTTCACCACCAAATCCCTGAAATTCAACAATACGCTAACCAACATGAATGGGTAGAAGGCACATTAATTGAAGAGATAACTGAGGAAGAGAAAATGGAAAAATCCATGTAAGAGCTTGAAAAAACGCTTGACCTGGACTCTTTTGGACAAGTATCCTTCAAACTGCCCCAACACACAAGAGGTGATACATCTTTTGCCGGGACTTCTCAATAGCCCACACAAAAAGCCAGCACAGGGTTAGAAAAAGGCAAAGAGGTAATAGGTTCAGAATAGCATACAATGACAGACCAGCGAGCTTCATCAAAGGAACAAGGCCAAGGGCAGGTCCCCCCAGCACAAACAAAGGCCCCAGAAATCCCTATACTACAAACTCCTCTGAATGAGGAGAGAGGCAAGAAAAGGGACATGCAAGAAGAGACACCGATCAGCGGTCCTGAAGAGAAACCAGGGGAGAAAAGGCAAAGATTGAATCTCCTATCAGAGGAGGAATTCATTCAAGATATCACAGACAGTCCAAGGGTAGAAAGAGCAGTCAGCCAGGACACATCTCCAGTCACATAAACATCGGCCAGTACACACAAGCAGGAGATTGGAAGACAACATAGCATGGAATTTTCTTCTACCAAGTCACAAGGCAAGCAAGGCTCATACATTAAGAGAACATTTACTGAAATAAAGGCAAAGAATGAGCCAATAAGAATTCAACTTTACAATCACTTGCTAAAGATCGCACCCACAAATCAACAAAGTTTAATGTCAACATATGACATTCAAGAAGGAAAAATGATCCTGAGTCACTTCAAGCCCAAAATGCTGCAGCCACAGTCAATTGTTGTTTACATCAGGACCAATCTAGAAGTATTGGCCAAGGACATCCAACCAATGAACCAGATTGAATTACATAAGCAAACCGAAGAAATGGTATACTCCACATTGGCAAATAAAGCATTGCTAGCCCACAAATTGTAGAATCCTTTAAATAATACCTTTGCCCAATTAGAGTTGGAAAAGGCTTCCTCTTTAGCTAAGGATAACAGAATCAAATCCTTAGAAGAGATTATTATAGAGCTGGGACATGATCCCAAGGATCCCAAAGGCATCCAAGCATTAATAAAAAAGAAGGAAGAAGATATTGCAGCTCTTAAGAAACAGCGCAAGCTGCCCATTACCATGCATCCCAAAACTACAGAGGTTGCTGAACAAAAATCACAGGAAGATACAATGGACTTGCTGATGAAAATGAATGAAAGATTGGCAGAAACAGAGAAGGCATTGGAGGAAGCACTACAAGGAAAACAGGGAGAGTTAGCCTCTCAGCCATCACAAATAGCTCCAATAGTTACAACTCCTCCTCCTACAGTGACAACAACAGTCCCTCCTACTGTCCCGGCATCAACAGCACTACCATGACTACTGAGCAACAGATAAAGGCTATGGAGGATTTAAAACTCCAAGTGTCAGAATTAAAGGATGCCAAAGAGCAATTGGCCAAGTTGGAAATCAGTTATGATAAATCCAAGATGACAGTGGCAGAAAAAACAAGGGAGGTAAAAGCACTGGAAAATAAAGTAAAGGCATTCGAAAATGACCTCTTATTATACAAGCCTCTGAGAGAAATCAGGAGCATTCTGTCAACCAATATTGGCCAATCCATCACTGATATGTGGAAATAAATACAGATAATTCATGAGCAGATTGATTTGGTAGCAACAGCTCAAGAAAAATCCAAAGGGCCAGGGATTCATTGGGAAACATGCCCGAACAGGCCAATAGGCTAATACATTTCTTGAACACCCACACCAAAGAAGATTTGGCAAAACCGGATATCAGGGACAGGACAAACACTATTTTAATAATTAAAAGGGTTCTGACCATGAGGAATTTCATACAAAATCTGGAAAGGAAGTGCTAGGAAATGCAAATGGAGATAAATGCTTTCACACAGAAGTTTACAGCCTTGGAGGAAAAGGGTCTGCCCAGTTTGTTAACTGATGACCATAGACTAATGACAAATGTAGCCTATGTTCACAAGTTAAATACATATGTGGATAGCCAAGACACAACATCATAGAGTTCTGCAGGAGAGAAGGCACTCCCATCTGGACAGAGCCTGTATGACAATTTAGAAAATCTGTTTTTTGTTGAACATGAAGTGAGGAATCTTTTCACATTCTAGCCTACTTTCTTCAGGTACACGGATGCTAATGAAACTCTAATAAAAATGCACAGACACCAATTACCAGATGACCAATGGTGGCAGAGTATGTTTGAAATTCTGTAGGCGGATTTCAAAGTTTTTTTATTTTTCCAAAACATAACAAATGCCATAAAGTAAATAAAGGAGCAGATAAAACATCGTGCTGGGTAGCAATTAATTAAAGCGCAGGAAAAAGCACCTAGGAAAGCACCGCCAACAGCACGGAATTTCACTAAAGTATCCATCGGCCGAATCACTGAACAAGTAATCAATGCATCTCACCAACAAAACGGCCAGCACAACATTTCTTACTTCTGCATTCATTTCTCTCTGTTCCCAAGAGCATTTACTCCTTCTATAGAGTAGGTGAAAGAAGTTATTGCAAGATATTATCTCTTTGAGATATTTTTGAAACATTTTTGTACAAATACCTCCCCAATCTAGGTATTAGGGGTTGGTGATATCATTCTGGAACTGCGCTGTAAATTTGAGAACTCTTCTGAATAAAAGATTGTTGGATTGCTCTGTTGCTGAACTTGTTGGTTGTGGAATTAATGGCAGAAGAATATGTTATAGAATTCTAGAATTACTTCATGGATCAATAAGTATTTTTAACTCTTGTTTAACTGTTTCTGTGTTTTATATATCATGTTCTAAATTACCATAAAAAAGAATAACCCAGAACTTGCTTAACTGTACTCTGTGTTCAATTCCTGTTATTTTATATGTTTTCTTCAGGACTAGCATAGGCAGGAATTCTTAACTGCTCTTGTTTCCCTAGTTCTTACACTTTGAATATAACCAAGGAATTCTTAACTGCTCCCTAGTAATATTCATACACATTCCCTCTGTCAACATGATGAAAGATTCTTAATTGCCTTTCATCCCCTGATTCCAGCTTGAAAGTTGTTCCATGATTAATTATCTAGCTCTCTAGTTCCTCCTTTGTCAAAGAAACCATATCCAGCAGTTCACCTTCACTGACTCCTTTAACCCAATGGTCTGAACTTCTCATACTTTGCAGCCCTGTTCTATCGAATGTCACCATCCAAAAATCAAACAAATACTTGTACTTCATAACTATCCTAACATATAGCAAAACAAAGCTAAATCATAAAGAGAGAGCCCTCTCTGGCTGCAAATTGGCTAGAATCTGCATCTAAAAGATTGGTTAGTGGTTACCTCAGCCATATTCCCTTTTTTCACAGCTTTTGGGGAACAACTTGAGCGATAACACATCATAATCACTGATTTGTCTTCATTTGTTTCACATTCATTTTCAATGTTAGATGCAAAAGGTAATTTAGTATGATATAATCCTTAAGTAATGTTGGGTCCCTATAATACTAGTGATTACCCCATTACTATTGTAGTTATACCCCTTATTTATATTGTTGTGCCCCTATTACCCCCATATTGTTATTTCTGTGCCCCATAGAATCCCTCTATTGTTATTTTTGTGGCTTTATATTATTACTGTTTGGTCGGCTGGATTATATTGTGACTCCTTAGACTCCTATATATAGAAAGGAGGTTTTGTCATTTGAATCATCAAAGAATTGTTCATTTATGTAATGTAAAGGAGGTTTCCCCCTCGAAGAGGCTGAATTCTAAGGCGTTGATCTATCTTTTCTTGAGCTGGTTTCATAACATTTGGTATCAGAGCTTTGGATTCTAGGGTTTCGCTGCTCCAAACAGGTCATCGTGGCATGTTTTCTATAACTTTTTTTCTGTGACGATTTAGAATTCAAAACAAAAACCCATTTGAGAAGAAATAGCACTGAACCTTGGGTCCAAATTTCAGATCATTTTGCGCTATATGTTCGGAGATATGATCTGCGGAAGTTGGTCTTTTTGCAGACTCCTGAATTACATTCTAAACAGGTGACCTGGGGAAAATTGTCATAACTTTCTCTCTGAAGATCAGATTGAAATTTCGTAATAAGGAATACAAAGAGAATGGATTGCAGTTTCGTGTAGGCAATTTTCAGATCCATAGGTCGAAACAGTGACTTGTGGCACGCCGTACAAGTTTGCTCTACTGAATTAGTCTAAAATCAAGTCACTGTGGGAGATTTCGCATAACTCTTCCTTGGAGAATCCAATTTGGGTCAGACTTGTGGCATTGGAAAGAGGACACAAAAGGCTACTACAGTTTGCAATTTCAGAACTGGATGATCCAAAATTACAGAGATACATTAGATTCAATATTAGGCTTCTACAAAGGGAAAAAAGGTGTGTATTTTTTTTAAATTTTTGCGTAAGCTTGGTTTGAAGGAATTCAAAGGGCATAGTAAAGCATTATTATCGGTAAATGATGCCCTGAGGAAAGAAAATGCAAACACCGAGTAAGGAACCTGAAAGCTCTAGCATGACTCATGAAGATGAGGAACAAATGCTACATGATATATCAAAATTACAAGAACAAGTGCAACAAATGTCACGCTCACAAAAGCTAACTGAAGCTAAGATAAATGGCGTGGAATCTAAGATAAAGGGCATGGAAGCTAATATGGATGATTCGAACACAGATTTGAAGAGAGACATGTTATATTTGAAGACAGATTTGAAGACAGACATGGACGAATTGAAGATAAATATGAATAAGTTGCTACAAGAAATGGGCACTAAGGATGAAAGGGTAATAAAGGAATCTCATGATGAGAATAAAAGAAATGTTAATCATGATTCCATAGATGCTAATGTTGGATCGAAGACTCACCATATTCCAAAAATCGATATGAGGAAGTTTGATGGCAAGGATCCTGCCACATGGATATTACAGATGGAGCAATTCTTTGATCTCAACAATGTGCAAAACACACAAAAGGTACGTATGGCAACTGTATATTTGGAACCAAATCAGTTTGTATGGTATCAATGGCTTTGCTCTCGTAAACAATTTATCACTTGGGCAATTTTTATGGAAGAATTGATAGCACATTATGAGGATACAAAAAGCAACACTTTTTTTAGCCAATTGATAAGTCTCAAACAAAAGGGTTCAATAATGGAGCACATTGAGGGGTTCCAAAAATTGAACATAGGTAAAAGATATTCCAGAGGAGCATAGGGTTGATGTGTTCATAGGGTATTTAAAGGATAATATCCAACATGATGTTCGCCTTTGGGAACCTGATTCATTAGAGAAGGCATTCAGGTTAGCAAGAAAAATGGAAAGCAAAATTATGGCAACCAGGAAGCATACCACTCACAACTATAAAGATGGAAGTGTTGTTGCCTCTAGTCTTCCACAACCTATAAGGTTGACACCACAACAATTGGAAGAAAAAATAGCAAAAGGGCTTTGTTACAGTTGTGATAGAAAATACACTAAAGGTCATAAGTGTGCTGAGAAGAAATTATTCTACATAGATTGTGAAGAGGAAGAAGAAAAGGAGCAAGAAAGGTTAAAAGAAGAGGATATACTCCAAGAACAAAGCCTAGATGAAGAACAATTAAATCCGGCCATATCTTGTAATGCATTGGCGGGAATTACCACTCCTCAAACCATAAAGATAGAAGGACAAATCAAGAAGAAAAAGGTAATAGTGTTGATTGATTCAGGAAGCACCCACAATTTTATTCATTGTAGGGTAGCAAAAGAATTGAATTGCTTCCTATATCCAGCACCAGAGTGTCAAGTGATGATTGCAAATGGAGGAACAATAAATTGATCTGGAAGGTGCCATAATATTAAGCTATCCATGGGAGAATATGTATTGACTAGCCCAATGCTTTCCATTCCAATGGGAGGTGCTAATATTGTACTAGGAGTCCAATGGCTACAATCCTTGGGTACGATAGCTTTTAATTTTCAAGATCTTTTCATCAAATTTTCTATGGAAGGAAAGGAAGTTGAATTAAGGGGTATTGCAGGGAAACCAGGAAAGATAATCAGATCTAATGGTATGACAAATCTTGTAAAAAAGGAGCAAAGAGGTGTAATTGCACAATTATGTTCGCTAGATGTTTCCACATCAGAATCATCTATTTCTCCAGATCTCCAAAAAGTCCTGGACAATCATTCCAAGGTATTTGAGACTCCCAAAGGTCTCCCACCTATGTGTGATCATGATCATGCTATTCATCTGATTCCAGGAAGTGTTCCTCCAAACATCAGGCCGTATAGATATCCCTATGTCCAAAAAAGTGAAATTGAATGTATGGTTGCAGAAATGCTAGAGGCTGGTATAATTCAACCGAGTCAAAGTTCTTTCTTTGCTCCAGTAGTATTGGTGCACAAGAAGGATGGATCATGGCGCATGTGTCCGGATTATAGGGAGCTCAACAAGCTCACTATTAAAGATAAGTTCTCCATTCCTGTCATTGATGAATTACTGGATGAATTGCATGTAGCAATTTACTTCACCAAGTTGGATCTTCGTTCGTGATATCATCAAATCAGAATGAACATTGAAGACATTCTGAAAATAGCATTTAGAACTCATGAGGGTCATTATGAAATTTTGGTCATGCCTTTTGGCCTTACTAATGCACCTTCAACATTTCAAGGTTTGATGAATTCAATTTTCAAACCATTCCTTAGAAAATTTGTGTTAGTATTTTTTGATGATATACTAATCTACAGCAAGTCTTGGAAGGATCATGTTGAACATGTTGACAGGGTGCTACAACTATTGGAGGAGAAACAATTATATGCAAAAAGATCCAAATGTTTCTTTGGAGTCCAGGAGGTGGAATATTTGGGTCATATTGTATCTCATGAAGGAGTTAAGGTAGACCCTAGCAAAATTAAAGCCATTAAGGAATGGAAAATCCCCACATCCATAAAGCATCTGCGAGGATTTCTTGGATTGACAGGGTATTATCGCAAGTTTGTTAAGAATTATGGGAGAATAACAACACCTCTAACAACATTATTGAAGAAAGATGCATTTTCATGGACTCCGGAAGCAACAAAGGCCTTTGAACATCTTAAAGAGGCAATGTGCCAAGCACCGGTCTTAGCTACACCGGACTTCACAAAAACCTTTATTATGGAATGTGATGCTTCAGGAAATGGAATTGGTGCTGTTCTAATGCAAGATGAAAGACCCATTGCTTTTGAAAGTCGTCCAATCAAGGGAAAGTTTTTAAGCAAAGCTATTTATGAGAAGGAAATGTTGGCAATACTCCATGCACTTAAGAAATGCGACCCTACCTAATGGGAAGACACTTCAAGGTAAAAACGGATCATGATAGCCTTAAATACTTTTTAGAACAAAGATTATCCTCTGAAGAGAAACAAAAGTGGGTCACAAAGATGTTGGGTTATGACTTTGAAATCATCTACAAAAAAGGGAAGCAAAATGTGGTGGCAGATGCACTCTCAAAAAAGGATGAGGATGTGGAAGCATTGTTGTGCGCCATTTCTATTATCCAACCAGATTGGATAAATGAAGCAAGGGAGGAATGGAAGAATGACGAAGAAGTGTGGGCACTTATTCGAAAGCTACAACAAGATTCCAGTACGTCTGATACATTTAGCTGGAAAAGTGATTCATTATGGTACAAAGATCGCTTATACCTCTGTAAGAATTCCCAGCTAAAACAAAAGATTCTTATGGAATTGCACACTTCTCCCTTAGGAGGGCACTCAGGATTTTTAAAAACTTACCACAGGGTTAAGAAGGATTTTTTTTGGGATGGCCTTAAATCAGATATTCAAAAGTTTGTGGCGGAATGTTTGGTTTTCCAACAAAATAAAGTTGAAACAATTAAGACACCTGGTCTACTACAACCTTTATCCATTCCAAGCCAACGTTGGGAGGAGGTTTCAATGGATTTCATCACAGGTTTACCCAAGTCTGAGGGAAAAAGTGTCATCATGGTGGTAGTTGATAGACTTACCAAGTATGCACACTTTTGTGCATTAACACATCCATTTAAAGCCAATACAATTTCTACTGCATTTATGGAAACAATTCAAAAGCTACATGGAAACCCAAAGATTATTGTAAGTGACAGAGATCCCATTTTCACTGGAAATTTTGGACAGAATTATTTTCTTGTCTTGGTACTCAGTTAGCTCATAGCTCATCTTATCATCCTCAATTTGATGGGAAAACTGAGATAGTAAACAAATGTTTGGAAGGATATCTTCGTTGCTTTGTATCTGATAAACAGACACAATGGGTCAAATGGTTGCCTCTAGCTGAATGGTGGTATAACACTTCCTTCCATACAGCAATAAAAATGACCCCATTTATGGCACTTTATGGGTATCAACCACCATCCATCACATCATATTTAAGAGAAAATTCTAAGGTTCAGGCAGTGGAACATCACATCGAACATCAACAACAAGTCCTCCAACTCTTAAAGGATAACCTCGTGTTGGCACAAAATAGAATGAAACAACAGGCAGATCAACATCGCAGTGAAAGAAGTTTTGATGTAGGTGATTGGGTATTCCTACAGCTACAACCATATAAGCAAATGTCCCTAAAGCAAGCTAAGAAGGATAATAAATTATCACCAAAGTATTATGGTCCGTACAAGGTGTTGCAAAATATTGGTACTATGGCATACAAATTGGAGCTTCCTGCAGATTCTCGATTGCACCCAGTTTTCCATGTTTCATGTTTAAAGAAGGTTATAGGCGACAAGCTCCCAGTTCAAACAATATTGCCAGAACTTGACGAGGAAGGAAAAATTATATTGGAACTGGAAGCAGTCACAGAAACAAGAACTCGACAGCTATGAAATCGATCAATTTCAGAGTATCTTATCAAGTGGAAGAACTTATCCGCTGAAGATTCCACATGGGAGGATGAGAATTTTATGCAGAAGTATCCAGAACTACTCAAGCGTTGAGGACAACACTCTTTTGAACGAGAGGGGCATGTTGGGTCCCTATAATACTAGTGATTACCCCATTACTATTGTAGTTATACCCCTTATTTATATTGTTGTGCCCCTATTACCCCCATATTGTTATTTTTGTGCCCCATAGAATCCCTCTATTGTTATTTTTGTGGCTTTATATTATTATTGTTAGGTCGGTTGGATTATATTGTGACTCCTTATACTCCTATATATAGAAAGGAGGTTTTGTCATTTGAATCATCAAAGAATTGTTCATTTATGTAATGTAAAGGAGGTTGCCCCCTCGAAGAGGCTGAATTCTAAGGCGTTGATCTATCTTTTCTATCTTTTCTTGAGCTGGTTTCATAACAGGTAACCAAGCTCAGACATATCATTAGTTAATTTATGTTGTTTGAAGTTTATTGAGTTTGAGTTTTATCATGAAACTACTAGAAGTGTACCAGCATGGGTTAGTTGATTATGTTGATAACAACGTTATGGTTTTATCTAGTCCTTGAAAGGAACTTATAGTTGATGGTCAAAATTTCACATTCCTTCAATTTTTTTATCTTCACATATAACAAATATCTTTATGTTATAGCCTCTAGCTAGATATATACAGTAACTTCCACTCAGAAGTTGGATGCCATCATTTTGGAGCTTGAGCTTACTCAACTTACCTCTGTTTGAGTTGACAATGTCATTAGATCTCATTATATTATCTATTGCAAAGCGTGAATACAATTTACCTTTGTTTTAGTTAAAAATGTGATTAGATCTTGCTATATCATCTTTTCTAGAGAATGAATCCAATTTCTCAGAGTCCATTTGCTTGAGGTATAACAAAGCTACTTTAATTCATTAAACTTACTTTTCATATTTTGTTTGTTGATTGTGATTCTGCAGGCCACATCTGCATTGGGAAAGGGGCATATTTAATGAAGTGTGGAAGGAGAGGGACTATGTCCTTTCAAACTTTTTGAGGTATGTAATAAAATTTTAAAAAAATTCTCCATAGAATGTTGTGCTTTACCTTTTTCTTTTGATAATGGATTATTTAAGTGATCTCCCCTCTCTCACACACAACTAGAGTCCAGACATACATGGTTTTTTGGCATATGTGGACAATGGACAGATTTAGGCTAGCCATTTATCTATAAATTTACGCTATAGAAGATCAGGGATTTACAGTTGAATATTTCCTTGCAACTAAATTAGAGTTGAAGAGTCGGACTCCTATTTGTCAGGCATATACCTCACTTTTAAATCAATTTATTGCTGACTCTATATAAACCTTCCATGGGAGGTCAAAGAGTGATCACTACCATTGCTTAATATTTCTACAGACCAAGTAAAGATTCAAAATGTGTATAAGTTAGTGGCTGCTTGGAGAATCCCAAGAGTGGCACTATTGTAGCAACAAGAAATTCATTTATTTTTAGTTCTTCGTTAGTGCATTGATAATATATTTTTTATTCCATACAATACCTCAACAGTGTATGAACAAATTACAGTTAAGCTTGCCATAATATTTTGACTTAGCCTCTTTTAGAGGGAAACTAGAGTGTGTGTGTCAAGCTTGCACGTCACAATTGTATCATGTAGAGTTTACCTGGGATAATTTTTGTGGATCTAAGAAGCAAGATACCTGTTGGAATTCAAGAGGCATCAATACTACAAAGTGGGAAAGAGGTTTCATAGTTAACCTGACTTTCACATTATGGTTGGAGCCGATTTGTTGGCAAGGTACTGGATACCCCAACTTCCTTTTTATGACTGAGTGCAAGATTGAATCCTTCGACTTATTCCTCGCTCAATTTTCATTAAGTGATGGGTTTTCTCATAAGTGCTTCACACCTATAAACTTTAACAGAGTTGTTCTTGAGTCTTTCGAGGTGGTTAGCTTTTCAAAGCACACACATACAAGAAGACAAGAAATAATATGCCTGACTAATTTGAAGTTATCTCCCTGCAAATAGGGTGTTCCCATTCATAAACCTGACAACTCGCTCTACTTCTTTCTAGTGAGCAACTTTGGGATTGTGGCCAGTGGAGCTATGAAGAGATCTATTTTAGTTGTGTTGGACATAGGGGAGGCTTTCATCCCATGTGCGTGGATGCTTCGAGTTGTACATGTGAAAAATGTGCATGATCATCCTATTGACGACCTCCATTTAACCATGAATTTGGGGGTGGAAGGTTGTGGACTTAGTGAGCTTGGTATCCAGCATCAACTAGAGGCTTGAAAAAAATATACTCAGGAATTTGTTGTCTCGATTTGAGATAATGAACTATGAGATCCCAAAATGTACCCACACTCATTCAAAGAAGAGCTTAGCGGTGGCTTCTGATGTGATACTCTTCTTATAAGCTGCTAGAATGGCCATATTAAAGAATCTATTGATGACCATGAACACATAGTCATTCCCATTCTTAGTATAAGGAAGGCCTGACATTTAATCCATGGAGATGGATTCCCAAGGTCGACTAGGAGTAGGAAGAGGAGTATATAGGCATTTCTTCTTGATTGTTTGTTTGGAAATGGCATAGGAAGTGCAAGATATGATGTAATTCCCACCATCCTGTCGAAGGTTTGACCAATAAAAATACTTATGTTGCACTTCCACTATTTTCTCTACCCCGAAGTGTCCAGCAACCTGACTATAATGTTCTACCTAAATAATCTTGGCACACTTTCTTGTAGGAACACAGAGGTGTCCCATGTCACATAACAGTGCACCCTGGAGGTGAAAATATGGAGCTTTCTTACCTTCTAGGAGCATGTGGTAGGTGTTGCCAAATTTTGGATCTTTCTTGTAAATATGCGGCCAACCCTAAGTCTTGTGTCCACAAAAGTTGAACATAATGGTCAACGTCATGACTGGTGGTTGGCTGAGATAGTTTGCAACATTGTTGGTGCTATCCATTTTGTACTTGATGTTCAAATGAAACTATTGCATATATGTGGACCATTTCTTATGGTGATCATTTTGCAACTTTCCTTGCATCTGTATGAACTGTAGAGGTCAGTGATATGTGTGGATGACTGCTTCCTTCCCCAAATTTAGTGCTTCCATTATTGATAGGCCTACACAATAGAATACATATATTTATCATAAGTGGGATACTTTAACACTGTATCTTCAAGTGTCTCACTGTGATATACCATCAGATGCGCATGTTGGGTAAGAGCTGCACCAATATCATAGTCGTATGCATTTGTCTCAATTGAAAATGGTTGTTGTAGGTATGGTAATGTGAGCATTGGTGCAGATAAGAGGTGATGCTTCAACTTGAAAAACACCTATTCTTGAGATTCATACCAAAAGAACTTTTCTTTCACTCCACCCTTAGTGACTTGACTCAAATACCAAGTGATATGAGAGAATCTTAACACGAACCTATGATAGAAGTTGGAAACATCTAAAAAGTTATGGAGCTTTGTTAGAGTGGTTGGGGATGGACAATCTTGAATAACTTGTATCTTGGTTTGGTCCACATGCACACCCTGCTCATTAATGATGTACCATAGATATTGAACTTGGGTCACACCAAAAGTCCGTTTCTCCAAATTTTCACACAATTTGTGTTGTCACAGGGTTTGGAGGACCTATCGGATATGGTGTATGTGCTCTTCCCAACTATGGCTAAATATCAAGATGTTGTCTAGGTACACTACCATGAATGAGTTGGTAAAGGGTCATAAGATGTTGTCCATTAGCCACATGAAGGTTGCAAGGGAATTTTTCAACCTGAAAGGCATGACCAATCATTCGAAAAGTCCCTCCTTGGATTTGAAGGTAGTATTCCACACATAAGAGGGTTCAATTGGTACCTGGTGGTACTAGGACTTCAATTCAATCTTCTTGAAATATTTGGCCCCCCTTGAGCTGGTCTAGAAGGGCATGAATCCATGGGATTTGATACCTATTCCAGACAATGATCTTATTCAATGCGTGATAGTCAATATAGAGTATCCAGGTGCCATCTTTCTTCTGTACCAACACAATCAGGCTTCCATGGGGTGATGAGCTTGGCCTGATGTGCCCTTTTTGCAACATCTCCTGAATCTGACTCTTAATTTCATCGTTATCCAAAACAAAGTGTTGATAGATCAGTCTGTTGGGTAGTGGCATGCCCGAGGTCAGATCAATGGAGTTCTTGACCTGACATTGTAGGGGTTCCCCTGTGGGTGAGGTGAAGATGTCCCTGTACTATTCCACAACCTTGTCCATTTTATGTTGCCATGCAGAGAAGCCCTATATGTAGGTTGTGGATGTGGCCACAGTCTTCTTCTTTCCCTGAGGATGAATCATAAGGAAGACAAATTTCTCAGTTTGAGAAATTATCTTACTACATTGCTTCTCAAATATCAAATAGATGGTGGTAGGTGGTGCTACCGTCAGTATCCTATATAACTTATTTCCCAAAGAAATAATGATAGTACGAGGCCTAGACTCATACACAGCATGAAGCTTCCACAAGTATGCTTGGCCTAATAATACATCACAAACCTCAAGTGGAACAACATCACATTGTACCTCATATATGAAGGGCTTTATGTTGTAGGGAAAGTGACACTATTGGCTGACGCGAAGATCTATCCCTTTTTGAAGCCACCCAATGGTGTACAACTATGGGTGTGGTGTGGTCGGTAGGCCCAATAACTTCATGACCTCTTCTAAAATGAGGTCATGAAGTTATTGGCTCTTGTTATCGAAAATGAACTACATTGGAGAACCCTTGACCCACATATGCAAGTGGAGGTGCTGCTCCCCCTACTCTGGATCTTCGGGCTCAACCTTCTAGATCTTGGTGGTGGAAACAATGGCACTAATCTCTGCATCAATGATTTGTTTCCCTTTGTCATTCCCCTTGTCAGTTTCTGACTCAGAGCTAGAAAATGCATCTGATTCAGAAGCCTTCATCTCAACGACCAGTGTCTTCTCGGCTCGATGCTCTCTTTTATTGTGTGTGGGGCTCTAATGGAACTCGCACCATTTTCCTGTGTCCTTCTTGGTCTTCGTTGTGTTTTTCTTTGCTCGCGGCTTCGACAAGTCTTCGTGGGTCACCCCACCTTGGCTTTGTGTGGTTTGGCCAACTTTCCCTTCCTTCAGATTCACAAATCCAAAGTGTCACTTCTTATGTTTAAATTTATGTTCAATCTTGACAACATATTGATAGGAAGTGTTAAGAAAGGAGATTTCCAAGAACTCTATCTCATCTTGGATGTACTTTTGTAAACAACCACGGTACTTGAGTACCAAATGCCGCTCAGAATTATTGATACCCAGCTTTGTGCAAAGGGTATGGAAAATATTTCTGAACTTCGACACATCTTGATCCCTTCCTCGTCGTAGCATGGTCCACTTTATTTATTTATCTTCATAGCTCTCGACAAGGTAATATTGTTCCTTGATGGCATCTTTAAAATAATTCCAAGTGTGTGCAACTGAAAACAATGAGGATTCCCTCTCACTCTTTTGCTCACAGTAGGTTTCCCACTAGTCCTTGACATGTGGGGCGACTTTGAGGAGTGAAAAAGTAATATTTTCCCGATTGGAAAGGTCATGAGTCAGAAAATATCCTTTCAACATATTTAATCATCTATCTACGACGTCTGTGTTAGTGTCTATGAGTCACCAGTGATCAAATGTACTCTTTCATGTGGTTGATAGGGTCTTAGGTCAAAATTTTATATTTTCAAATAAAATTTGACATATCGTTTTATTGTCAAATGAGTTTTGAGTCATTTCCTAGGTTTCATTACTACTCCCTCCATTTTCAAGGTCATAAAATTTCATTAACAGTCATGTCATGATTCCTTGTGATAGGTCATCAAATGGGTGTCTTGGTCATCATTTTGGTCATTAAATCATAAACATGCATACTTGAAATGTTTGAAATTCCAAATCATGGTTTAAGATATGCATTTTCTGTCATCATTAGCTCATGTCATCAAAATTTAGTTTGGGAGTCAAGTCATCACCATAGTCACCATCATGGGAGTTAGTAATTAGGGAAACGTTTGTCAAAAAGGTATCAAAGTCACATTTACCCTACATGGAGATGTAACCTTTGCAAATAAAGTAATAAAGTTGCATTACAACCACCTCGTTAAGTCATTTCTCAAAAGTTCATATGATGTCACACCACCACCATCATGCAAGCTTGTTTCATCATGCTTTGATCAAAGTCATAGTTCTTCATCATCTCACACAGGTTAATATGTCTCGGGGCATTTTTGGAGGCAACAACGCTTTTGCTTATGTCTCCTCAGTCCAAAAGCATCAACACTCCTACATCATCTGGGCCACAAAGAGCTGAGACATCTAGCATACCTTCAGTGACTAAAAGACAGCCTAAGGAAGAGGCTTCTCCAAGCTACAAAAAGGGGAAAGGATTGGTTTTTGCCCCTAAGATAGCTAAACATGTCTACACCTAAACCTCTTACTAGGTCACAATCTAGAACACTTCCTAAGGAAGCTACAATTGAAGAATTTTGATGAGCCTCATCACTTGGTAATTATATGGGCCTTAATTCACCTCCTAGCTTAGTCAAACCAACTATTCTCACAACTTAATGCATACTTTTGATTGTATTTTGTTTATGAGATGAGCTAGAGTTGGATATTTTTCTTTGTGGTATAATGTGAATTTAATGCAGGATTAAAGGATAAAAGCAAGGAATTTTGGCAAAGACCTTGGTCAAAACTCGAGTGGGACAAGGGAGAGGAATTATAGGAGGTAAAACCTTCTCATTATTTGAATATTCCTCCATGAGCTCGGACTGCAAACAACCAAATCATGAGGACTAGAAGGCAGCCAAGCAAGTGAAAGTCAAAGCACCAATTTATCTCAGGTTTGGGAGCTGAGCCTCTCTAATTTTAAGGAAGTCGTTGGAGACTTTAGATGTATAAGTAGAGAGGCCTAGGGCCTTAGTAGGATTCAGATTTTGATTGTAAAACTCTACTCTATTTTCGAGTTGCAAGACTTGTGACAGTTTTTTATGCAATCTATGGTTTCGATAATAAGAATGAGTTTTGTTTTGAGCCAGCACTAATTTAACTCAGAGGGCTAAAGCTCTTGGATTAGGGCCCAACCCTAGCAGCCAAGGCCCCTCTTTATTGTACATGTATGCTAGCATATATTCATGGTTTAATTGTTCATTTGTTTAAGTAGCTATATTTCCATTACAACAGTATAGAGTAGATTGATTGTGTTTTAGTTTGTTTCCATTTGTGACTTCTTTAAATTAGCAGGTTAGTAAGGAGAAAAATATCATCATAAGGTTGTCAGGAGGTGTCTCGGCCTCACCTCCTCCCTCTGAGACCATGACTTGAGGAAGAGACCCTTCAACAACCCCAAAAACACATATTTCTAGTTCTTGCATAAGATTTGGAGTTTGTAGTCTTGATTCAGTAATTGGTTCATTTCATTGTCATCTTTTTCCATCACTCTCTTTCTGTAATAATATCTCACTCATATTCTCATTTCCTTCAGCACTTTCTTCATGCATAATATGGGCAATTGATTCATGCTTTTCTAGTTTATGGGAATGTATCTTGATGCATATTTCTTGGAAGACCCAAAATACTCTTTCCATATTAGAGTTTTATAACACTAGGTACTAAAATAATCTTATATTTTCTACTGCAAATGTCTGATAGATTCTGCCCAGAAACTGATTAGAAAATTAGTTAGATGTGTTGGACAGACTAAGTAATTTTGAATGAATAATCACTTAACATAAATGTTATATTAGGTTGCATAAATATATAACTTAGAAGCATGAACTGAAGAATAAATCTCAACAAGATTGATATATTCTTCATTGAGTTGAATGAGGCCAAGAATAGCTTTGACTAGAGGGTGTTGAAAATTGCATAATTTTGTTATGGTTGGATAAATTTAGAACTGAAAATCAACAGTTTTCTTGCTTGCATAACTTCGGAATATTTTTGTATCTCAAGTCTCAACCTTATTGAATAGTATGATATATGCCTTTCAATGTTGAGATATGTTGTTATACCACTTGATAGTAACCTAAACACTTTGGATGAAAATTTAGTTGTGAATTTTACTTGCAAATGATATAAGTGAAAATATAGATTTATTGTCCCTTTTCTAGAATTTCCTTGAAATTTTGCTACTGCTTGAATGAATAAATATGAAACTAATTGTTGCACCAAGACAAAAAATATCTCTACCAATTTGCAGTGGAATAGAACAGAAATAAAACACAGTCACACTATAGAAAAAAAAAAAAAAAAATTCTAGGGAACCCAACTAGGAAAACCCTCTGCTAGATGTAGAAACTTAAAATACTATCTATATTAGAGTTTGAGACACCTTCTTCAAGACCAGGTTCATCGATGCTTATTGCTTTCTATATTCATTTTCATAAGCAATAGGGTTGTTTTCCATCAAATCGGAGTAGCTAGAAAGTGTCTGTTTGATTTCAGAAAGCAAACTAGGATCAAATTCATCCAAGAATCCCCTAGAAGGCTCATCAGTAGCAAGAAGAAAGGTATTTATTTTATTTTATTTCATCACATTCATCCATCATAATCACTGATTTGTCTTCATTTCTTTCACGGTTATTTTCAATGTTAGATGCAAAAGGTAATTTAGTATGATATAATCCTTAGGTAACCAAGCTCATACATATCATTAGTTAATTTATGTTGTTTGAAGTTTATTGAGTTTGAGTTTTACCATGAAACTACTAGAAGCGTACTAGCATGGGTTAGTTGATTATCTTGATAACAATGTTATGGTTTGATCTAGTTCTTGAAAGGAACTTATAGTTGATGGTCAAAATTTCAC
This sequence comes from Pinus tabuliformis, assembly GCA_031772625.1. Classification (NCBI taxonomy): domain Eukaryota; kingdom Viridiplantae; phylum Streptophyta; class Pinopsida; order Pinales; family Pinaceae; genus Pinus; species Pinus tabuliformis. The sequence goes on along the minus strand of CM062820.1, from coordinate 628,191,348 downwards.
ATTCCTTTCATTTTTTTATCTTCACATATAACAAATATCTCTATGGTATAGCCTCTATCTAGATATATACAGTAACTACCACTCAGAAGTTGGATGCCATAATTTTGGAGCTTGAGCTTACTCAACTTACCTTTGTTTGAGTTGACAATGTCATTAGATCTCATCATATTGCCTATTGCAGAGCATGAATACAATTTATCTTTGTTTCAGTTAAAAATGTGATTAGATCTTGCTATATCATCTTTTCTAGAGAATGAATCCAATTTCTCAAAGTCCATTTGCTTGAGGTATAACAAAGCTACTTTAATTCATTAAACTTAATTTTCATATTCTATTTGTTGATTGTGATTCTGCAGGCCACATCTGCAATGGAAAAGGAGCATATTTAATGAAGTGTGGAGGGAAAGGGATTATGTCCTTTCAAACTTTCTAAGGTATGTAATAAAATTTAAAAAAAAAAAATCTCCATAGAATGTTGTGCTTTACCTTTTTCTTTTGATAATGGATAATTTAAGTGATCTCCCCTCTCTCACACAAAATCAGAGTCTAGACAGTTTTGGGATATGTGGACAATGGAAATATTTAGGCTAGCCATTTATTTATAAATTTACACTGTAGAAGATCAGGCATTTACAGTTGAATATTTCCTTACCACTAAATTAGAGTTGAAGAGTCAGACTCCTATTTGTCAGGCATATACCTCACTTTTAAATCAATTTATTGCCGACTCTGTATAGACCTTCCATGGGAGGTCAAAGAGTGATCACTACCATTGCTTAATATTTCTACAGACCAAGTAAAGATTCCAAATGTGTATAAGTTAGTGGCTGCTTGGAGAATCCCAAGAGTGGCACTATTGTAGCAACAAGAAATTCATTTATTTTGAGTTCTTCATTAGTGCATTGATAATATATTGTTTATTCCATACAATACCTCAACAGTGTATGATCAAATTACAGTTAAGCTTGTCATAATATTTTGACTTACCCTCTTTTATAGGGAAACTAGAGTGTGTGTCAAGCTTGCACGTCACAATTGTATCATGTAGAGTTTACCTGGGACAATTTTTATGGATCTAAGAAGCATGATACCTGTTGGAATTCAAGAGGCATCAATACTACAAAGTGGGAAAGAGGTTTCACAGTTAACCTGACTTTCACATTATGGTTGGAGCTGGTTAGTTGGCAAGGTGCTGGATACCCCAACTTCCTTTTTATGACTAAGTGCAAGATTCAATCCTTCGACTTATTCCTCGCTCAATTTTCATTAAGTGATGGGTTTTCTCAGAAGTGCTTCACACCTATAAACTTTACCAGAGTTGTTCTTGAGTCTTTGGAGGAGGTTAGCTTTTCAAAGCACACACGTACAAGAAGACGAGAAATAATATGCCCGACTATTTTGAAGTTATCTCCCTACGAATAGGGTGTTCCCATTCATAAACCTAACGAGTCACTCTATTTTTTTCTAGTGAACAACTCTGGGACTTGCCATGAATCATGAGACAATTCCAACCCCAGAACTATAAATTTACTATTTAAATCTATACCCACTAGATAAGAATCTGCACAAGGAGAACTCCATTCTTGTTTCGAAATAACCTGCAATCGATTTGTACCATGCTATTTAATCTTTACTGTATTTATTCACATCCTTGGTCTGTGACATAAAGATGCAACAGGCTACCTTGCTATACTAACACTCCTAAAAAATAATGAAGTATGCCCAAATCTATCATTTCAAATGTTTTATGTAGCTCACCTTTTTGTTTTTCAATTATAGAAGTTGTTACCTATATTGATGAGATCTTCTAAAACTGATACCACAATGACAATATATGTTATTGTTTTATCTATGTTGCTTTGAAGGTGTTTCTCCTTCAGCAAGAGCAAAAATACACTGCAATTTCCATTTAGGGGAGAAGTGTACCCAGTAGCAACCTTGGCCTGTGTGTAGATCGGTTCAATGCACATTAGACTCTATCTATTGTTTTGAAGGTGTTTCTCCTTCAACAATACTTCAACTCAGTAGATCCTTTCGGTCTGAACCTTCAGTAGATGCATGCAGCCTTGGGATACATGTTGTAGATTATAGTTTTCCTATGAGGGTGTAGCAGTGATGAAAGAAGTGCATCATTTTAGGCATCTTGTGGTTGTTGTATGCAAGCATGCTTGTTTAGTGTTTCCCAAAATTAGATAGAGCCATATTTAGTATGCATTTATATTTTGACTTAGATGCTCACTTTTCTTAATTTAGGTGTTTTTCTTAGTTCTGTTTTATGCACAAATTTATCTTTAAGAAAAGTGCACAATAGAGAAGGGTTCTATATTTAGAGCAGGGGACACACTTCTAGGTAGGAGGTGCTCTATTCTAGGAAGATTTTGCGATGCAGGTTAGGTGCTTTATCCAAGAATCCCAAGAGTGGCGCTATTGTAGAAATAAGAAATTCGTTTATTTTGAGTTCTTCATTAGTGCATTGATAGTATATTGTTTATTCCATACAATACCTCAATAGTGTATGATCAAATTACAGTTAAGATTATCATAATATTTTGACTTACCCTCTTTTAGAGGGAAACTAGAGCATGTGTCAAGCTTGCACGTCACAATTGTATCATGCAGAGTTTAGTTGGCACAAGTTTTGTGGATATAAGTAGCAAGATACTTGTTGGAATTCATAAGGCAACAATAATACAAAGTGGGAAAGAGGTTTCGCAGTTAACCTACCTTTCACATTATGGTTGGAGTTGATTTGTTGGCAAGATGTTGGATACCCCAACTTCCTTTTTATGATTGAGTGCAAGATTGAGTCCTTTGACATATTCCTTGCTCAATTGTCATTAAACGATGTGTTTTATCAGAAGTGATTCACATCTATAAACTTTACCAGAGCTTTTATTGAGTCTTTGGATGGGTTATATTTTCAACGTACATACGTACAAGAAGACGAGAAATAATATGCCCAACTAATTTCAAGTTATCTTCCTGCGAATAGGGTGTTCCCTTCCATAAACGTGACGACTCACTCTGCTTCTTTCTAGTGAAGAAATTTGGGACATTTCATGAATTGTGAGATAATTCCAACCCCACAACTATCAGCTTCTTATTTAAAGTTATACCCACTAGATTAGAACCCACACAAGGAGAATTCCATTCATGTTTCAAAAGAACCTGCAATTGACATATACCAGCTATTTAATATTCTATGTATTTCTTCGCATCCTTGGCCTGTGACATAAAGATGCAATAGGCTACCTTGCATTTTCTATACTAACACTCCTAAACAATAATAAAGTATGCCCAAATCTGTCATTTCAAATGATCTATGCATCTCACCTTTTGGTTTTTCAATTATCGTAGTTGTTACCTATATTGATGAGATCATCAACAACCGAGGCCATAGTGACAATATTTGTTAGAGTTTTATTCGTGTTGCATTAAAGGTGTTTTTTCTTCAGCAACACTACAATACATTGCAATTTCCATTCAGTAGAGAAGTGTACCCATTAGCATCCTTGGTCTGTGTGCAAATGGGTTGAATTCAAAGTAGAATTTATCTATTGTTTTGAAGGTGTTTCTCCTTCAATAGTACTTCATCTCAGAATATCCTTTCAATCTACACCTTTATCAGATGCATACAGCCTTGGGGTACATGCTATAGATTCCAATTTTGTTGTGAGGGTATAGAAAAGATGAAAGAATCGCATCGATTCTAGGCATCTGATGGTTGTTGTATGCAAGCATGCCTATCTAGTGTTTCCAAAATTTATATAAAGCCATATTTAGTATATTTTTATAGTTTGACTTAGATGCTCACTTTTCTTAATTTAGGTGTTTTTCTTAGTACTATTTTAAGCACAAATTTATCTTTAAGAAAAGTGCACAGTAGAGAAGGGTTCTATATTTTGAATAGGGGACACTCTTCTAGGTATGAGGTACTCTATTCTAGGGAGCTTTTGTCATGCGTGTTAGGTTCTTTATCCTAGACATAGCTCCAAGTCCTTGCCTCCTTGACAAAGTCTCTGCCAAACAAGACACTGGTGGACAAAGTTCCAAGTCCCTAAATTTTCCAAAAACACATCTGGGCCTAGCTATCTAGCCTAAAATATTTTACATTCCAGTCATCTCTTGGTTGTGATTTCATAGAGAGATCCTTCTCTAGTTTGGTAGGGCTAGCTACCAACTAAAAGCTTGGTCTGTCATTACCTCCATCGATCTCCTCATCAGCCTGGGACATTATGGAGGATAACAGAGGGCATGACGACTAGGGAGTGCCAAGGTGTTCTAGTGAATGTAAGTTTCCCAAGTCATGGAAAAATGTAATGCTAGTTGTGAGGTCATGACTGCCAAGGTGTGTTAGGTAATGTTGGGGAATGCTAACATGTGCCAGATAGTATGGAGACATGTCAAACAAGCTAAGATGTGCCAAGTGCTAAGGCATGCCAAGATGTGCAAGGGTTCCAAGTCCTTGCCTCCTTTTCTTCCATATGCTATCCACTTATGACATTTCCTTTGCAATATTTGGTGCATTTGCTAGTTATAGGTCATTTATAGGTTATAAATGTCTTAAGAGTTTCACTTCTAATTGAGTATTCAACTGAACATATTGATTCTCTTATACAAAACTATTTTTCCCTCCACCCACTTTTCATAACTTCAATAACCATTAGGTAGGGACCTGCAGCTTCAATGTTGCTTTGCTTGTTTAGTAAAATATTGCCGAGACTTTAATTTATTGAATGTTGTAGAATTTACTATTTATGAAGTTTCAAGGTCTACTTTTTAAAATTATAATTATTTAAAGGGTGCTAGCTCAATGAAAGAGTGCCTGCTTTACAAGCAGGAGGTTGGTGGTTAGATTCCATCGTGCCCTGACATCCATATGGGATGGCGACAGTCAATTTTTGGTGACGGAGGCTCTTTTGACCATCACCAATGAGCTTTGGTGACATTTTTCGACCCTCACCAAAAATATGAAATGGTAATGGTCAACGAACGTCATCATATATATGCATCAATAGTGACCACACTCAAATATCCGCAACCATAAATCATTGTTGTTGATATGAAATGGTGACGGTCATTGTCCGTCATTATAGTCATTATTTTTGACAGACCTTGAATGTCACCATAACGTCTATACTTCTAGCAATGCAACTTTTGCATATATATGCACCAATAGTGACGGACATTAAGGATCCATCACAATAAATCATTATTGTTCGTATGAAATGGTGATGGTCACTATCCGTCATTATAATCAATATTCGTGATGGACCTTGAATGCCACCATAACACTTATACTTTTGGCGATGCCACCTTTGGTGACATGCAGTTTGTAGTGACAGAGGCTATGGTCCATCACCATTGCTCATATGCAATGGTGACGATCACTATCCATCATTATAAATCATTATTGGTGACGAAATTTGAATGTCACTACAACACCTATACTTTTGGTGACGTTCAGTTTTTGGTGATGGAGGCTATCGTCCATCACCATTGCCAATATGAAATGGTGACGGTCACTATCCACCATTATAAATCATTATTGGTGATGGACTTTGTATGTCACTACAACACCTATACATTTGGCGACGCCACCTTTGGTGACGTTCAGTTTTTGGTGACGAATTCTCTTTTAACCGTCACCAATGAGCATATGGTGACATTTTTCACCCCTCACCAATGTCACTTTTATTGTAGTGTTTTCATATATTTTGATGCTTTCAAAGTGGAAAATTTGGAGGAATAAGCGTGCGAGGTCATTTTTACAAGTAGTTCCTATTTTGGATAATTTGGGTTTGAAACCTTCTAAAGTGATTTGAAATTTTTTTGTAGCCAAAACTCTCACTTAAGTCTAGTCCCCATAATGTTATTATACACTTAGATACCTTTTGAATGGTCTAATAATTGTGTCAATTAGAGTTTTCATGAAGAAGTTATGCCACCCACAAATTGACCTACCATCATTACAAGTGGATGACAAATCAACTCCTATTGTTGATGCATGCGAGGCTAGGCACATGCATGCCACATGGAGAACTTGAAGAGGAGTCCAAAAGCGTAAAACTTGTAGTTGTAGTTGAGAGTTGAAGGAGTCAAACTTGATCCAAATCAGGCCACTAAGAGGAGAAGGGGTTCAATTCTTTTCAATTGCATCTTGTTCCACAGTAGAGTAGAGAAACTAGGAGTTGGAGTTAGAGAGCATAAGAGGAGTTAGTGTTATATAGTAGCATAACATGCCATAGATCATACATAAATCCACATAGAGTGCCTTTTGTTCATAGTTGTTTTTTTTCCATTTCAAAGAAAAAGGAGCAAAAAAACCCCACTTTCCAACTAGGTTTTCTCCTATAAGGGGTTCCCAAAGAAAATATTTGTGTTCATTGTGGATGATGTGTGAATCTATTATTATATATTTTTTACATTTTTATGTACATCACACATAAACATAACAATGGTTAGCAAATATAAAATCTAAAGGTATTTATCCTTCATAATATAGATTTTAGTTTATTTTTGTATATATTTGTGATGAATGGTCAAGTGGAATATCCACACAAATTTATAGATTATATCGGTATTATAGAATATTTGGGGAATCTCATAGGAAGTTGTAGGGGATCCATGAAGATTTTAAGTAGAAAGTCATAGAATCCTATCCATGGCTAACAAGTTTATTCACAATAACCCTAATATGACATAAGATAGTTTTGTGAGGCCAGAAGCATAGGTCACTAATATAAACCAAAATATGAACCTACCTATGGTAGTTCTAAAAAAAAATCTTGGAATCAGAGAAGATGGAGCTTCCGACTCGAAGATTAGATCAGAAGGAAAATTAGGGGATTATGAAGACCTAGAAAAGGAGTCAAGGAAATAACCCAGGAAAAAGAAATTTATTTTCATTGCCATTACACACTCATAGTCCCTTGATCTAGACTTATCTAGGAATGAAAAAAAATACACATATACACATAAACACAGAGATGTAGCAAAAATAAAACTTCATTTCATTAATATCAAAGAACTGAAATATGCTTACATACAGAATGGAAATAAACTAGCTCAGACTATGGTAGCTTATCTTTGAGAAAAGATGTGGTGGCTACATGCCTCTAAACTATGTTAAAATGAGGCTCAAGGGCCTTTTTATTATTGAAAAAAAGGGAAAACACTAAAAACCCAAAACCTTAACCCTAGAAGATGAAACACCAAGAGTTTATGGACCCCATTAGGGTTAGTTGGGTAGCCAACTTCCCGTGGTTGTAACCTGGTCATATGATCTTTGTTTGGCACATACAATACCTTTTTGGAAAAATATCTCTAATTATTCCAATATTTTTTGCAAGCCCCATAGCCATGGGCCTACTACTCAAAACAATGACGTTCAGGGGATCAAAACATCTCTGAAAGTTCACGACCCAAAAAATTGCTAAAAATAGTAAATGCTTCTATAATTAAGGAAGAAAACGAAACTGACTCGAGGTATATGTGGAATAGGTAGGTGGCCACCAATATCCACGTGGATTAGTCCTACCCCCTTAGGAAGCAATGGTCCCCCTTGCATGAAGAGCCTCCATGAGGTGAGGAAATATATGCTGAACCTAGTCCCTGGTGAATCATTTTCCCTGGTGAAGGAGTTGGTCTGCTTTGACAACTTGATATAGCTGGATCCTTTACTGGAAAGTGTGCTTGATCTATGTGTCCATGATCTTTTCATTTTTGGCCTTCTCATTGCAATTTGGTTTGAGCACTGCTGGTGTCACCTACTCTGGAACGTCAAATGTGTCCAACAATGGAGGAAATTATGGTCACAATTGATCCACATTGAATACTAGGTGTAGACCAAGGAATGGTGGAATGCTGAGCTTGAATGAATTGTCCCCTACAACCATGGTGATGGTGTACAACCCATATCAGAGCAGACGAAGCTTGCAGTAGAGCCTAATTAGGTGATCCTTATGAAAATGTAACCAAGCTTTGTTGCCCACTTAGAACTTGTGCAGCACTCGATGCTAATCATGAAGTTGCTTGTACTTAGCATTAGCTCTGTCCAATAAGTCATGGACCTGTTGGTGTATGTGTTGAATGTGCTCAGTGAAGCTATTAGCCCAGTCAACTTTGGACTATACATGATTTGAATCTGCTTTAGTAGCTGCAAATGGTATGGCCACATCAATGGGGCAAAGTCACTGGAATCCCAAACCCACTTTAAAAGGATTGCGGCCAGTGGAGCTTTGAAGAGCTCTATTTTAGTTGTGTTAGACATAGGGGAGGCTTTCATCCCATGTGCATGGATGCTTTGAGTTGTACATGTGAAAAATATGCACGATCATCCTATTGATGACCTCCATTTAACCATCAATTTGGGGGTGGAAGGTTGCGGACTTAGTGAGCTTGGTATCCAGCACCAACTAGAGGCTTGAAAAAAATATACTCAGGAATTTGTTGTCCCAATTTGAGATAATGGACTGTGAGATCCCAAAATGTACCCACACTCATTCAAATAAGAGCTTAGCAGCGGCTTTTGATGTGATACTCTTCTTATAGGCCGCTAGAATGGCCATATTAAAAATCTATTGGCGACCATGAACACATAGTCGTTGCCATTCTTAGTATAAGGAAGGCCCAACATGTAATCCATGGAGATGGATTCCCAAGGTTGACTAGGAGTAGGCAGAGGAGTATACAAGCCTTGCTTCTTGATTGTTTGCTTGGAAATGGCATAGGAAGTGCAAGATCTGATGTAATTCCCAACATCCCGTCGAAGGTTCGACCAATAAAAATACTTATGTTGCACTTCCACTATTTTCTCTACCCCAAAGTGTCCAGTGACCCGACTATAATGTTCTACCCAAATCATCTTGGCACACTTTCTTGTAAGAACACAGAGGTGTCCCATGTGGCATAACAATGCACCCTGGAGGTGAAAATCTCGAGCTTTCTTACCTTCTAGGAGCATTGTTGGAAATAATACTAAGGGGGGGTGAGTCTATTAGTAACTCAATAATTTTTCATTCCATAGGTAGATTTGTATACACTACTTTAGCTAAGTGAACCAACATGTATACACGGCTTGGTCAATGGTGAACTTGCGTATACCTCTCTTTCTTCATTCTGTGAGGATTGATTTGTAATTCTTTGTTGTTTACCTTCTATACTATGTTCTTTCATCTGAGTGAGTTTCCATCAAGGACAATACCTATATCATAATGCCAACAATCTCCCCCTTTGGACTTGATGGCAACAACCACACCAATTCACTCCACCCCTTTGACATCAAGGGCAAAGGGTCATGCTCCCCCTCAGTACATGTTGAGTCTGCAAAAAGATTTTCTAAAAGATGAACATGACTCTATACCAATGACCTTCCTATCACCAATGACTCATACATACATCCATCTCCCAACCAAGTGGGGATATACCAATTGTTTATACACAAAAAAAACAAGAAACATTCATCATCCATCCCATGCATAGTGGGGTTACAAATTAGGTCTTTTCATGACCTTCACATTAAATACAAAATAGCTTAAACAATACCATGATAGTCACCAGAAACTATCATATGATCTGTATCATCAGCAGCATCTGTCAACAACATCCAGACCAACAGCCTGTATATGTCCAAAAATATCATCAACCTGTTGTCAAAATATGTCTGCATATATCAACTCATCCTCTTGATCTCATCAAGATCAACTTGCTACGTTCCCTTATCATAACCTTCCATGAATCAACATGTTCTCCCCTTGAACCTGTTCCATCTATTCACTGTCAAAGCTAATAATTTCATATGTTAGTAAGAGATATCAAAACATCATCATCAATCAGATATACGTCAAGTTATCAAACAAATTTATGAGGACCAATCTATTTCCACATGTTATCAACAGATTGTAACCGTCATCAAACAGAGCAGATAATTGACAAAACCATAGCATACCACTTTTTCTTGAGTTTGTCCCACTTCTTTTCTTCAAACCAACATATACGCGACTGTGACCACAAAAACCCACGTATGTACATGACTACGCTTCATGAAACTCGCGTATAACAACCTTTCTCTGAAAAAATAGGATTTAACAGTAGGATGACGCAACAACTACTCCCATCATTTGTATGAGATATTCAAATGTCTCTTTGGGCAGTGGTTTAGTGAATATATCAGCAACCTGTTCTTTGGAGGGAACATACTCCAATTTGACCTTTTGTTCAAGCGCTTGTTCATGTAGAAAATTATATTTGATGGGTATGTGCTTGGTCTTGGAGTGCATGACTTGATCCTTTGAAATACTAATGGCACTTGTATTATCACATAGAATGGAGATGGGTGGAGTACATGTGATCTGAATGTCTTGCAAGGTTTGCATAATCCAAAGTAGTTGTGTGTAGCAAGATGCATCAGCCATGTATTCTGCTTCAGCTCTAGATAATGCAATTGAACTTTGTTTCTTGATGAACCAAGACACTAACCTGGAACCCATATAGAATGCACCACCACTAGTGCTTTTTTTGTCATCAAAACTTCTTGCCCAATATGCATCTGTATATGCATGAAGTGTAATATCTGTATCTATATCCTGTTACCATTGGGGTACATACTGGTTTAGAATCTTCCATGCCATACTTTTTCAAGATCTGTTTGAGATATTTGGTTTGTGAGAGAAAAATACCATCTTTATTTTGTTGAACTTATAGACCAAGAAAATAGGTAAGCTCACCAAGCAAGGACATTTCAAATTCTTGTTGCATTAATGAAGCAAAAGTTTGACTCATGGATTCTTCATTGCCACCAAAAATGATATCATCAACATAAACAACAATTATTAGCAATTTATCAGTGTCAATCTTTGTATATAGATTGCTATCTGTTGACCCTTTTGAAAAACCCTGTTGGTGGAGATATTTGTCAAGATGGTAATACCAGGCCCTTGGAGCCTATTTTAGACCATAGAGAGCCTTTATGAGTCTACATACAAGTTTTGCATCATTTCCAAGAATGAATCCTTCTGGTTGTTCAATATAGACTTCTTCTTCTAAGTTTCCATTAAGAAAGGCAGATTTTACATCCATTTGGTATACTTTGAATTTCTGAGAACTAGAAGGAGCAAGAAACATTCTTATGGCTTCAAGTCTAGTAACATGTGCAAAATTTTCTTCAAAATCTATACCTTCTTGTTGAGCATGTCCTTTACAAACAAGTCCGGCCTTGTTTCTAATAACTTCTCCATTTTTGTTCAGCTTGTTTTTGAATATCCATTTAGTTCCTATAATATTTTTATCATGAGGTCTAGGAACTAATTCCCAAGTATTATACTTTTCAATTTTCTCAAGTTCTTCATTCATGGCCTTGATCCAACATTCATCTTTGCATTCTTCATTTACATTTTGAGGTTTAGTGGAATATAGTAATGCTAGATAGCTTGAGGCTTCTATAATAGTTCTTCTTATTTGCACACCTGCCCCTTTTTCCCCTAAAATTTGAGTTTCTGAATCATTTTTTTGAACATACATGGATGGAGTCTTTTCTTCTACCGTTATCTCTTCTTCTGGTGTTTCATTGGTTTCTTCTTCAGAATTAGTGTGATTTGATGTGGGAAAATGATCCTCATCTTCTTCATTGTCATAATCTTCGGGTTTTATCTATTTTGGATTTTTGCATGCTTCATCAACCACAACATCAATACTTTCAATAATTTTCCCAAGTCTTTTATTATAACATTTATATCCTTTACTTCGGGAAGAGTAGCCAAGAATAATACCTTCATCTGCTCTGGGTTCAAACTTACCAAGTTTCTCATCGGTGCTTTTAATGTAACATTTGCTTCCAAAAACTTTGAACTATTTTACAGTAGGAGCCTTACCACACCAAAGTTCATGTGGAGTTTGAGTGCTGTTTACACGAACATTTGCTTGGTTGAGAATAGTGACGATGGAAAATGCAGCTTCACCCCAGAAGGTTGCAGGAGTTCTAGATTCGTCTAGCATTGCTCGAGCCATTTGTTGAATAGTTATGTTCATCCTTTCTACCACTCCATTTTGTTGAGGAGTCCTTGCGGTGGAGAATTGCCTTTTTATTCCATGTTGTTCACACAAGTCAAAGAATGCATTCGAGGTAAATTCACCTCCTCGATCAGGTCTGAGGCATTTGACTTTGCGATCTGATTCATTTTCAACCAAAGCTTTGAAGGCTTTGAAATTTTCAAATGATTCATCTTTATTCTTTAGAAGACCTATCCAACACATTATGGAAAAATCATCAATGAATAATATAAAGTATTCTTCTCCATGAGGTGACTTTTTCCTTGATGGTCCACATAAATCAGTATGAACAAGTTCAAGAGGCTTACTAGCTAACCCTTCCTTTTCGACGAAGTGAAATCTAGTTTGATTAGATAATTGACATGATTTGCATATAGTATTTTCAGGAATGCTGATATCTGGAAGATCAAGAATAGTCTAGAATATGCATGCTTTTATTATTTGAGAAAAGCTTAGATGTCCCAATCTTCTATGCCATAGCTAGTTTTCATCATTTTTGCTTAGATAGCACGTTGTTTTCCTCCCTTGAGTATGTATAGGTTTGTTTGGATTTCTTGTACCTTTGATCATGGTTTCTCCTATATCAAGCTCACAAACAACACATCCATTTGATTGAAACACCACTTCATTTCCTTGATCACACATTTGACTCACACTCAACAGGTTATGCTTTAAACCATCAACATACATAACATTCCCAACTTTAACTTTTTCTTTCAAGAAAACATGACCTTTACCTTTTATGACAGCAAGATTGTCCTTTCCAAATGAGACGTTCTTTTCCTTTTCTAAGGCATTATATGGGTGTAATTTTTCTTTGTCACCTGTCATGTGTTTTGAGCATCCACTGTCAATGTACCACTAGTTTTCTTGTCCTTCTGCATACGAGGCTATACCACATATTTTTTTTTGCGGTTATTTCTTTCTCCATATTTTGGGATTTAATGGAGTTTGTTCATTTTGCTGAAATTTACTCCTGCATTCAAATTCTTCATGGCCAGAGTTGTTACAGATTGAGCATTCTATTCATTTTCAAGAAGAGAAAAGTTATTATAGGAACTTTTCTTGATCCCCGTCACATTCCTTTGATTTCATGCTTCTCTAGTCATGATGGTTTTGTAAGCAACACATTGAGCAGCTTTATGTCCAAAATTATGACATGAGAAACATTGACCATTGAAGAAGTTCCTGCGGATACCGAATCTATTGATCTGGTGATTGTAGTTTCTATTCATATTTGAAACAAATTGAGTATGATTTACCTGAGGTTGTTTTTGACTTCTATTTATCCTTGGAGAAAACTGAGCCTAATTTACCTGGTGATCTGCCTTATGCCTTTGCTGACAATTGTCATAGTGTGCACTGTTCTTTGTTGCATCAAGATAGCTTTTAGTGGAGTTTGACGGCTTCTGTGATTGAGGTGCTTCTTCAGTATATCCAAGACCTATCTTTATCAGAGGAGAATGCTACACTTTGATAAGTTCATTTAAGGTCTCTGATCCTTTAGCAAATCTAAGATTGATAGATTTTGTTTTCTCAAGATCCTTTCTTAGACCCACAATTTCACATTCTAGTTTTTCATTGTGTTTTTCTCTTTCAGCAAGTTGATATGTCAATGTATCTATAATCATATTCTTTTTTCTAAACGGATTTTGGGTTTAGAAATTTCTTCATGAATTTCATCTTCTTCTAAAGCATCCAAAAATTTATCATCTTCATAAGCCACTAGAAGTCTATAGTCATTACTATTTTCATCTTCATCACTATTTGATAATCCATCACTATCTTCATGAGTATAGTAGCTCTTTTTACTTACACTTTGCTTTCTATTCCATTTTTCAGATTCCTTCCCTTTATCATATTTATCTTTATGAGGACATTTGGCCACATAATGACCAACTCTACCACAGGCAAAACATTTTAAAGGTAGTTTACCTTTAAATCTTCTGAAACCTCGTTGAAGCTTCTTGACAAAGTTTACTTCATCTTCTTCTTCTTAAATATGTCCTAATTCATTTAGTTCTTATTTTCCTTTTGCTGAAGCTGTAAACACAGATTCTCTCATATCTGATGGACCTCCTTTTATCATCTCAAAGGCAATTAAGATTCTGTGAAGTTGTGTCATAGTAATAGTCTGTAGATCCTGTTTTTCTTCTATGGCAGATACTTTTGATTCAAATTTAGCAAACAAGAATCTTAAAACTTTCTCAGCTAAGGTAACTTCCTTTATCTCTTCACCCAAATTTTTCATGCAATTAACAACCTCATCTATACGTATGAAGTAACTAGAAATACTTTCATCATTGTGCATCTTAAGAGTTTCATATTGAATTCTGAGAATTTGCAGTTTAGCACGTTTTACCTGAGAGTCTCCTTTGTAGCTTAGAACGATTTTGTCCCATATTTCTTTGGCTGATTTGAGCTGCATAACTTTGACAAACTCTGATTGTGACGGACTTCCCAATAATGTATTGATAGCCTTGGCATTGGTTTCATATTGCTTTTTACCTGCGGTATCTATAGGAATTGTTGATGGAAATGTACATCCTCCGTCCACGATTTCCCAGACATCTGTTCCAAGTGATTGAAGGTAGGCTGTGGTTCTTATCTTCCAATAAACAAAGTTTCTCCCATCAAATATTGGTGGTTTGATGGATCCCCCGCTTTCTTGATTACTCATGATGATGGATCTTCCTTCAAGCGATCAAGCTTCTTTAGAAGAACCTGCTCCGATACCAATTGTTGGAAATAATATTGAGAGGGGGGGGGGGGTGAACCAGTATTAGTAACTTAATAATTTTTCATTTCCATAGGCATATTTGTATATGCTACTTTAGCTAAGTGAACCAGCGTGTATAAGCGACTTGGTCAATGGTGAACCTGCATATACCTCTCTTTCCTCATTCTATGAGGACTGATCTATAAGTCTTTGTTGTTTACCTGTTATACTGTGATCTTTCATCTGAGTGAGTTGCCATCAAGGGAAATACCTGTATCATAATGCCAACAAGCATGTGGTAGGTGTTTCCGAATTTTGGATATTTATTGTAAATATGTGGCCAACCCTAAGTCTTGTGTTCACAAAAGTCGAACATAGTGGTCAATGCCATGACCGGTGGTTGGCTGAGATAGTCTGCAACATTATTGGTGCTACCCTTTTTGTACTTGATGTTCAAATGAAATTATTGCATATATGTGGACCATTTATTATGGTGATCATTTTGCAACTTCCCTTGTGTCTGTATGAGCTGTAAGGGTTAGTGATATGTGTGGATGACCACTTCCTTTCCCAAATTTAGTGCTTCCATTATCGACAGGCCTACACAATAGAATACATATCTTTACCATAAGTGGGATACTTTAACATTGTATCTTCAACTGTCTCACTGTGATATACCATCAGATGCCCCTATTGGGTAAGAGCTACACCAATATCATAATCGTATGTGTTTGTCTCAATTTCAAATGGTTGTTGTAGGTATGGTAAAGTGAGCATTAGTGCAGAGAAGAGGTGATGCTTCAACTTGAAAAACACCTATTATTGGGATTCATACCAAAAAAAAAATTCTTTCACTCTACCCTTAGTGACTTGACTCAAAGGCCAAGTGATATGAGAGAATCTTAACACAAACCTATGATTGAAATTAGAAAGACCTAAAAAGTTATGGAGCTCTGTTAGAGTGGTTGGGAATGGACAATCTCAAATAACTTGTATTTTGGTTGGGTCCACATGCACACCCTGCTCATTAATGATGTACCCTAGATATTGAACCTAGATCATACCAAAAGTCCATTTCTCCAAATTTTCACATAATTTGTGTTGTCACAGGGTTTGGAGGACCTATCGGATATGGTGTATGTGCTCTTCCCAACTATGGCTAAATATCAAGATGTTGTCTAGGTACACTACCATGAACGAGTTGGTAAAGGGCCATAAGATGTTTTCCATCAGCCACATGAAGGCTGCAGGGGAATTTTCAACCTGAAAGGCATGACCAATCATTCAAAAAGGCCCTCCTTGTATTTGAAGGTAGTCTTCCTCACATAAGAGAGTTCAATTGGTACCTGGTGGTACTAGGACTTTAATTCAATCTTGCTAAAATATTTAGCCCCCTTGAGTTGGTCTAGAAGGTCATGAATCCATGGGATTTGATACATGTTCCAAACAATGATCTTATTCAACACTCGATAGTCAATATAGAGTCTCTAGGTGCCATCTTTCTTCTGTACCAACACAATCAGGCTTCCATGGGGTGATGAACTTGGCCTGATGTGCCCTTTCCGCAACATCGCCTGAATCTGCCTCTTAATTTCATCGTTATCTGGAACTGAGTGTCGATAGATTGATCTGTTGGGTAGTAGCATGCCCAGGTCAGATCGATGGAGTTCTTGACCTGACATTGTAGGGGTTCCCATGTGGGTGAGGTGAAAATGTCCCTATACTATTCCACAACCTTGTCCATTTTATGTTGCCATGCAGAGAAGCCCTATATGTAGGTTGTGGATGTGGCCACAGTCTTCTTCTTTCCCTAAGGATGAATCGTAAGGAAGACAAATTTCTTAGTCTGAGAAATTATCTTACTACATTTCTTCTCAAAGATCAAATAGATGGTGGTATGTGGTGTTACCATCAGCATCCTATATAACTTATTTCCCAAAGAAATAATGACAGTGTGAGGCCTAGACTCATACACAACATGAAGCTTCCACAAGTATGCTTGGCCTAATAATACATCACAAACTTCAAGAGGAACAACATCACATTGTACCTCATATATGAAGGGCTTGATGTTGTAGGGAAAGTGACACTATTGGTTGACGCAGAGATCTATCCCTTTTTGAAGCCACCCAATGGTGTACAACTACAAGTGTGGTGTGGTCGGTAGGCCCAATAACTTCATGACCTCTTCTGAAATGAGGTTATTTTGGCTCCTATTATCGAAAATGAACTACATTGGAGAACCCTTGACCCACATATGTGAGTGGAAGAGCTGCTCCCCCTCCTCTATATCTTTGGGCTCAACCTTCTGGATCTTGTTGGTGCAAATAGTGGCACTAAGCTCCGATCGATGATCTATTTCCCTTTGTCATTCTCCTTGTCAGTTTCTAACTCAGAGTCAGAAAATGCATCTGATTCAGAAGCCTTCATCTCAGCAACCAGTGTCTTCTTGTCTCGACACTCACTTGTATTGTGAGTGGGGCTCTGATGGAACTCGCACCATTTTCCTGTGTCCTTCTTGATCTTCATGGTGTTTTTCTTTGCTTGCGGCTTCGACGGGTTGTCTTGGGTCACCCCGCCTTGGCTTTGTGTGGCTTGGCACACATTTCCCTTCCTCCGGATTCATAGATCCAAAGTGTCACTTCTTATGTTTAAATTTATGCTCAATCTTGATAGCATATTTATAGGAAGTTCTAAGAAAGGAGATGTCCAAGAACTCCATCTCATCTTGGATTTACTTTTGTAAACAACCACGGTACTTGAGTACCAAATGCCGCTCATAATTCTTGATACCTAGCTTCGTGCAAAGGGTATGGAAAATATTTTTGAACTTCAACACATCTTGATCCCTTCCCTATCGTAGCATGGTCCACTTTATGTATTTATCTTCATAACTCCCGACAGGGTAATATTGTTCCTTGATGGCATCTTTAAAATAATTCCAAGTGGGTGCAACTGAAAACAATGAGGATTCCCTCTCATCCTTTTTCTCACAGTAGGTTTCCCACTAGCCCTTGACATGTGGGGTGACTTTGAGGAGTGAAAAAGTAATATTTTCCCAATTGGAAAAGTCATGAGCCGAAAAATATCCTTTCAACATATTTAACCATCTATCTACGACATCTGTGTTAGTGTCTATGAGTCACTGATGATCAAATGTACTCTTTCATGTGATTGATAGGGTCTTAGGTCAAAATGTTATATTTTCAAATAAAATTTTACATATTGTTTTATTGTCAAATGAGTTTTGAGTCATTTCCTAGGTGTCATTACTACTCCCTCCATTTTCAAGGTCATAAAATGTCATTAATGGTCATGTCATGATTCCTTGTGATAGGTCATGAAATGAGTGTCTTGGTCATCATTTTGGTCATTAAATCATAAACATGCATACTTTAAATGTTTAAAATTCCAAATCATGGTTTAAGATATGCATTTGTTGTCATCATTAGCTCATGTCATCAAAATTTAGTTTGGGAGTCAAGTCATCACCATAGTAACCATCATGGGAGTTAGTAATTAGGGAAATGTTTGTCAAAAAGGTATCAAAGTCACATTTACCCTACATGGAGATGTAACCATTGCAAATAAAGTACTAAAGTTGCATTAAAACCACCTCATTAAGTCATTTCTCAAAAGTACATATGATGTCACACCACCACGATCAGGCAAGCTTGTTTAATCATGCATCGATCAAAGTCATAGTTCTTCATCATCTCACACAGGTTAATATGTCTTGGGAGGCATTTTGGGATGAAACAATGCTTTTGCCTATGTCTCCTCAGTCCAAAAGCATCAACACTCCTACATCATCTAATCCACAAAGAGCTGAGGCATCTAGCATACCTTCAGTGACTAAAAGACAATCGAGGGAAGAGGTTTCTCCAAGCTACAAAAAGGGGAAAGGATTGGTTTTTGCCTCTGAGATAGCTAAATACATGTCTACACCTAAACCTCTTACTAGGTCACAATCTAGAACACTTCCTAAGGAAGCTACAATTGAAGAAGTTTGATGAGCCTCATCACTGGGTAATTATATGGGCCTTAATTCACCTCTTAGCTTAGTCAAACCAACTATTCTCACAACTTATTGCATACTTTTGATTGTATTTTGTTTATGAGATGAGTTAGAGTTGGATATTTTTCTTTGTGGTATAATGTGAATTTAATGCAGGATTAAAGGATAAAAGCAAGGAATTTTGGCAAAGACCTTCGTCAAAACTCAAATGGGACAAGGGAGAGGAATTATAGGAGGTAAATCCTCCTCATTTACTAACCCCCATTCGAATATTCCTCCATTAGCTCAGAGTTCAAACAACCAATGTTATATAGCAAATTGACCCCCTCATCAGCTCAGAGGGGAAAGACATGATAGCTGAAGAAAAGACCAAAATCACATGCCTTGTTTCCACACTAATGTTGGCTATACACTGACAACTTGCTTTATAAAGCTTCTCAGTAAGCCTAAGGGTGTGTTAGTGACCCTACTAACTCTATTTGCTAGTTCGGGAACAGCATTAGTGGATCCTAATGAAGTTCTAAGGGTCAAAGGAGCGAATTGACTCCTAAATAACTAGATATTTTCTCCTAAATCTACTCGAGAAAAGTAAGGAAACATCTCAAGTTTGACCTATTTGGGGGATTTCTAATCCTAATGAAGGAGGAAAATGGTAAAGGGCTGAAAAGCATGGAAACTTCATTGCTTTTACCCTAGGGAACTCATGGAGGAACTTGGCAACCCTAACTCAATTACTACATAAGCAAAGCTAGGGCTATGGTGATAGAGGTCAGATCATTTGAAAGGATAGCATACTTGACTGTTGAGCATTGTCTCAAATCAGAAGAAGTTGGTAAGAAGGGAGAGAGAGAGAGAGAGAAGCTGGAAGGGTAAGGGAAGGCTGATGCAACAGATGGTTGTAATCACTCTCCCAGCATTAATATAGAACTGTAGTTTTACTATCTACTCTGTGGTGTTGGTACTATCATTCATTAACTTGTTTGTCCAATACCTGTTAGCATGAGTAGCTTAGTTATGTGTAAATATATGTTATTTTATGTATTCATGTATTAGTTATCAAGGTTGTATTCTGTGATTATGCTTGTCTCTTCTATGTACAGGACTTCAGCTGGAGTCAGCCCAGGGGATTTCCACCTAGCTGCACTGTGCTCTCCAGCAAATCTGCATGGAGGCTTGAGGTAATCTATTTGTCCTATTTTGATAGTTAGTTCTCGGTTTACCCGGAAAGTTCTCAGTTTCCTCCTCCTTCTAAGACCTCCCTATACTTCTGCATTCCCTTTCTGACCCACCAAAACCTTGATGCATTATGCCTTCACATATTCATCCTTGAATCTAATCCAAAAGGCCCTGTTTTGAGCTATTTTCCTACACTAATGCAGGTTAGCAGACTACATAGTGCTTTATAAAGCTTTGTGTCTGCATACATATAGCGTTAGTGGACCCAGTAACTCTTTGTGGCCACTGCTATAGAGCATTAGTCCCTTAAAATCTTGATATACAACTGTGTCTTCAAACTCAAGGGGATAGGAAGCCTACTCATGGAGTGAAAGAGGGTCTGCAACTGCATTTTGTTAGCAAGATCGGTGTCCTGAAAGAATTTTTTTTTTTTAGGAAATAAATTTTTTCTTTCTTAAAACATTTTTTTATGAAAGAAAGATCCACATATTTTATTCATTCTTCTGTTTAGCTGGTTAAAAGCTGCTTTATTTTGGTTTCAAGTAGTTGTTAGGAAAGCATTGGAAAGATTTATGTTGGTTATGCATGTGTTATAATGACTAAGATGCATGGAACAAATATGAATATGTGAAAGACTCTCACCTGTAGAATACAACTTGTTTTCATCGAATTGAATATTTTTTAAAGCATTGTCTTGTGCATGATTTTTGAGTCAGAGTCCCATCACATTTCATACGTCAACTCCCCTACCGAAGACAATAAAAAAGTACACATAAAATTTACCTAAAATCAATTAGTAACTCTTTATTGAGCAAACAAACATTAGTTCAGGCTAGGATCTTGGGATAGGTAGTGTGAGTAAATTGCACAAGATCAGAAACCAAAACTAGTGTTGTTAAAAGAGAGAAAATTTCTTCTGCACTCATACTACCAGGACCACTCCAGTCAAAGTGGAGCTAAATATGAGACAACATCAGACTGTAAGTGAAGGTAGCCTACATTTTCTTGCAACTCCTTTGGGTATTCTGTGTATTAGGGATCCCTTCGGGGATTTCGGAACTGAGTCGGGGACTTAGGTATCCTGCCCACACAGCGTACTATCCATGACTATGTCTCCCCGGTAGTGTCTGTGATCTGAGGTATCCTTAGTGGCCAATCTTTTAGGGACTTACACAAGGTGACTGGGGTGAGCTGCCCTGGTACCTAACACAAACGGACCTACTCTGTCTTCAGTTTTTGGGAGGGTGCTCATCTTCACGAGAGTACTTGGCCCCTTAATCTGAGGTTCGGGTGAAGCACTAGAGTAACCATAACTGTACATTTGGCCAACCCTCTCTGTTATTCATTGTGATATTGGGTTTCATCTCTAGTGATCGGTGCTTATTAGATAGGGTCATTTCCCTCTGTTTGCTAATTGATCAACTTAGTGTATTTTTTATATTTTTTAGGTACCCGTGTGCTATCATTGAGACTTTAACAAATATCACGATAAAATTTATTGATAAAAATTAACGGTCACTGTGGCTACATCCAGCCCTCGTCATCAATCTAGACGATTGTTAGGACTTCCTCCACTCATTGTGGAAGATCCACCGAGCTCCAGTGAATCAGATTCCCCATCTTCGGGGAATCATTCTCCTAGATCTCACATGGAATCTGTTTGGACAACCGATGATTTAAGTTTGCCAGAGGATTTCTTTACCGAAGGATTTCTTCCTCCCTTTAACCCTCTGCTCATGAATCCATTGGACCCACTCTTGGTTCATGTGGAACTTGTACTCCCTATGTTAGGGTCCAACCCTAACCCCCTTATTTATGTAATAGGGTTGAGTCATAGTTATAGTTAGTTAAAGAGTCAATAAAGGCCATATTAATAATTGTAAGTGGTTGATCCACATTTAAATAAGGGACCACAGTTAGTTGCAAATGGGCCATGGTATTAGATAGATGGTATTAATTAGAACCATGGTACTGACCCATGGTACTGCATGTATGAATCCTCTATAAAGGATAGAGACTCCCCATTGAGGAGCGTTGTGTCTTATTTTGTAATCGAGCCCTGCACTATTGGAGGTTGCCCCCTTGAAGAGGCAAGTGAACATTGCTTTCCTTTCTGAATAATAAAATACATGTTTTTATTTTTCATTGTTATGTGTTCTAGGTTATATTTCTTCACATATTTGGTATTCCAGTATCTTCTCGCAGGTCAAAAGCATAACAAGTGGTATCGGAGCACTTTCCAAGGTTGGTGGGATCTCCATTTTTAGCAGAATTTTTTTTTGGCTAGAGACGTGTTCCAGCGTCTTTAAACCACGGGATCTGTCATTGAGCGCATAAACCTACAAATTTGGGGAGGCATGCATGTAGGAAATACAAGAGCTGATCATGCTTGTTGGACTCCCTTGTAACCGCACATAGACTGTCTTCCACGTACCCTATGGGTATATCAGAAGCCCCCTAGGCTCACCAGAAACCTTGCCATAGATAAACCATCGGCTATCTTGCTGCTATAGTACACTGATAACAACACTCGGGGAGATAACTCACATGTATGATAGGGTAGTCAGGTAGTATGGCTAAGGGTACGATTGATCCTCCTTAGTTAGTGCCCTAAAATATTGGGCCAAGTACTACTGTTGGACCCTTATGTATATTGCGATCTGTAGCACCTAACAATCCTTGAAACCATAGTTCCCTTGTATCACTACAAATCACCCATCATCTTCTTTGCCAGATCAAATCTAGTAGGTTGGATTTTGTCAGAGCAACAACAATCAGATCTGCCATTCAGATCTAGCAGCGGGGGTTCGGTCACTGCCACATTCCTACTCACACTCGGTAGTTGAGGGTTTCATAGACAGATCTTACTATTTGTGCAGGGAGGCTTGTGGCTCCTATATGTTTGGGTGATCCTCATAGGACATTAATCAAGATTAACTTTTATGAGAATTGGCTACTGTAGTATTCCTAAACGAGGAGTAAAACTACATTCAGAGTAAAAAAAAAAAAAAAAAAAAAAAAAAAAAAAAAAAAAAAAATCTTAGGCCCTCCCGAGACGCTTATAGGAGACTTAGCCCAAAAGAATCAAGACGAATGGCTAAGCAAGGTGGTACAATTCAGCTGTCAGCTTCAAATTTTAGGATGGTACCAAATTTTTTTTGCCAATAACGACAAGTGCATTGGATTTGTGCATGGTACAAACCAGAGCTCAAGCTATGGCCAATGAGAAGATAGACACCCTTGAACAAAAGTTGGATGAATTAACAAAGTAGATCCAGTTCTTAAGTGACGCAATCAAAAATGGAAAGTCTAGGTTACAATCAGAGGCATATGCTTTTAATGAAAACCATGAGGGTGAATATAGCCATTCTCTTCACTTCTATGGAAACCACCAATAGTCCCACCCTCGACCACCCAAGCTAGACATGTATAAATTTGATGGCTCTCATTAGCCATATGGCTATCACAAATGGAGCAATATTTCACATTGAATCACATCAGAGATGATGAGACTAAGATAAGTGTGGGAAGCCTTTACTTGGACCAAGAAAGATGGCAATGGTGGCAGTGGCATCAATGATGCTATGCAAGGCCAATGACTTGACAGATATTCTCAAAAGCCCTTTCTGATCACTTTGATCATGAATCTAAATTTTTGGGTCATCTTACTAAGCTCAAATAGACAGGCACAATACAAGAATATATTAAAGCCTTTGAAGCATTAGACTTCTGCAAAGGAGGTCTAGCAGATGAATTCTACTTGGAATTTTTATCAGTGGCCTCAAAGATGCCATACAAGATCACGTCTGGATGCACCACCCAGCCACATGGTTGGCAGCTTGCACGACGGCTCGTGAAGTGGAACGTGCGTTAGTGGCCCAGTCGCCTTGTCCAAATTTCATAGCCAAGGGACGCCCCACCCAAGCTCTAAGCACTACCAAAACACTTAAGGTTCAAAAGGTGTCACCAACAGAAATGGCGAAGAGAAGAAAGCAAGGATTGTGTAACTACTGTGATGACAAATACTCCCTGGGGCATAAATGCAAGGAACCAAAAGTCCTTCAAATTGATGCTACTAAGGAAGCCCCACCCTGTGAGGGACTAGAGGAGGAAGATGAGGACAACTAGCAGGACAATGAGCTCCCAGCTACACCAGAAGAACCAGTTATCTCGCTCCATGCTTTGGCAGGCATTTCTTCTCCCCAAACTCTCAAAATCAGAGGTTTTGTTAAACATCGCCCTGTAGTAGTCTTGATTGATAGTGGCAGCATGCATAATTTTATCCATCAAAGAGTCGCAGAAGCAGTGCATTGTTTTGTCATAGCATTCTCTAATTTCCAGGTCCAGATTGCTGATGGGGGGGACAATGAATTGTGACGGCCACTGTGAAAATGTCAAACTTCAGATGGGGGACTACCACCTAAAGACCCACATGTTTGCCATCAACATGGGTGGGTGTGACATTGTCTTGGGGGCTGAATGCCTCCGCACACTCAACCCAATCAAAATGGATTTCCAGGAGCTATATATGAGCTTTAAGCAGAATGACCACACGCTTACCCTTTGCGAACTCTAGGTAGGTTCTCGTTCTATCATTAGCTTGCGTCAAATGGAAAAGTTGTTAAAAAAGGGCCACCATGGAGTTATCACCAATTTAATGCCATCCAGGCCTTCGAGCCCACTTCTCTTCATATTCATCCTAAGATGCAACAGGTCTTAGACAACCATCAACTGGTCTTTGACAAACCTCATGAGCTTCCACCCTCGAGAGGGGAACCATATCATAGCATTACTTTGGTCCCAAGGGCACAACCACCAAATGTGTGCCCATATAGATACCCTTTCGCCCAAAAGAATGAAATTGAAAAAATCATCAAGGAACTCTCGGAAGCTGGTGTCATTTGTCATAGCATTAGTCCTTATTCTGGATTTATGACATCTGTGGTTTATATCTTTTAATTTAGTAACCAGAGAACCCACAGTAATAACCATTTTTCATCAACGTTTCAAATCCCAACAGGAATCCATCATCAGGACGTTCTTGAATGATGATAGTAGAAGAGCTTGAATGAGGGTGTTAAATAGTTTTTAATAGTTTGAAGTGGGAAGATTAAATGAATGTCGACTATTTTAATTATATATATATATTTCAAAAGATTACAATAAAATACTTTTGATGGTTTACTCATTAATTATTTAAACAATCCTACTAAATGTTTTTAATTTATTATTAAGATTTTAATACAGTTAATAGATTCAATAGTAGATCCAAATAATAATTAATCAAAATTATTATAATAAGTATTTCTTATTTGAATTACTATTCAATATCTATTAATAATAATATGTAAATATTTTAATTTATTATTATTATTATTAAAATAATATTTAGTGTATTAATATTATTAAATATTAAATATTTAAATATCAAATATATTAATATTAATAATAATATTAAACTTAATAATAATATTAATGTGAATGTATTAATAATGATTAATAAGTAATAAGTAATAAATAATAATATTAGGGTCAATGTATTAATAATAATTGATATTTAATAATTAATAATAATATTAATGTTAATGTATTAATAATAATTGATAATTAATAATTAATAATAATATTTTATGTTAATGTTATCAATAATAATTGATAATTAATAACTAATAATTAATAATAATACTAATGTTAATGTATTAATAATAATTGATGATTAATGTATTATTATTAACTATTAGTTATTAATTATTAATTATCAATTATTAACTAATAGTTGATAATTATTAATAGTTAATAGTTAAAAAAACATACTCTATATATTCTTCGCATATATTCTTCGGTGAAAGAGTACTCTATATATTCTTCGCTGAAGGAGTTATGAGGCTCGGTGAAAGAGTTAAACACATACTTTATATATTCTTCGCATATATTCTTTGGTGAAAGAGTTCTGAGGCTTGGTGAAAGAGTTAAAAACATACTCTATATATTCTTCGCATATATTCTTCGGTGAAAGAGTTCTGAGGTTTGATGAAAGAGTTAAACACGTACCCTATATATACTTCACTGAAAGAGTTCTGAGGCTCGGTGAAAAAGTTAAACACGTACTTTATATATTCTTTGCATACATTCTTTGGTGAAAGAGTTCTGAGGCTCGGTGAAAGAGTTAAAACATACTCTATATATTCTTCACATATATTCTTTGGTTTGCGGGCTGGGGTGGGCACGGGCGATCTGCAGTTAGGTTTGCTGATATCAGGTGCACACATTCCTTATCTTTTTCTTTTTCTAATACATATTTTCTCATATAATTTCAAGTATGAATATTTCACCACAGTTACCAAAGATTACCAAGGGCAGACCTAGCACAGTTACTCTACAAGGCCTTTATGAGTATATAGAGTCTTTAGAGAAACGTAGAGAAGAAATATAAGCCAAGCTACAAAAAGAGTTAGAAGCCATGCTGGAAAATAAATTTGCATCTCTTGAAGACACGATCCAAAAACAAATAGAAAATAAAATAGAACCACTGGAGAATAAAATGGAGGCAATGGAGACTAAATTGCAGGTTATAGAAAAACAAAACCAAGATACTAACCAACCATCCCACCAAGGAGATGTTGATACTTTAGAAAGTCTTAAAATGAAAGACATGATTAAAGAACTAGAAGAAAAAGTCAATAGCCGCCTCACCCTAAATAATGTGGTAGATAAGTTAGATATCAAACCAATTAAAGATGAAATGAAAAAATTAATAGAATTAAACCATGAACATAACAAAAGGGCCTTGAACCTTATAATCTTCGGTTTAAAAGAGGAAGTAGATGAGGATACTTTAGCCTTAGCCCAGACAGAATTACATAATAGATTACAAATTGAAACAATGTGTCTCACAGAAGCAACAAGGTTGGGGAAATTAACCAAGAATAAAGGAAGACTAATCCGCATAAAGGTGAGCTCCACTAATCATAAGTATGACATACTTAGTAAAACCTCAAGCATAAAAGGAACGAGAATATTCATAAATGAAGATCTCGTTCTAGAAGATCAAGCAGAATTAAGAGAGGAGGTTCAAAAGGTAAAAGAAGCTAGAAAGGAAGGAAAATGGGCAATAATCAAAAATAGAAAAGCCTTTATTCGAGATAGAAACCAAAAAGATAGTAATCAATAGCAATTAAACATGCTCCGGATCCTTTCTTGGAACTGTTGGGGCTTCCCATGGAACAAAGGCCCCAAGCTAAGTTGGATTTCAAATGATGTTTATATTATTTTGCTTGTTGAAACTTGGGAGCACGAAGAATCTAAGGTCCTTAGCATAGATGGTTTTACGCTATGATCTACCTGGAACAAGCGATCCTCCCATAGAGGCATTGGGGGAATAGCTTGTTACATTAAGAAGAACATCTCCCCCCATGCTATGATTTATAAGAACGACCCTCACAACCAATATAGTTGGATAGAGATCAGAGACATTAATAATAAAAATCCCTACATAGCAATATGTTATTTTTCCCCCATCAATTCTAACTTCTATAAGAAGAAGAATCTAGATAAAACTAACCCTTACAATGGTTTAGAGAATGATATTTCTAGCCTAAGGAATGACGGTAATATCATTTTAATAGGTGACTTTAATGCTCGAACTTCAAACAACCAAGCTATTATTCTAAGCAATCATTCCAACCCTAATCCTCTTTGGTTAGACGAAGACCCTACTCTGGCTAGTAGGTACAAAAGGAGCTCTGAAGACCTCAGGGAAAATTTGTTTGGATCGGAAGAAGTGGCCCAATTCTAGCAAGATGACCTGCATCCATGGACTTGGTAGCAACGTGGTAGACTACGTTATTTCTGATCTCCCATTATACAATGAAATAATAAATTTTGACATCTTAAACGACCACAACCTAACTCTGATCATAGGCCTTTACTTATAACTCTCAATTTTTTCATGCATAGAGTTCCCACAGAAAATAATACTTACAGAAAGAACTTAATATTTGATAGAAATAAAAATGATCTCTTTCTAAATGAATTAAAAACTAATTTGCTTCCTTTATCTAGTATAGACAACATAGAAGACCTCTATCATAATTTTACTACAACCCTCTCATATTCTATTAACAAGTTCTTAATTGAAGTTTCAAATAATAAAAGAAATAGCAAAACCAATCCATCGTATGACAAAGATTGTAAAAGTGCGAGGAGAGCAATTAAGGAAGCTGTTGATGAATCTCTTAAAATGGACAAGATAAAAATATATAAAGCCTTAACTAAAAGGAAAAAGAGGCAGTACATTCATTAAAGACAGGAGAATCTCTTACACCTCTCTAAGGTAGCTCCTAAGAAATTTTGGAGGCAGATTCTGACTAGGAAGACTAAAGATAATAATAAATTGCTCTTCACGATTGGAATTCCTATCTTAAAAAGCTTTATGAATCTCCAAATGTCATGGATAATTTGGAAACCCTTCACACAACGAAAGAAGTTTTCTCTTTTTGAGACATTAAGTTTGGGGTTAATCGCCTTGCTAATGGGAAAGCTAAGGACATTGAAGGTTACCAGGCGGAAATCTTAAATATTGGAGGTCCTATCCTCATCCCCCACATCCACAAGCTTTTCAATCAAGCAATCAAGCAAGGGTTCCCTAAACCTTGGATTGAGAGCCTCATTATCCCTATTTTTAAAAGTGGGGATACAAATAATCCCTCTAATTATCAGACAATTATTATCAGCCCTCTCTTAGCCAAGTTATATGGTAGTATTTTGGAAAATAAGTTAAGCATATGGCTTGAAAGTGAAGGTAAGCGGGCTAAAGGCCAAGCAGGTTTCAGAAGTCATCACTCAACAACAAACCACCTCATTACACTTAGGATCATTGCAAAGGAATGTCGTAATGATAAATCCAATTTATTTTGTTGCTTTGTGGACTTTAGAAAGGCTTTCAATACGGTTCCTAGATACAACCTTTGGAATAGATTAGAAGAGCTAAAGGTTCCTCTCAAGTTGAGAGCTGTCGCTATAAGGTTATACGAGAATGTAATTGCCAAGCTAAAGACCAATGAGGGGTGGTCGAAAGATATTAAGTGTAACATCGGAGTTAAACAAGGTTGCCCCCTCTCCCCTACCCTATTTGGCATTTACATCGATAAGCTCGAAGGCTATTTAGAGGAAGCAGGATGTGATGGCACGATCTTAGCTGGGATAGTCATCAACCTTCTTCTCTATGCTGACGATATTGTTCTTTTGGCAAGGTGCCCATCTGATCTTGATAAGAAACTCAGGCTTCTTAAGGATTTCTGCTCTACCATGGATATAACTGTTAACACTGACAAAACAAAAGTTATGATTATCAAATCCAAGAAGGACACTTATGCTAATTTTATGTATGACAATAATAACTTGGAGGAAGTGTATTCTTACAAGTACCTAGGAATTATTCATCACAAGCTCAACTAGAACCATAGCATTGAGAAAAGGATTAATGGGGGGTGGAAAGCTTATTTTGGTCTTGAAAATAATTGTAAAACAACAAACCTTGTAACGTGGGATAAAAAGAATTTCTTCTTTGAAAATTTAGTCACTCCTGTTATCTTATATGGCTGTGAGGTTTGGGGTTGCAGCATCTCTAGAGAATCATGGAGAAAGATTGAGAAAATCCATAAGCATTTTATAACTTATAACCTGAAAATTAAAAGTAATACATCCTATCCTATTCTCCTTATAGAAGCAGGTATTTCCCTTATTGAGAGCCTAGCTATGATTAGGTTTCTGTTGTACAAGCACAAACTCAATAACATAGACGATCATAGACTTCCTAAGCTAGCTTTAAATTCTAGCCAAAACCACCTAAGGCTCAATCGAGGGTGGCATAAAGACACAAGGGCCTGGTTAAACTATTGGGAGATCAACGAGAATGATGCATTGCAAAACATAAATAACATTAAAGATATTGTTACTTCTAAGTTCAAAGAAAAAATGTGGTGTGAGAAAGATTTAGCGGCTAAAAGAAAATTAAGTTATTATAAGAAGGTCATCAACCCCACCCTAGAAGATCAAAAGTATCTCTCTATTTTAACTAGCTCAAAGAAGAAAATTAATATAGCAAAGATTAGAACAAATTCTCATGAGCTCCATAGTGAAACAGGTCATTGGGCAGTTCCTAAAACACCATGGATGGAAAGGATATGCCATATATGTGAGAATAGGAACATCGAGGATGAAAACCACTTCCTCGTAGAGTGCCCCACGTACAACCACATTAGATCTCAGTTTAACAATCTTTGTTACAATACTAACCTTCCTAGCCTTTTACAATGTCAAAATTATAGTGAGCTCGGGAGGCTTCTCTCCAAGCTTTTTGAGCAAAGGAATAAAATCTTAAATCAAAATAAATAATTTGTTTCTTTAGGTCCGATAGACCAATGTTTGATCTCAATGAACGTTAACCATCATCATCATCAGTTATTAATTATCAATTATTAACTAATAGTTGATAATTAATAACTAATAATTAATAATAATACATTAATCATCAACTATTATTAACTATTAATAATTATCAACTATTAGTTAATAATTGATAATTAATAACTAATAGTTAATAATAATACATTAATCATCAATTATTATTAATACATTAACATTAGTATTATTATTAATTATTAGTTATTAATTATCAATTATTATTAATAAAATTAACATTAAATATTATTATTAATTATTATTAATACATTAACAGTAATATTATTATTAATTAGTAGTCATTAATTATCAATTATTATTAATACATTGACCCTAATATTATTATTATTATTATTAGTTATTAGTTATTAATTATTAATCATTATTAATACATTCACATTAATATTATTATTATTATTAATATATTTAATATTTAATAATATTAATACACTAAATATTATTTTAATAATAATAATAATAAATTAAAATATTTACATATTATTATTAATAGATATTGAATATTAATTCAAATAAGAAATACTTATTATAATAATTTTGATTAATTGTTATTTGGATCTACTTTTGAATTTATTATTTGGATCTACTATTGAATCTATTAACTGTATTAAAATCTTAATAATAAATTAAAAACATTTAGTAGGATTGTTTAAATAATTAATGAGTAAACCATCAAAAGTATTTTACTATAATCTTTTGAAAAAAAAATAAGAAGAATAAATAAATAAATAAATAATAAAAATGATTAAAACAGCTGACATTCATTTAATCTTCCCACTTCAAACTATTAGAAACTATTTAATACCCTCATTCAAGCTCTTCTACTATCATCATTCAAGAATGTCCTGATGATGGATCCCTGTTGGGATTTGAAACGTTGATGAAAAATGGTTATTACTGTGGGTTCTCCGGTTACTAAATTAGTCCTTATTCATCGCCTGTGGTCATGTTGCTCAAGAAAGATGGGGAATGGCGTATGTGTCCAAACTTCAGGGCCCTCAACAAGCTGACGGTCAAAGATAAATTTCCCATCCCAGTTGTTGATGATTTTCTAGATGAACTGAATGGGGCTCAATTCTTTACTAAGCTAGACCTTTGCTCGGCATATCACCAAATTCGCATGAAAGAAGCAAACGTTCCAAAGATTGCTTTCCAAACTCATGAAGGCCATTATGAATTCCTGGTAATGCCATTTGGTCTCTGTAATGCCCCATCCACTTTTCAGAGCCTCATGAATCACCTGCTCAAAGCATATCTCAAAAAATTTGTCCTTGTTTTCTTTGATGACATCTTCATCTACAGCCTCACTTGGGAAAAACATCTTCGACATGTAGACCTGCTCTTATAACTGCTCTAGAAGCATAAATTATTTCTCAAATTGTCCAAGTGCTCTTTTGGAATGAAAGAAGTCAAGTATTTGGGCCACATTGTGGGGCGTGAAGGTGTTAGGGTGGATCCCAAAAATATCCAGACAATGTATGATTTCCCCCAACAAAAGACCTTAAAGATTTTGAGAGTATTTTTGGGTCTCACTAGATACTATCACAAATTTTTCCGAAATTATGGTTGCATTGCTAGACCCCTCACTCACCTTCTCAAGAAAAATTCATTCCTTTGGAATGATGAAGAGCAATAGGAATTTATAGTTCTCAAACATGCCATGTGTTCCACTCCCGTATTGGCACTACCCGACTTCTCCAAATCTTTTGTGATTGAATGTGATGCTTCAGGTACGGGTATTGGGGTTGTCTTAATGTAGGAAGGTCGACACTTGGCCTTCACTAGCCAACAACTAAGTGGGACAAATTTGGGACAATCTACCTATGAGAAGGAGATGATGTCCATCTTACATGCAGTGGATACTTGGCGACCATACTTATTAGGGTAGTGTTTCCAAATCCCCACAGACCATCAATGCCTTAAATATTTTCTTGAGCAATGCCTATCCTCGCCACAACAAAATAAATGGCTAGCCAAAATGTTGGGATATGATTATGAGATAATTTACAAGAAAGGGTGCAAAAATTTCGTAGCGGATGCTTTATCACGCCAATTTGAGGAGGAAAGCACCCTGCTAGCAATCTCTCTTCCCATTCTAGAGTGGATTGAAGAGGCTTGCAAGGAATGGTTTTCACATCCTTTGCTCTCCCAACTCATTAATCAATTGCAAGCAGATCCAAATTCCATAGCGGGCTACTCTTGGCAGGATGAGATTCTTCACTACAAGGACAAAGTAGTGATATCACCAACATCCACCCTCAAAAATCGCATTTTGGAAAAGTTGCACTCATCTCCCTCTGTAGGCCATTCAGGATTTCAGAAGACTTATGCTCGCACTCGACATTCATTCTTTTGGACAGGCATGAAAAAGGACATTCTTACTTTTGTAGTTGAATGTGATGTGTGTCAGCGCCACAAAGGAGAAACGGTCAAATCCCCAGGCACTTTACAACCATTGCCCATCCTTGCCTCAATCTGGAAGGATGTTTCTAGGATTAAATTACTGATCTTCCGAAGTCAGGCAACAAGTCAGTCATCATGGTGGTTGTGGATAGACTTTCTAAGTATGCTCATTTTTGTGCCCTACCCACCCTTTTACACTCGCTTTGGTGGCTAAATCTTTCATGGACCAGATCTTCAAATTGCATGGCATGCCCACTTCCATTGTGTCTGATCGTGACCCGATCTTCACTAGTAATTTTTGGTAGGAACTCTTCAAGCTACAAGGTACCCAACTCCAACTTAGTAATTCCTATCATCCCCAACTGATGGTCAAATTGAAGCAGTCAACAAATGTCTAGAGACCTACCTCAGGTGTTTCACTTCAGAAAAGCAACATCTATGGGTACAATGGTTACCTCTAGCAGAATGGTGGTATAATACTAACTATCATGCCACCACCAAGATGACTCCATATGAAGCAGTTTATGGTCAACTCCCCCCTTCACCTACTTCTTATATCTCGGGATGCTCTAAGGTACAAGCAGTGGATCAACTCCTACAGAACCGTGCAACCATGCTTGCCCACCTCAAAGATAATCTCCATCAAGCTCAAAATCGCATGAAGCAACAGGTAGACCAACATCGTTCAGAGTGCACATTTCAAGAAGGGGATCAGGTATTCTTGAGGCTGCAACCATATAAGCAAACATCACTCAAAGACAAGGGTTGTCAGAAATTATCTCCAAAATTCTATGGACCGTATCAAATACTTCAATGCATCGGAGAAGTAGCCTACAAGCTAGCCTTGCCACCCACTGCAAAAATCCATCCCGTCTTCCATGTCTCATGCCTCAAGAAAGTGGTTGGGAACAATTGTATAATTCAAACCAACCTACCCAAATTGGATGAAGAAGGTTCAATCTGGATCCAACCTGAACAGGTTCTTGACACGTGAGAATGACACTTGCGCGGCTATACGATTAAGGAAGTCCTGATCAAATGGAAAGACACCTCTAGCGAAGATGCGACCTGGGAACCAGCCACTGTTCTTCAACAGTTTCCACAACTTCAGCCTTGAGGACAGGGTTGTTTTTATGGGGGAGGGCATGTTAGGGTCCAACCCTAACCCCCTTATTTATGTAATAGGGTTGAGTCATAGTTATAGTTAGTTAAAGAGTCAATAAAGCCCATATTAATAATTGTAAGTGGTTGAACCGCATTTAAAGAAGGGACCACAGTTAGTTGCAAATGGGCCATGGTATTAGATAGATGGTATTAATAAGAACCATGGTATTGACCCATGGTATTGCATGTATGAATCCTATATAAAGGATAGAGACTCCCCATTGAGAAGCATCGTGTCTTATTTTGTAATCGAGCCCTGCTCTATTGGAAGTTGCCCCCTCAAAGAGGAAAGTGAACATTGCTTTCCTTTCTAAATAATAAAATACATGCTTTTATTTCCATTGTTCTATGTTATGGGTTATATTTCTTCGCATATTTGGTATTCCAGTATCTTCTCGCAGGTCAAGAGCATAACACCCAGTCTCTTTAGTTGGAACATTTCCATCCATCCCGTCGATGACTAACAGGTCGTGGAACTTTGTGGACACTTTTGGTCCTCCACCACTTCCCTAGTCGACAGTCACCACCACACCGTTGATGGCGAACTCCGCTATCCCATTTGTCCCAGGTACAACCACTCACATGACACCCTCCACGAGTGGAACCCAACCGATGCCAAGTTCCACCCCCTTAGTGTCAAACTGTATACCTTCGACAAGTGCTACATACAGTGCTCCTTATAACGCCCAATATAGCACTATTAGTGTGGTTCTTGTCCACCAACAATATGGTCAGCAGCCATTATACAATTCAAGCCCCCATATTCAAGTATCTGGGGGCATTCCCAATATGCACATACCGGTCAGGAATGTAACAGTTCCCCCTCCATTCTCAAGCATTCATGGTCATTTATTGATTGACATGAGCATTCCTTATGTCAATCAAGGACATATGGTTAGTTCTGAGGTGGGCGGGAATCCTCAAGGAGGTCCCAACCAATCCATGGGGGCACCCTACTCACAAATTCAAATGAATCAATGGGGCACTGCTTATCCTGGGGGCAATTCTATACCCCAACATTAGATTGCCCATGGAAATCCACACTACAACGCCAGACCCCAAGGCAACTACTATACCACATAGCCTATGTATAATATTGGGACTCAAACAATGGGAGGACCGCAAGGTTCCTCAAGTCATATGTCATCGCCTTGGTCTGAGTCGAGGGCACCACACACTTTGCCTTTCTTGGCAATGTTGGATATCCCTGACTTGTACAAACTTACAAATGACCCCATCTATCATAACTTACTTTGGCCGCTGATCCCACATAAAATACTAATAGACATCCCCAAGTTCGAAGGGAAAAAAGGGCAGGATTCAGGCATCCATATCACCACCTATCATCTTTGGTGTGTTTCCAACTCCATGGTGGGCGATAGCATCTGGTTACGTCTTTTTCCCCGCACCCTCACTGGCAATGCAGCTAAGTGGTACATTGAGTTACCACGCGCATCAGTAAATAACTTCGACGCTCTAGCGATGGAATTCTTAAAGCACTTCTAGCTACCCATCCGCTATGAGACTGGGACAGAGCTCCTCACTTCATTATGTCAGGATATCACCACCCGCATCTCTGATCATATACATGAATGGAGACGTAGGCGGAAGTTAGTCAAAGCTCCTGTCCCAGACTATCTCTTAGTGGACTGGTTCTGTGTGTTCCTACTCCCACAAATCACTAAAGATGTCACTTTAGGTGGTGCGATCACAAAAGACCAATCCATACATCGTGCCCAACACTTAGCTCTGATATATTCACAGTCTGGCACTCTTTACGATGTTATCCCCAATGCCCCTCGTAACTCCAATGTTTCTGCTACTCAGCACCCTGCAGCGCACGTCGATGGGATTATCGGCGCAACTTCTGGGGCTGCTGTAAAACAAATCAGCAATCACATTTCCCAGATGTCAGTGGACCCCTCTACCAAATCGACTGCTCTTCTTACCAACGCGATAAACTCTGTGCAGTCTATGAAAAAACCCAGTGGTAAGAACAAGAAGAATAAAAAAAATACCACTCCTTCTGAGGAGCAGTCAACAAAGCAGCGAAACCAAAAACAGAAGGCCATTGTGCCTCCTGGTGATGGAAGGGATAAACCCACCAGATTCCCTTGAAAAATCTGTGTTGAAGAGCACATGACCTATCGCTGCCCGCGTCTTTAGAAATGCATAGAATACATTGCTAAAAAGGATACTGGTAGGACCCCCACTGTCCTTAATAATCCTTTCCCCGCTCAGCAGCAGGAAAACGTTATTGCAAACCAACCCCAACCCCCACAAGGTGGCAACGATGGTACGCAACATCCTTCAACTGGTGAAGGATCTTCTACCATTTACACCTTTGAAATGCTAGGTATACAAACAAGAGCCAAATCCTGTGGAGCTCCTATCGCTCATGCAAAGGAACCTTCCTCAAGTCAAAACCCACCGCTGCACTTTGACACACAACGCACAATACATCTGCACGTGCTGCCCAAAACTACAGCATTGTAGAAGACTTGGCACAAGTGTTGTAGGCTATGTGGGTGCTCGAAGTATTACAAACATGTCCAGCAAAAAGGAAAGCTTTGCTTTCAGCTATTGGTGGTATCAAGCCACAGGATTCTATGCTTGCAATTTTCGACATGGAAAAGTGTAAACCTTTCCTTCCCCACCAACTTGCATTTCAAGTGTAAATTTTTTCGAAAGGTAAAGGTATACATAGAATTTTCATCAATGAAGGTGCTTCTACCTGCGTCATGTCAGCTTCATGTTGGCTCGTTCTAGGTTCTCCAACCCTATCCCCACCATCAAATTCCCTTAAAGCTTCTGACGGCCACACTTTCATCCCAAAAGGATACCTAGCTAGCTACCCCATCACTTTGTATTTTAAAACGGTAACGGTGGACATAGA
Organism: Pinus tabuliformis; assembly: GCA_031772625.1. Lineage (NCBI taxonomy): Eukaryota > Viridiplantae > Streptophyta > Pinopsida > Pinales > Pinaceae > Pinus > Pinus tabuliformis. Next base: position 628,154,445 of record CM062820.1, on the reverse strand, counting down.
AGTCATATATAAAAAAATCGACTATAATCTCTTGCTGGGTCACAGTTGGACATATTCCATGATGGCCATCGTATCTATTGTCTTTCACATCATCCTATTTCCATTGGATGGAAAGGTCGTTACAGTAGACCAGTTGTCTTTCTTCACCCCTGATTACTCCTCATTACCAAGCAGCTCTATACCACTAGTAGGTGGTGTACCTGACTCTTACGTCAGTATCGGTACCAGTCTACTGAAGGCTTCTTCCCTCATGGGTTTTTTCCCTCTTCAGCCGCCCAAGGTTTCACAGACGGTCAATATGCTTTCGTCTATTCCTCATGAACAGACCAATCCATGGATCCTACCAGGTCCTTCAGACATTGACACATACGGAGAATAAATGTCATTGTCACCAGCTGAATTGGCCTACCAATCCATTCAATTTGCATCTGAATCTCTGGTCGCTCTGGTTACAGCCAACAGTACCACTGCCCCTCCCATAATGGCTTCTTCTTTCGATCCACTCAATCAAGTCCTACCTACGAACAAAGCTATTAGAGAAATCATGAGTTTATAAGAGCGACCTTGGGAGGACTCGCACCATTATGTTTTGATATCTGATTCGGACATGATGCCTCTTCAAATCCTATCACCTGACGGACATGAAATGGTTTCCTCACCATATATGACTATCCAAACTTTGGACTCGGAAGGAAACATGGGCAGTGTTTCAAAAACATTGCTCATCGATATTTATGTCATGACAGGCATCATGGAAAACATATAGATTGGAGCCAATTGCAATCCTGAGGAAATTATGAGATTCACATACCCTTTTAAGGACTTCCATGATGTTTTCCCCTAGTCTTATGAGGAAATGCATGGCATAGACCCTTTATTGTCAAGTAAGAGATCAAGAAAGAGCAAGTGTTATTTTTATGGTATTTTTCTTGCTCGTTAATCCAAAAATCTTTGAGTCTCCTTCTTCGGACTCATTTAAATACCATGAAGAAGATCAAGCATTCTTTTTATGGTATTCTTCTTGCTCGTTAATCCAAAAAACCTCGAGTCTCCTTCTTTGGGCTCATTAAACTACTACAAAGAAGATATGAGCATGTTCTTTTATGGGATGTTTTCTTTCTCTAAAAACTGAAAAATCCCCGAGTTTGTCATTGTTGGGCTCGTTAAACACATACGGCAATGATCCGAGCAACTCTTTTTTGCTCTTTTTCTAGGTCATTAAACTGAAAAAGATTATTAGAGCATTATTTTTAGGCGCTTTTTTCTCGCTCATAAAACTAAAAAAATATTGAGCTTTTTCTTTAGGCTCGTTAAATATTTATAAATATGACCCAATCATTCTTTTAGGTACTTTTTCTCGCTTGTTAAACTGAAAAATCTCGAGTTTTTGTCACTAGGCTCATTAAAAATCTATGGCAGCAACAAGATCACTTGCTTTTTTGGGACCATTTCTCGATCTTAATTCGAAAAGTCCCTGAGTTTTTCCCTTCTTTGGGATCGTTAAATTTACGAAGAAGGAATGAGTAGTTCTTTTACCTCTTTTTCCTTGCTCAATAAACTAAAAGAGATACCTTGAGTTTTCTTCATTTGACTCGTTAAAATTTGATGAAGGTATTGAGTTTGTCATCGCGTGACTCATTAAAAATTCATGATGAAAAACGAGTTTAGTTCGTCTCCTCGTACTCATAACAAAATGAGGTCAACATCTATTGAACATAGGTTTCTCTTTATCTGGATTCAATAGATTAACTGACAGAAAAGTAACCGATCTGGGTATACTATTAACCTTTTGTTGCACATGGTTAACAACTATGACAAAGGGACCACCCTAGAGTCCTTCTTTACGATCTTTTCAAACTATCTAAATATGAAAAGACCACCAAGTTGTCTCATCTGGACTCATTAAATTAAATAGACGAGGTATAGATTCGCTCTCTTTATGATCCTTTTCAGACTCTCAAAACATGAAAAGATCGACGAGTTTGTCTGTCTGGATCATTAAACTAATCAGATAGGGCATAGAGTCACTCTTTTCGTGTTCCTTTTCAAACTCTTAAAATATGAAAATATCAACGAGTTTACCCGTCCGGACTCACTAAACTAATCAAACGGGGAAAGTAGACAATACAAATGAAATCAGTATTAGCAAGCGTGGTTTGGCAGCAGTCGTTCCCTTGAACATGGCACTCCCTCAGATAAACCTTCCTTGTGATGGCCTCTCAATATGAATCCTACCATCCTATGACTTTAGCCTAAATACCGCGACGTTCTTGCATCTCTGTATCCTAACACTCTTTTGTGTTCATGAGTCTAGCGTTGCATGGTTAAAACCATTGTCATGCCTTCTATTGTTCAAGGGTTAACCTTTTATTTCCTCCATCAACCCATCAAGCATATCCTTTCATCATGTCCTCTATTGTTTAGACCCAATGCTCAAAGATTTCTTAAAAAACAAATCTTTCTTGTCCCGTTTCATGTCAATTGATGTAGGACACATATCATCAGGATAGTGGAGAAGTGCTAAACCAGGGGTAGGTTTCATATCATCAGAAATGGAATTATACACCATATTGAACCTTGTTTTGAATTCATGCATTGTCTCATTTGAGTTTCTTTTCATGGAATTATACTCAGCCAAAATATGTAATGGATTTTTCTTTTCTTGTCATTGTGCTAAGAACAACTCTATCAACCATTGAGAGATATTGATAGAATTGGCTGCTAAATTGAGGAACCATTTCTTGACATCTCCGGAAAATCTCTGGGCTTTGATTCTCATCTTAGCATCCTCTTCATCAACCTCTTCAAGATCGATAAAATATACCAATTTATCAATATCTTATTGGGTTGTGATTTCTGAACTTCCATCAAATAGAGGGAGTCTTTGGCCATAGTTTTGAGGTAGAGCAGGAAGCTGAGTAGATAATATTAGAGGGTCAAACCGTGCCATGACTGCTAGAGGATGTAGTAGACGTACTACAATGGGTTGTGTAGATATGAGAACGGGTTGTGTTGATAAATATCATGACACTAATGGAGGTGGTGTTAAATTAACAATAAGAGGTGAAGTAGCTAATGTGTTTAGAGGTGCAGTAGAGGATGAAGTAGTAGCTAGGTTTTCAAGCTAATATTGAATGTAAGCTTTTTCAGTGGTGATTTGAAGTTGGTCAGCTAGACTCTAGAGTTTATCAAAGTTTAACCAAAGCTCATTATCATCTTTAGAAAAGAGGGATTTAGAAGAAGGGGGGTGAGAATCAAATTGAATAGGATCAAGTACCACTTCAGAAAGGAAAGACTCAGATTTTGACCCGAAAAGAGATAGCTCAAACTGAATATCGAAAGAAATATTTTCAACAGTGAATAAATTTTCAGGCAAAGAAGTAGTTCTTTCTAATTTTCGATTTGTACTTTCAGGAATAGGTTACTTGAGTTTCTTAAGTAGTTTCTCTGGATCATCAACAATAGGAGGTGGATTTTGGTTAGGATTTGACCTTGTATGTCTTTTAGGAGCCAGAATTTTTTTACACTTTAAACTTTATATGATTTCTTAAATCAGCCTTTCTTTAGATACTAGAAGCTGTCACCTATAGAACTAGTCTTGAATTCTCTTGTAGAATGAATCCCAGGAATAATATATCAGTCGTTTCCCCCACAACGACGCCAAAATGTTATCCTCAACAATGTCCCAGGCTTAGAGGAATCGACGGAGGTAACCACAAACCAAGCTTTCAGTTTGGTAGCTAGCCCTACCAAACCAGAGAGGGTTCTCTATACAAGATCACAACCAAAGAATTGATTGGAATGTAAAAGGATTTAGGCTAGATATGCTAGGCTCAGCTAGGTTTTGAAAATTTAAGGTTTTGATGCTGGACAAGGGATGAAAACCAGGTAACTAGGTCAAAGGATCAAAGGGTAACAACAACAAAGATATAAAGGAGCAAGGTAGCAATAGTTTCTCGATGTATTAGGGTTTGTCAATGTAGTGTAGTGTTTATAAGAAACAAGAGATATTAATGAGAATATATTTCATGAATTCATTATGCAAGAAATAAATTAACACATATAATGATAATCCCATCAAAACATAGCTTTATGAAAAGAATTATGCTTATAAACTTAGGAAAAACCACTGAAGAGACTAATGAATGGAAAGAGAAAATTAATATCTTTTGTATGAAGCTATAACAAAGAAAAAACAAGATCAAAAACTCACTGCACATGAATTCCTAGATAATAGATACAACTATGCTTTTGATTTCCTAAAAATGTTGAAGCACAAAGCTACAAGAGTTTTCTCCTCTGATGTCCAACGCTTTTATCTAATTGAGAAAATGATACATATAGACTAAGATAAACAGTTTCCCCACCTTCAGGGGTCGAATCCATGAGTGGTGGAATAGTTTCCAAGAATATTTCAACCAACAAGTAAGAGTGAGAAGGTTGAAAACAAACTCTTATTTTAGGCTTTGATTTGAGTTTTTCTTCATTAATGAGGACTAAGTTAACATAAAGACAACCTATTATGCTAATTTACCCATATTTACATCATCAAAACATCAAAATAGTGAAATTACATTATTAAGTAAATATTTGTTGAAGAAATGCTGAGAAAAAACTATCAGAGTGATATGTGCAGTGCCATTAGGGATATGCACAACGCCTTTATACATATGCGTAGTGCCAGATTACAGGAGGATTTTAGAGGGCTTCCCATGCTCCAAATTCAGAACTTGATAGACCATTGGAAAGTTGTGGATGTCTAGTTATCATTTGACTCTTCAAGAAGGTGATTTTGACACCCCAGCAGAGAGAAAAACTGATTTTCCCAAGACTACTACAATATGTGCAGCGCCTGCTTCAAAATAGTGGCAGAAAGTGACTTTTTGACGTTTCTCCCAATATGTCTACTGAAAAGCTTGAAAAAGTTAATATTTGAGATGCTTAGGCCATTATCTATCCAATTTTGGTGATTTTTTGGAAAAAAGATCTATGAGGAAAAAGTATAGTGCCTAGGCACTGTACATATAGCTATCTCTGAGTTTTAAAACGGGCAAAAACCACCAAAAATTTATAAAATGGCAAAACATTCTCAAAATTTCTTCAAAATTGTCAATTGAAGTCATCATATGATATGTCATGCCATGAGAGAGGCCTCAGCAAGTAGATCAATGATCTAGGTGGATATTGGTGGCCACCTGCCAAGTCCACCTAGACCCCCACCATTGTTTCTTTCATCTTTTTAGTTTCCTTAATTGTAGCACAATTTACTATTTTTAGCAGTTTTTCGGGTCCTGAACTTCCGGAGTCATTTTGAGGCCCTAAACAATGTTTTTTGGAAAACTGGGAGGAACATGTGTCTATGGACCGATGTTTCTCTTCCCAAATTTGTAGTTCTCAGATAGATCTTTCTAACAAGATATTGTGTGCGTCAAACGGAGATCATATGCCAAAGTTACGACCCCAGGAAGTTGATGTACCAATTTACCCAAATGGGGCCCACAGTTTGGTGTTTCATCTTCTAGGGTTAGGTTTTTGGATGTTTACGGTTTTCCATTGTTTCTCAACAATAAATAGGCCTTCAAGCCTCATTGTAACACAGTTCAAAGGCATGTAGCCGCCACATCTCTTCTCAGAGATAAGCTACCATCACCCTAGCTAGTTTATTTCCATTGTTGTTTGTAAGCATATTTCAGTATTTTAGATTAATGAAATGAAGTATTATTTCCACTGCATCTCTATGTTTATGGTTATCTCTATAATTTGTTGTGTTCCCGTTTAAATTCGGATCAGTGGTATCAGAGCGGTTTTCTTTTTCTCTGTTTTTCTTTGCATGTCCCCAACGAGGTCGATATATGTGTTAGGGCTTGAATTGGTCGAACCTTTGCAAGATCAGCCTCAAAAATCCCAACAGCCTCCCATGGTGGATGAAAAGAAATATGAGGGGGTAGGAGATCCTATCAAAATCTTACTCAAAGAATCCCTCGGGCAACAAAGGAACGCGATGATGGAAAACTTTGCCTAGATCCTTCAGCGGCTACCCAAGGGCTCCATATCGGCTTCCAACAGCTACTCTGGAAATGCCACACAGTTTAAGGTACAAGTTAATTTTGAAATCCCCATATTCAAGGATTAGATAGACGCAGATGTCGTCGATAAATGGTTAAATCTACTAGAGGGTTATTTTTCTGTTCATGATTTTTCCAGTCGTGAAAAGATTATTTTATCTCTTCTCAAAGTAGCCCCCCATGTCAAGGACTAGTGGGAAACCTACTGCAAGCAGAAGGATGAAAGTACAAGCTCACTATTTTCAGCCGAACCACTTGGGATTCATTCTGGGATGCCATCAAGGAGCAGTACTAACCTGTCGGAAGCTATGAGGATCAATACATAAAGTGGGCCACGTTGCAGCAGGGCAGGGACCAAGACGTGCCAGAGTTTACCAATATTTTCCATACCCTTCCCACAAATTTTGGTATCAAGGATTCGGAGCAGCATTTGGTACTCAAATACCATGGCTGCCTGCAAAAGTACATCTATTTCAGGGAAAACTAGTGTCGATTCGAACTGTTAGTCCCACAAAGACGGGTAGCTATCTTAGAAACAAACAATGAAGGCTTTTCAATATTTCCTTTAAGTGTGATATATGGAAGAGAAGAAAAGAGGACCAACCTGGATCTTTCGCTTTGATCCTAACTTGATTTCTCCTTTCCTTGATAGAATTTGCCACTCCTCTCCTACTTGTCCCGCTTCAAAGAGTAGCTGTAGAGTCAAAGTAATAGCAAAATATCAAAGCATCTGTATCTAAAACATCATAAAGAATGCGGAATCAAAAGCACATTAACCATACAATTGCATTCATAAACAATAAGATTCACAAATACAAGATCATATGGAGGAAAACTCAAAGAAATTTATTAATAGTAATGTAAGAGAGGATTACGACCCAACTGTTTGATCCAGCATCATCCTCCCAGTTGTAGAAGTCCTCTTCACCTCATGAACAAGAAAATCACCCAACAAGGCAATGTCTCTTCTCACCAACAAACCAACAGCACTTCCTTACAAAATACGAAATTCCAGCCTCTAGATCTCTCAGATGAGGGATCCATTTATAGATGTCTTGCAAGGGTGTGAGTCAGATCTAGGTTTTTTATTAGTGTCATTCCACTGATAGATCTTGGTTCCACTTGGAGATTTCATGATCTCTTACTCATCCCTGGGCGAATTCAGAGAGGCAAGTGTCACAGGAAAAGTTTCTGGAAGATTCCATGATCAACCACCTTGCAAATTGTCTCTGCCATTTGTCTATTCTCACTCATCGCACCCCAAAGAAGGCCATTTCAGTATGCATCGCACCTGACCAGTTAGGCAGTCAATATGCATCGCACCTTGCCCATGGAGCAGTCTGTATGGTCCAGTTTTGGCCAATTCTGAGTAGTTTTTCAGGTGGAACTTCTGGGAAATGATGTAATCAGTTTACCATGATCCTTTAGGGTATGAAACAACACTTTTAGGGACTTAAGGAGCCCTTAGTTTATGGACATATGAGTTTGGGGTTGCAGTGCCCAAATATGTCTATAACACCTGCACCCTAAAGCATGAGGTTGTAAATCTTCTAATGTCGGGTGAAATGCTTTATTCATGAGGATCTGAGGTATTTGTACTAGAAGGTGACCTGTATGAGATAAAATATAATACATCATCATCATATTATTTTCATGATCTAACTGAGGTGGGAATTCCCATGCTCAGCTTTATAAATTCATTTTCATGTACATAGGATAGACAATCATCTGTTGTTGTATACTGGTGATTCTTCGCATGAAGAGTCATCTTCCCTGTCTTAGATGACTATCTGTGCAACTTCTGTGTACAATTGATGTCTTTATTTTCCTGAATATATCGCAGCCCAGATGGATGAAACTAGATCTGGGGTCTTCAAAACACATCCAATCTTCACCCGATGTACAAGTCGATCCATGTGAAAAGATGTTCTAAAGTTGAACATGGAAAGACATCGCCTGATTACCAGCCAATAATGTGAGTTGTTAACAGACGTGAGAGGAGTCATCGATAATGATAATGATCCTCAAGGTACTACATTACAATTCATGTGGTGTGAATCTATGAGCCGATGTCAAACACCACGCAAAGTCTTTCGGTCGAAGGTCATTGATGTAAAACTATCGCCGGAAGTGAGAAACTTGCCATTGAGGCATGCAAGATTCAAAGTACTGAAAGGGTTGTTTCTAAGTCAACTTCTTGGATAATGAGATGATGTCAACAAGATGTGACCTATCATAGGAGGGCCTTGATGTATCCCACATCTACGATGCAAAACAAAGCAAATGATTTTTGTGGAGGTGAAAACGATCTGATGATATGAGGTTCAGGAATGGCGGTCATGAAAAATGAAGGGTAGATGTAATGCAGTGGATGAGGCATTTGTTGGATGGTGAATTCTCTTAATGAATTCTCTTGAACATATTGGTGACACTGATATGGACTGGTAGCATTAACCCACGGATGGCACGGCGGACTAATGGTGATGGTGAATGGAAAAACCCAACCCAACTCAATCATAGTGATGGAGTGAAAGTGTCATGTTCAAGAGCGACTTGCTACCAATAAAGTTCTTCAAGTTTTCTTCCCATTTTTCCCCAGTCATTGCTGACCAGTACCTCTTTATTTTTGACAAGCTTGAGGAGGATAACATATGCTTGGTCTATAATTTTCCCTTCAGGCAAACCTGTCACTTTGTGTTTAGCGAGCCTAGCGTCAGTGAGACTCGTTCTTGTCTGGGTGGACAAGTTTGTCGCTATTGTTTAACAAGTTTAACGACAAATATAACTCAGTCATTTTCATGTTTAGAGAGTTTGAAAATGGACAAAAAGGAGACTCCAATAGTCCTTTTTCGTGGCATAATCCCTTAAGTCCAAAAAAGTGTAAAATAATACGAAAGGGATGACTTTTTGATAGTTTTAACGAGCCAACAAAGACAAGCGCTTGATATTTTTGTTTAATAATCCCTCAAGTCCAAAAAGATTAAAATATATGAGAGGGATGGCATTCCCCTTACTTTAACGAGCTAGGAAGGCCAATAGCTCAACAATCTTTTTATATTTAACGAGTCTTAAAAGAGTTTAAAAGAGACTTGTTTTTTCAGGAATGAGTGGTATTTCTGGGTAGGATCTGGTTCCACGTAAGTTTGGAACTTCTCAAAAACATGGCAGTTTGAAGAGGGTAGAAATCAGAATCACTCGTCGCAGATGTTCCTCAAAAGGGTAAACAATCAAGTGAAAGCATATGGTCAGACGAATGAAATGGAGGTGACTTAAGGAACACAACCAAAGTTCAAAAGGGTAGATAGAAAAGCGATCACAAAGGTCATATACAAAAGGTGGGTTTATTTTTTAATGAGCTTGAACCTTGTGCCAACATGTGTTCAGTGCAGGTTAATTTTTTAACGAGCTTGAACCTTGCAGGAACATTGCTCTTGCCAGTCTTTTGATAATGTCTCTTGGTCGATTTATTTTTTAATGAGCTTGAACACTACTATAACATGTGCCCATTGCCTTCTTATGCAAGCTAGAAATGACCGAGCTACGAGGTTAAAGGGTTGAGAACCTACAAACAAAGAAAATCAAGGGTCTTTTTTCACTTGCATGCAAAGGCTTGCATGCCCCCAAGTCTTTCAATAAAAGGAGAGTTTCCAGGTTACCATATGGAAGTTCATGTTGTTAGGCAAGATTGTTTCTGTCGACAGACCAAAACTCTTCCTTTGCATCGTCCATGGAAATAGACGAAGGTGATTGCTGTGAGCTTCCAATCACATAACGTACAAAGGTGAATGTTGTGAGCTTCCACTCACAATCATACAAATAAAATAATTGTGTCAGACTGATAACATAACCTATACGGGAAAGTTTTTCAGTCCAAGTATTATGACCTTTTAAGAAAATCTCTCTTTTCCTCTAGGTTCGCCTGCCATGGTAGACTAGGGTGCATGCCCCCTAATCTTCATCACACTCACCGAACTACTCACTGTAATTAGGTGTATGTAATGAAGGTTGAAGAGACATTGATGATGCGAAGAGACCATTTAGGGATGATGGTTGATTCATAGCTATGCTTGAACCAGGAAACAAAAGTTGGTCGACAAGTTGCACCAGTCTGCCTTCATGTGGAAAACACATCACTCGAAAGAATGTGGAAACCATAGTTTCCATGCTATATATAGTCACGTCCAAGGAGTAGATTGTAATCTAGTGGACCTTGGACTACCATCATGTTCAAACGAACAGTTTTCTTTCTCAAAGTTATCGGCAACTTTGGAAGGATTCCTAATGGTCGATTGGTTCCTTTGTTGAAGCCTGACAAATTTTGTTTTCAGGCAGAAGCGATGGAAAACCAAGCGCTTTCCAAGTAGTTGAGGAAAGGATACTCATCGAAGCCCCTTCATCTATTATAGTGCCAGACACGATCATTTTGTAAACTTGTACTATGATTCATAATGGTACATTAGACGGAAGGTGAGGTTTCGCTAGTTGATTCCAATCAAAGGAAACGACTAGACTCCTTGGAGGGGGTACGGATAAATGTCCGGATAAGTTTCATGAACTGGGGGGGTCTCTTCTTGTTGTGAAGGAATGGGTGGATTGCCCCCAAGTTCATTAGACTTTGTATCGACAAAAAGAATTTGAATTGTGTCGTTCTCATTCTCTTTGGAAACTATATCATCTGAAGGTGGGTTTTCTGAAGGCAAGACTGGGTCGACTGCCATCTTGACCAGTTGACTTTGGTCTGGTAGGGACTCAGAAGGTTCAATTTCAATGATAGGTGATTCGATCAACAATTGAGTTATGTCAATCAGGTTTTCAACTAGCGAAGGACTTGGTAAGAGTTTCTTGTATCCAGATGGAAGTTGTTGCGGTGAATCGGGATGGTTATCCAAAATGCTTTTGGCTTCATCCAGAAAAGGACAATGGTGAAGAGTATGATCACCTTCACATACCCTACATGGAACTCTAACTTTTCCTTTTTGTCAATTGACTTCATTTTCTCTAGTTGATGGTGTGCAGTCAACCTGACTGTTAGAGATTGATGACACCAAATGGTGCAAACGGGGAGACCATTCCCTCAAGATCCATGGGATGCAAGGGCAATCTCGATGGTAATGTCTCTCCTTGCAAATTACGCATGTAGTTTTTGGTTTTGAAACTTTAGTGTGAAGATTTTCGCCAAATGATGCATTGGTGTTCCCTTGTTTAGCTAGCTTCTTCTTCTCCTCCTTCCCTTTCTTTTTCTTCTCAGTTACTTGGTTTTCAGTGTCACTAGTTTCACCAAGCGCAGAGGAAGAAGGGGGAGGAGAAATAAATGAAGTAGAAGGTGAAGGGATAACTTCAGTATCATTTGGTTGCTGATTATATTTTTGAGGAATTATGGTGTTTTGAACAACAGAAGTTGAGAAAATCCATACCGGCAGGCCGATTGTGATTCCCGGAAGGGACAATGTAGCCATATATGGAGAACCAATATCTCCCCAAGAGGAGAAAGGACTAGGATTCCCTCCAAGAGGGATTCCTTGATTGGTAGACTCCATTATCTCAACCTCAGATCAACGAAGGAATAGGGATGTTATTCCGATTAAAATAAATTTTAAGAAACTTTGACTCAACTTGCTTTTTCAATTTTTAAGAGTGGAGAAAAAGCTAAAGGTGACTCTAGTCACCTTCAATTTTTAATGAGCCTGAAGTGACAAGTGCTCAGATGGACCTTTTCTTTTAAGGAGTCGAAAAGGAATGAAAGTGACTGCTTTGGAAGTCTAGACAGAGGGCTTACCAAACTGATCATAAAACTACAAAATACACCTTGGTGATAAATGATAGAGAAATTACCAAGGACTTACGTACGACAGTCAATCTTCCCGAACACTTTGTTCAGTGCATTACGATCCATAGGGCGGTAGACATGACTTCCTAAGGATAAAGGATATCAGCCTATTGTTGTATCCCAATATATACTTGACGATATGGGGAGCACAAGTTTGTACTAGCACTTGCCGTATCAAAGAGGAGGAATCACCCAACCTTCGATGAAAATGATAGTTACCAGGTTTTACGATGCTGAAACACGTCTCTAGCGTAGACTTCTAGATGTGTTGCGTTAGGTTCCAAAGCATTTTTATGTTCATTGAGGTTTACTTTAGAGTTGATCTTGCTTAGAAGTTTTTCTTTCAAGGTTCACCGCATGATGTAGATGTGAAATTCCTAAATATGCAATCTAAAATGATAAACAGTCGTTTATGTTCTTTTAGCAATGAAAATCCTAGCTACAAAGGAAAGAAGATAATGATTTTCTTTTAGCAGAGAGCATAAAGCACACACTAAATGCACTTTCCTAAATCAAATTTCACATGCAGTCAAAATGCAGTACTTGCATCAAAAATGACAGTTCAATTAGGCTACTTTCGACAATGGAAGACTATAAATGATTGAAAAATACACAAAAACATTTACAATTCCTAACTGATGGAGGCTGAAATAATGTGAAGGAAGATGGCTTCAGCAAGAAGGTACTGATCATGAACAGCAAAACTACTGAATAAAGCTGAAAGCAAGGAGAAAAAACCAAATTTCAGAGAAGAAAAATGGTATCACTCAATCATCGCACTTGCAACACAAGGAAACAGGGATGCATCTCACCTGCAACACTCGAGAGGTGCGATGCATCTAGGTTGCATAGTTACAGATAGTACGAAGGGCTACGGAGCAAAACTAAGCTTGGTTTTTGCTCAAAATTTGCAGCTAAGTTCAGTTATTTAGGCTGAGTACTGATGGATAGTAAAAAAAAAGCATAAGGGTAAGATCTGATGAGGTTCTGAGCTACCACAAGGGCACTTAGAATGCTTTGTAAGTCAAATGTTCAATTCATAAACCAACCCGAAGATTGACTGAAGCAGTGTTTATCTACTTTGCAATTGCATAGCAAAGGCATTTCAAAGGCTATCTGGATAACTTTAGGCTCCGTCTGTAGTTTATAAAGTAAACAATAAACAAACAAAACAAACTATTTGTTCCCCAGTGGAGTCACCATTTTGTTTCAGGGAAAAATAGTGTCAATTCAAACTGCTAGTCCCACTAAGATAGGTAGCTATCTTAGAAACAAACAATGAAAGCTTTTCAAGATTTCCTTTAAGTGTGATAGATAGAAGAGAAGAAAAGAGGACCAACCTGGATGATTTCTCCTTTCCTTGATAGAATTTTCCACTCCTCTCTTACTTGTCCCGCTTCAAAGAGTACCTGTAGAGTCAAAGTAACAGCAAACTATCAAAGCATCTCTATCTAAAACATCATAAACAATGCAAAATTAGAAACACATTAATCATACAATTGCATTCATAAACAATAAGATTCACAAATACACGATCATATGGAGGAAAACTCAAAGAACTTTATTAATAGTAATGTAAGAGAGGATTACAACCCAGTTGTCTGATCCAGCATCATCCTTCTAGTTGTAGAATCCCTCTTCACCTCATGAACAAGAAAATCACCCAACAATGCAATGTCTCTTCCCACCAACAAACCAACAGCACTTCCTTACAAAATACAAAATTCCAACCTCTAGATCTCTCAAATGAGCGATCCGTTTATAGATGTCTTGCAAGGGTGTGGGTAAGCTCTGAGTTTTTTATTAGTGTCATTCCACTGATAGTTCTTGGTTCCACTTTGAGATTTCATGATCTCTTACTCATCCCTGGGTGAATTTATTGTTATTATTGTGCCCCATAGAACCCCACTATTGTTATTATTGTGCCCTTACATTATTATTGTTATGTTGGCTTTGATTATATTATGACCCCTTAGACTACTATATATAGAAAGGAGGTCTTGTCATTTGTATCATCCAAGAATTGTTCATTTGTGTAATGTAAAGGAGGTTTCCCCCTCGAAGAGACCTATTTCTAAGGTGTTCATATATCTTTTCTATCTTGTTGTGATTTGGTTTCATAACATTTGGTATCAGAGCTTTGGATTCTAGGGTTTCACTGTTCCAAACAAGTCATCGTGGAATTTTCACTATAACGTTTTTGCTACGAAGTTTTAGAAGCTGAAAAAAAACCCATTTGATAAGGAATCAGTCTAAACCTTGGGTCTAAATTTTTGATCTTGTATCACTATATTTTTAGAGATATGATCTGAGGAATTTATGGTTTTTGCAAGCTCGAGAATTTCATCTCAAACCTATCATCATGGAATTTTCGCCATAATATTTTTTTATGAAGGTTCAGATTCTGAAATTAAAAGAAATTTGAGCCAAAATCGTGATGAAGCTCAGGTCTGAATCTCATATCTTGTCTCCCTATATGTTCAGAGATATAATCTAAGGAAGTTAGAGTTTTTGTAGACTCCCAAATTACATTCTAAACAGGTGACTTTGAAAAAATCATCATAACTTTCTCTTTGAGAAACAAATTGAAATTTCGTAAGAAGTTATAGAAAGAGGACGGACTTTAGTTTTCTGTGTATATTTTTCAGATCCGAAGGTTGAAACAGTGACACGTGTCATGTCATACAAGTTCTCTTTACTGAAACATTATATGATCAGGTCATATTAGGAGATTGGGCATAACTATTTCTTGGAGAATCATATTCTGATTAGACTTTTAGGTTAGAAAGAGGACTTAGAGGGCCACTGCAGAAGATAATTTCAGAACTTGGATATCTGAAAGTATAGAGTTATAGTCATTTCAAGATCGAGCTACTAAAATCAAGAAAAGGTGATATGAGGAAGTTTGATGGGAAGGATCTAGTAAATTGGATACAATAGATGGAGCAATATTTTGATCTACATGAAGTGAAAATGTTACGAAAGGTATGTATTGCATCTTCATATTTAGACGCAGATCAATTTTTATGGTATAAAGGGCTTTGTTCCTGTAAACCAGTTGTTACGTGTTCAATTTTCATAGAGGAAATGATAGCACATTATGAGGACACAAAGAGAAACACCTTCTTTAGCCAATTGATAAATCTCAAACAAAAGTGTTCAATGGCAGAGCACATTGAGGAATTTTATGAATTGAATATAAGGTAAAATGATATTCTAGAGAAGCAGAGGATTGATGTCTCCATAGGGAATTTAAAGGATAACATTCAACATGAGGTTTGTCTTTGGGAACTTGATTCATTGGAGAATGCATTCAGGTTGGAAAGAAAAGTGGAAAGCAAAATTATGGCAATAAGGAAGTCTACCCCTCACAACTATAAATATGGAAGTATTGTTTCTCCTAACCTTCTAGAACCTACAAGGTTGACACCACAACAATTGGAAGGAAAAAGAGAAAATGGGCTTTGTTACAATTGTGATAACAAATACATTAAAGGTCATAAGTGTGATGAGAAGAAATGATTTTACATTGATTGTGAAGAGGAGGAACAGAAGCATCAAAAAACGTCAAAAGAAGAGGATATACACCAAGAACCAACCCTTCAGAAAGAAGAAATGAATCTGAACATATCTTGTAAAGCATTTGCAAGAATTACCACTCAAACTCTCAAGATAGAAGCACATATCAAGAAGAAAAAGGTTCAAGAAGTGAAAGATCGCATCGAGAAAGAAGAAATGACTGTGATCATATATTGTAATCCATTAGCCGGAATTACCACTCCTCAAACTATCAAGATAGAAGAACATATCAAGAAAAAAAATGTTCAAGAAGTGAAAGATCACATCGAGCATCAAGAAATGAATCCAACCATATCTTGTAATGCATTGGAAGAAATTACCACTCCTCAAACTCTTAAGATAGAAGGACATATCAAGAAGAAAAAGATTCTAGCAGTAAAAGACGACGTCAAACATCAACAACAAGTTCTCCAAAAAGGATAATGACACTTTGGTGCAAAATCGAACGAAACAACAAGCAGATCAACATCATAGTGAAAGAATAGAGGCAAGTGTCACAAGAGAAGTTTCTAGAAGATTCCATGATCATCCACCTTGCAAACTGTCTCTGCCATTTGTCTATTCTCACTCATCTCACCCCACAAAAGGCCATTTCAGTATGCATCACACCTGTCTAGTTAGGCAGTCAGTATGCATCACACCTTACCCATGGAGCAGTCTGTATGGTTTAGTTTTGGCCAGTTCTGAGTATTTTTTCAGGTGGAACTTCTAGGAAATGATGTAAACAGTTGACCATGATCCTTTAGGGTATGAAACAACACTTTTAGAAACTTAAGAGCCCTTATTTTATGGACATATGAGTTTGGGGTTGTAGTGCCCAAATATGTCTATAACAACATCTAGGAAGAATAGAATTCCTGAACATCCCCTCGCTCGACATAGCATACCGATATGTCGTCAAGGTCGAGCAAAAGTTTAAACACAAGAAGCGAGACTTTGGATCTACGAATCCGAAGCAAGGGAAAGGTGCCCCCAAACCGTAGAACAAAGGACAAAGCCAAGGTGGGGTGGCCCAAGACAACCCACCAAATCTGCAAGCAAAGAATAGTGTTGTGAATCTGAGAAAGGACATAGGAAAGTGGCGTGAGTTCCATAAGAGCTCCACTCACAACACAAGTGAGTTTCAAGCCAAGCAATCACTAGTGACCAAGCTAAAGGTTTTAGAATCAGATGCATGTTCCAACTCTGAGTCAGAACCCGACAAGGGGAATGACAAAGGGAAGTAGATTATCTATGCGGAGCCCAACGCCACCGTTGCCACCACGGAGATACAGAAGGAGGAACTCGAAGATCCAAAGGAGGAGGAGCGTCTCTTCCACTCCTAGATGTGGGTAAAGGGCTCCACGCTACAGTTCATTGTCAACAGTGGAAGCCAAAAGAACCTCATTTCGGCAAAGATCGTGAAGTGGTTGGACTTACCGACCACAGCACATCGACAACCATACACAATTGGGTGGCTTCACCAAGGACGGGATCTTCATGTGAACCAGCAGTGTCGCCTTCCATACAACATCAAGCCCTTCACGAATGAGGTATTGTGTGACATTTCTCCCCTTGAAGTTTGTGATGTATTATGAGGACAACCATACTTGTGGAAGCGACATGATGTGTATGAAGCAAGGCCCCATGTTGTTATTGTTACTTTGGGAAATAAGCTGTACATGATACCAGAGGTAACACTACTTACTACCATCTCTTTGGTTACTACAAAACAATGCAGTAAGCTCATTTCCAAAACTAGAAAATTTCTTTTCCTGATGATACACCCTCAAGGAAAGAAGAAGACGATGGCCACAACCTCCAGACAGGGCCCCTCCACATGACAACTACATATGGACAAGGTCGTGGAGGAGTACGAGGACATATTCACCTCCCCTGCAGGGGTTCCTCTGCACTGTCAGGTCAAGCACTCCATCGATCTAACCCTAGGTATTTCGTTGCCCAATGGACCAATCTATTGGTGCTCCATTGTGGAGAATGATGAAATCAAGAGGCATATTCATGAGCTACTATAGAAATGTCACATCCATCTGAGTTCATCACCCTGTGGGAGCCCGATCGTGTTGGTATAGACGAAGGATGGGACTTGGAGACTCTGTATTGACTATTGGCCACTGAACAAGATCACTGTCTATAATAGGTACCCGATCCCACGGATTGATGACCTCCTGGACCAACTGAAGGGGGAAAAATATTTCAGTAAGATCGATTTGACGTCAGGATATCACCAGGTATCAATCAAACCCTCTGATGTGTGGAAGACTGCCTTCAAAGCCAAGGAGGGCCTTTTCGAATGGTTGGTTATGCCTTTCAGATTGACGAATGCTCCTACAACCTTCATGAGGCTAATGGATAACATCTAATGGCCATTCACCAACTCATTTGTAGTGGTATACTTGGATGACATCCTGATCTTCAACCAGAGTTGGGAATAACACCTCCACCACATCCAACAGGTTCTCCAAACACTGCGGCAACACAAGCTATGTGCCAATTTGGAGAAATGCACTTTTGGCATAACCCAGGTTCAGTATCTAAGATACATTATTGATGAACAAGGGGTGCATGTGGATCCAGCCAAGATCCAAGTCATTTGGTATTGGCCATCTCGAACCACTCTGACAGAGCTCCGAATCTTTCTAGGTCTTGCCAACTTCTACTGCAAGTTCGTGTTGGGATTTTCTCATATCACTTGGCCCTTGAGTCAAGTCACCAAGGAAGGAGAAAAAGAAAAATTCTTTTGGTCTGAATCTCAATAGAAGGCATTCACAGAGTTGAAATATCGCCTCTACACAACACCAATTCTCGCATTACTAGAATTGAAACAACCATTTGAGGTTGAGGCAGATGCCTTCGACTATGCTATTGGGGTAGTCCATACTCAACACGGGCATCCAGTGGCATATCACAGTGAGACACTTTTAGTCACAATCCAGAAGTATCCCACTTATGACAAAAAGATGAATTCCATTGTGCAGGCCTGCCGATAATGGAAGCATTACATTTTGGGGAAGGAAACGGTCATCCACACAGACCACTGACCCCTGCAGTTCATACAGACCCAAGGGAAATTGCAAAATGATCGCCATCAAAAGTGGTCCACATACTTGCAACAGTTCCATTTGAATATCAAGTATAAGAAGGGAAGCACCAATAATGTTGCAGATTGCCTCAGTCGACCACTGATCATGGTGTTAACCACCGTGCTCAACTCTTGTGGGCATGAGACTTCTGATTCGCCATTTCTCTACAAAAGCAACCCAGAATTTGGCCACACATACCAAACACTCTTGGAAGGTCAGCATGTTCTAGATTTTCACCTCCAGGATGACATGTTATGCCACCTGGGTCACCTTTATGTTCCTTCAAGCAAGCATGCCAAGATGATTTGGGAAGCACACTACAGTCGGGCTACTGGGCATTTCGGGGTCAAGAAAATGGTGGCAGTACTGTAGAAGTATTTCTATTGGCCAAATCTTTGACAGGATGTCGAGAAGTACATCAGATCATGCAATACCTATGCCATTTCCAAACTGACCATCACGAAGCAAGGCCTCTATACCCCACTACCTATCCCTAGTCAACCTTGGGAATCCATCTCCATGGATTACATGTCAGGCCTTCCTTCCACTAAGCATGGAAATGATTGTGTTTTTGTGGTCGTCGACCGATTCTCGAAGATGGCCATTATGGCGGCCTGCAAGAAGAATATCACAGAAAAATCCACTGCTAAACTCTTCTTTGAACGAGTATGAGTACACTTTGGGATCCCACAGTCTATCATCTCATATCAGAATAGTAGGTTCCTCGGTACATTTTGGTCCAGTCTCTGGTCGATGTTGGACACCAAACTCACTAAGTCCACAACCATCCATCCTCAAACTAATGGCCAGAAAGAGGTTGTCAACAGGATGATTATACACATTTTTCGCATGTACAACTCAAAGCATCCACACACATGGGATGAGAGCCTCCCCTATGTTTAGCATAGCTACTTTTCACAGCTCGACTAGCCACAGCCCTTTTTAGATGGGCTTGGGATTCCATCCACTATGTCCCATTGATGTGGCCATGCCATTTGTAGCTACTCACACATATTTGGCTCATGTCTAGTTATTGGGTAGCAGAAGCCCCACGTAATGGTCATGGGGCACAAAGCCCGAAATTTTGGGTACAGATAGGGTAAAGACTCTGTGGGATGCGCAGAGCACGAGTGATAATAGGTTGAGTCAAAGGGTAGTCCACCTAAAAATAATGTAAAGAAAGATAAGTTGTGTCGGTTGGCCCATGGATCATGGTCCATGGAAAGGTATAAAAAGAGCGAGGCTCTAGAGGTACAGGTAACTAATTTGATTGAATGAACTTGGATCTGAATTGTAATGGGTTTTTGAGGAGAAAAATTTGAAAGCATCTGTAAGTCCGAGTCGAGGGTATTGGGTAGTGGATAGAGGCTCTATAGTTGTGTGCACAGAGGCCTATAAGAGTCTGCAGCTATGTGCATGGACCCCTGCAACTGAGTGCGCAGGGAAGATCTGGATGTATTAGTGATAAAGTGGAAATAAAGATAAGTTGCTTCTGTAATTCTGTGTTAAGTCTGAATTATCGCAGATCTGGATTTTTGTATGGTTAATATAACTGTTTGATCTATGCACATATGCTTACGTTATGAATGTATGTAACTCTGAGTTTATTCTGAGTGCGTGAACTGGTTAAATCTGATGAAATTTTCCTTAAAAATCACAATAAGTAGATTGAAACATAAACAACGTAATAATAAGTGATAAGGATTATTTTGGGTTTGGATTTGCGCATAACCGAGTAACGCAAAGCTGCAAAACAGTGCATGAAACCTCTAGACCACATCTAGACATCCCAAGGGTGCGGAAACCTAGTTCCAGTGCCCTCCCCTACTACCTCGGGTGAGACCTCAGTCCGTGCTTCACGAGCTATTGCTGAAAGGGCTGGTAGCTATGGGATTTGTTTGGCTAAATAATTTTTCCGAACCTAGGTCAGGCCCATATAAGCCAACAAATGGTTCCATTGCCCAGACCGAGATTTGGCTAAGGGGTGTATGATGTTGGAACACTGGAACCCTACAAAGAAAGAGATTGAAGAGTGGTGGGATCTGAAACTCCATGAGTTCGCAGTTTAGGAAAACAGAAATCCATGGATATCGGAGGAATATTGGTTGGACTGCTATATATATAGAGATATTCATGAAGTCTTCTTCGCGACATTTCTGGTAGAGCTGTACGAGTGGATCACAAGGTTAGCTGACAGTGTGGGAAGGTGTATATTAGATCAACCTATTCTGTGGACTCCGGAACTGTGTGCAGGTTAGAAGCCACCGAAGATAAAATCGCACGCGTCGTAGATCATTGTTTGGATCGGGTGATAGGAGGATTTATCACTGAGTTTGCAATAAATACAACTGTGAGCTATAGTGAAGTAGAAAGGTGATTTCTTCAAGGACTTCGGGGTAAGTATATCAAATCATTGAATACTTGGGTTAAGATGTTGTTGTGTGAAAAACAGATCATGCGCGTGTATTGATGTTTGGGGTAACGCGGAGTGGAAGAGGTTACCATGGAATGGGAGGGGTAGAAAACAGTCCTCTGGCTTCTATTTCATGACAAAGCGAGGAGGAGCTCACGAGGTTCTCAACAAGAAGTGAAGTCTAGTTGATCAGGGAGTGCTTCCCATTGATACCACCTCCATCCACACCACCACCCACTTCACCTACATCAAATCTGTCCACTCCAACACCAACCCCACCTCCAACCCCATCACCACCAAAAGTCGGGATGGCGAGTGCAGTCCAGCTGCCAACATTTAAGGGTGTAGGAAATGAGGAATCGGGCCA